>CAWUFW010012325.1:0-549436 GCA_963921515.1 Calotriton arnoldi | reverse complement strand
GTGTGTGTGTTTTGTGGCAGTATATTGTGTACATTTGTTGTGTACTCACCAGGCTCTGGGATGTCCTCTAGTCCATATATGCTCACTGGCGGTAGGATGGCCCGCACCTTCTCCTCCCAGGGCCTGAGGTATATTGGCTTGGCAGGAGGGCCACTGCCGGTGTGTTGGCTGTTGATGTAGTCTTGCTTCAGCAGTTTCCGTACCCTCCTGCGCACGTCATACCACCTGTTCTGGATGTCGGTCTTTGTGCGCCGACATGGTGATTGGGCGTTCACCCTGTTGATGATCCTCTCCCACATCTTGGTTTTCTGTGACATGGGGGTCTGTTGGACCAATGTGCCAAACAGCTGTGGCTCTACCCTGAGGATCTCGTCTACCAGGACTTCCAATTCACAATCTAGGAACTTGTGATTCTTCTTGGGGGCATGGTGATGGGTGGTGATGGTGAGTGATGTGTGTGTTGGTGTGCAGGTGAGGGTGTGTGAGTGTGTGTTTTGCTGGGTGTATGTGAGGTAGGTATTTGTTGGTGTGCTGATGGTGTGTGGCTTGTGTGAGGGATGAGCTGTGGGTGTGTGGTTGCTTTCTCTTGGGTGCTGGCAGTGGAATGGCATTTGCAAAGGCTCATGGTTGTGATTTGTGTCCTTTATATAGGTGGAGTTGTGGGTGTGTCTTTGTTCTCTGTCCCCACCCCCCAGTATTTATTGGCTTGGTAATTGCTTGTTTGGCCTTTTTTTGGTTGATTTTTCCTTTGTGCTGTTTGTGTATGTTGGAAACGTTCTTGTGACCGAGTCGGACCCTGCATTGGTCTCGTACGGTGTTTTCCGTTTCGTTCACGCTGTGTTTGTGCAGTTTTGTATGCTGCGTACGCGTCGGTCGCGGTGTATTGTGTTGCTTCGGCTCGGTTTTGTATGCGTGTCGGTCGTACGGCTTGTCCTCCGTCCGACTCGGTCGTGTTTTTCGCGCCTTGCATCGTACTTTGCGGTTTGGAGTTGGCGGGTACGATTCGGTCGGATTTGTTCCGGGTGCGTGTCGGTCGGTTGGATTAGCGTGTTTTTCCGGCCGGATTGCTATTTTCCGAGCGGCTCGGTCGGTCGGCTTGGTTTCCTAACGTGTCGGTCGGATTTATCGCGGCTTGCATCGTACTTGGCGTGTCGGGCGCCACTGGTACGTGTCGGTCGGTAATTTTTCCGGCTCCGAGTCGGTCGGTGCTTTTCCGGCCCGAATCGGATTCGACCCCTAAATATTTTCCAAATCTTTCTATATATAATGTAGAAATCATCTCTGAACTACAATGTGAACATGTCATATCCTGATTTGCTGTTTTAATCAATTTGTAAAAAGATACTGATTTGCAGTCTGGTATTGCTAAGTATAGGAATCGTTCTGTTTGTATTTCAGTGGTAGAAGTAAATGAACACTCTTCATAGTTATGGCCCAATTTGTAACTTAGTCCAAATAAGTTATCAATGTGTATTCCTTTGTGTTCTAATACTCCAAGCATGAGCATTAGAAACTCTTGTGCATCTTGTTCTATGTTTATAGTAAATGTCAATGAACCAGTACATATATCTAAGTTGTTGAATGCCAGAAGCAGTATGTATTTTACTTCAGTCACTTACCAACTGTGGAAATAAATGATGTAGTGCAGAATAGAATATTTTTTCAGGATTTTCCATGATTTCATGAGGTAAACAGACATAATATCGAGTTTTTATTTTTGAAGTACAAAAATATTGAGTTGGAAATATCGAAGGGACAGAATATAGACATCAAGAATATTGGTGACCAGAATATCATCATGAAGGTAAGAAATATCGTTTTTTTAATATCGAAGTCAGTAATATCGTTCGTCATAATATCGTTGTTAATAATATCGATATTTATATTAGTGTTCTGTATTTTAGTATGTATGTTAATAGTGTCCTGCCACCGCTTCTCAACCACCCAATACTGCGGGGAGCGAAGATTAATCCTCTACCTCAGCACCCGTCGCCACCACCTGTCAACTATACCAGTGGTGGCAGACAAGAACCGTGGAAGAAGGTGGGGAAACAAAAAGATCAGATGTTTTTGGACCAGCACTCATGGACTCGTGGACCCCAAGATACCTATAAAAAGGCAACAGAAGAGAGAATTAGCTCCACGCATCCATACCCATATGCACTTGATTAGGCATAACAACTTGGGAAAAAACAACAGGATCTTACCCCTGTACACAGATTCCAACTCCGTTCGTGAGGCTCAAGGCAATGTCCCAATTAGATGTCTTCAGCACACTGTTGTAAGCCTCTAGGTGCACATCATCCAAGGATAAAAATGTCAAGTGTCCAGGAGTGATAACAAGAGTCCCAAGTAATTAAACACCTTCTTCTTATTCCCAAAAACTATATTGTAGGAAGGGGAAAAAAAAAAACAAGGACAAGGCAAAAAAACCCTTTGCTGCTAAACCCAAGAAAGGAAGGATTATGTTTTCTAATCCACGGTGGGTGCACCCACCGTAGTCACGATATGTTTCCAACATGACTTAAGAACCCATCGCTGTTTTCCTAAGATTTCTCCAAGTCAAGAAGGAGAAGAGGGGGAGGAAAACAGGGGAAATGGCACATGAAACGCAGCCGCGTTCATTTCCTTACTACCACTACACATATGATCCCATATCGTAGTGGCATTCTTACATCAAACTAAATAAAAACTAAGAAAAAGGGTACAGGTATACAACGCTACCTCAATCCTTCCCCTACTGTAGGAAACACGAACGAAAGTCCCAAAAAAAAGCCAAAGTATCCAGCGAGAGTCTCTCCGTCCAGAATACCGGCGTTCAGCACACCGGCCCCACTCCACAGGAAGTCAGGCAAAGACGGGACAACAGGAAGTTTCGGGAATCCAGGGTTACCAGCATTGACCTTCCGGGTCACAGGACCGGGAAAGAAACCAAGCACCGATCAAGCGCTGGAAACACGACTTTATACACCGTGTCACCGCCCTTCCACAAGTGTACACCCAATCAAGCACGCATAGCAGGCACGCCAGAAAACTAGCGGAGGTAAGAGAGCGCCGGCTCCGTCACTTCCCAACAGTTCCTCCACCCAAACGCCTCCCCACAGGTCTGGGCTTGCTGGGATGACGAAGATGGAACAAACGAACCAATCTAGGGGCATGGACATCCACTGCTGGCTCCCAGGTACGATCCTCAGGACCATAGCCCTTCCAATCAATAAGATAATACAGTCTCCCTCTTCTCCTCCTGGAATCAAGACCAGCATGTACCTCAAATTCCTCATGGTCACCCACCAGCACGGGAAGGGGAGGGGGCAGGGACAAAGAGGTGGGAGTATACGGCTTCAGCAAAGAGTGTACACTATATTCATCAGGCAAAACTAGCTTCATAGCCACAGGATTGATCACTTTCCCTATCCTAAAGGGACCCACATATCTCGGCTGTAATTTCCTGGGCCCATCTAACTTCAAATTCTTTGTAGCCAACCACACCCTATCTCCCACTGCATACAAAGGGGCAGGACTTCTGTGTTTATCGGCCTGTTGTTTCATACTCTCCTTGTAGCTAACAAGTGTTCCTGAGCCTTTGCCCATATAGCCACCAAAGAGCAACTCAATGTATCTAATGCAGGGACCCGCCCAGACGGTTGAATAGGTAGTGCCCTTGGATGAAATCCCAAGGAGCAAAAGAAAGGAGTCATACCCAAAGCCGAATGCAAGCTATTATTGTACGCAAACTCAGCTAAGGGTAGAGCCAACAACCAGTCACAAGATAAGGCTGATAACAAACAACGGATATACTGCTCCATCGTTTGATTAGTTTGTTCTGTTTGTCCATCCGACTGAGGATGGTATGCGGAGGACAAACGCAATTCCATCTGCAAAGAGGAACATAACTCAGTCCAAAAATGCGACACAAATTGCGGACCCCTATCGGACACAATAGCCGATGGCAAGCCATGTAACCTCACAATATGGGAGATAAACAGTTCTGCAAGTACACGAGCATCGGGTATTTTCAATAGTGGGATAAAATGTGCCATCTTAGTAAATAAATCAACCACCACAAGAACAGCAGTGTACCCCCGCACCTCAGGAAGATCAGTAACAAAATCCATACTAATAGTATGCCAAGGGAATGGGGGCACTGGTAAGGGATTTAACAACCCAGCAGGGCGAGTATGTGTTGCTTTACTAGTTGCACAAACCGGACAGGACCCCACAAACACCTGCACATCACGGCCCATCGTCTCCCACCAAAACCAGCGCAGACATATTTCCTTGGTCTTACAAATTCCAGGATGGCCAACCAAAGAAGACAAATGACACCACGTAAGAACCCTTTGCCTCAATTCAGGCGGTATAAACAAGCATCCATCATGATATAACAACCCTGCCCGTATTTCAAACAAAGGATTGGTCAACCATGGGGTTAGATCTATCTTCTCCATCTCTGTTTGTACAGACTTAAGGAACTCGTCCTCAGAAGTACCTCCCACAATCTTCTCTGCAGGGATTATTGGCCTCTCCTCTAAGCCCAGCCCATTCTCTCCAGATCTTCCATGTATACGTGATAACGCATCGGACTTCACCTGTTGAGCTGCCGGTCTATATGTAATAACGAAATCATACTCACTAAAAAACAGTACCCATCGCATCTGTCTAGGGGTCAGAGCCCGCGCAGAACGGAAAAACTCTAAGTTTTTATGATCCGTATAAATCGAAACGGGATGTCTAGCTCCCCATAGGTGGTGTCGCCATTCTTCAAAGGATAACTTAATAGCTAAAAGCTCCCTTTCAGCAATAGTATAATTACGTTCAGCAGGTAACAACGTCTTGGAGAAAAATGCAATGGGATGCATAAGACCAGTTTCCAAATCCCTTTGAGATAACACACCTCCCACGGCATACATAGAGGCATCTGCCTCTACATAAAAGGGTAACGCCGGATCTGGATGTACTAAAACAGGGTCAGAGGTAAACCTCTCTATCAATAAAGCCAAAGCCGCCTGAGCCGACAAGGACCAAACAAAGGGAACACCTTTCCTCAACAAGGCAGTCAAGGGAGATACGATATCCGAAAAATGGATATGAATCGCCTATAGAAGTTGGCGAACCCCAACAACACCTGTAACTCCTTCACACAAGTAGGTGGAGGCCATGAAATTATTGCCTCTATCTTACGGGGATCCATCTTAATCCCATTTGCAGACACAAGAAATCCTAAGAACTCAACACAAGTAGCATGGAACTTGCATTTCTCCAGCTTGACATATAATCGATTTTCACGCAACCTCCGCAATACCTGTGTAACATGCTCAACATGTTCTCCAGGGGCTTTGGAAAAAATCAGTATGTCATCCAAATACACGATGATACTTATATCCAAAAACTCTCGCAAGATCTCGTTAATAAAAAACTGGAACGCAGCCGGGGCGTTGCATAACCCGAAGGGCATGACACAGTACTCAAACAAACCGAACTTCGTCCGAAAGGCGGTTTTCCACTCGTCCCCTTCACGGACACGAATGAGATGGTAAGCCCCACGTAAGTCCAGTTTGGTGAATACTGTGGCATGCCGCAGTTGGTCCAACAAGACCGGAATAAGAGGGAGGGGATACTTGTTCTTAATCGTCACTTTGTTAAGTGCCCTGTAATCCACACATGCGCAGAGATCACCCTCCTTCTTAGGGATGAAAAAGATAGAAGAAGAAACAGGGGACACAGACGGACATATACACCCTGTCCTTAACATATTGTCTAAGTAATCCCGTAAATGCCTCTCCTCCGGCTCAGATAACGCATACACCCGACTACATGGCAAGGTCGCACCCGGCTATAAATCAATACGACAGTCAAATGCTCTATGCGGAGGCAACACCCCTGCCTGCACCTCATCAAACACGTCCCTGAATTCTTCATAGGGTGTAGGAACATTAAGAAACTCACCCTGCGTGCTAGCCGCACATGTCAGAGGCACAACCCAATCTGTTGCTTCCTGATAGCAATGCTGTAAACAATATACGGAATCCAATGTCACCGTCCTCTGCACCCAGTCTATCTTCGGGTTATGCAATTGCAGCCAAGGTACCCCCAATACCATTCCAAAGGACGGAGCGTCAATTAAATCAAAACTAACAGACTCCGAATGTCCATTGTCACAAATCAACAGCAGGGGTTCTGTTTGTCATGTTATTGCCCCTGATGACAATTCGGTTCCATCTATTGCCCGAACAGGTTCCGGCTGTTCTTTATACACATAAGGAACCTTCAAGGCCTCAGCCAATTGGTTGTCCATGAAATTGCCAGTGGCGCCGGAGTCAAGTAACACCGTCACAGTTGATCTTTTACTACTAGACAACACCATACACATAGTCACAGTGAAATGTCGGGGTACCTCCTGTACAGCTCCTGGGATATCATAGGGGTTACTACCAGCTACTTCCTCATTAACTAACCCACCATGGTCTTTCCCTATCCCAACACATGCCACTGCCTTGGGAGTAGGAGTAAAAGATGGTTTTATGGGACATTCACGGGCGAAATGTCCCCCCTTCCCACAATAGAGACAAAGATTGTGTAAGCGTCTCCTACTCTTTTCCTCACTTGATAATGGCCCTCTCAATCCCCCAATCTGCATGGGCTCTGACATTTGGCTGGTATCCACATGTTCCTTAATGTCCCTCCTCTCCACTACTGTCCAGGACCCCAGAAAACGACTCTTTTCCCCATGCCGTTCAAGAAGGCGTTGATTCAACTTATCAACTAAATCGATAAAGTCGGTACACGCCTCAAGGGGATCCACCACCTGTGATACCACATCTTTAAGATCCTCGCGTAACCCCTGATAGAAAATAGAGGTTCATTTTGCCATAGGCCAATGGGTTTCAGACACTAGGCGGTTAAAAGACGTAATATAAGTCAATAGATCTTGCTTCCCCTGCCGTAATTTCAACAACTCCGCATCACTTGCTTGCATAAAAGCATGTTTAGCAAACAAACAATGCATCTGCTCCCTGAAAGCCGGATAATTATACAAGACTGGGTCATCCCCCTCCACTAGTGGAACAGCCCATGTAGCTGCAGAACCTGCCAGGTAGGATATGACAAAAGCCACCTTTGCCGTATCATCAGGAAAAGCAGAGGGGCGACACATAAAATGTAGATGGCATTGATTCATGAACACTGCATACTTATTACAGTCTCCCGTGAATCTCTCAGGGACGGCCAAGGGGACAGGGACCGGAGTATTAACTGTAATCGCAAGAGGATTACCCCTGGCAACACCCTGAGTAACTGTACGGTCAAAATGAAATGTAGCTGGCTGCAATACAGGCCCCTGGATCTTAGAAGACGGCCCTACTCCAGCAACCCATGTACGTTCCTTCACTCTAAAGGCATTTAATTCCTGATGTAAAACCACATTCTCTTGTCTCAAGCCCTGTACCTCTGACTGAAGGGACGTGACCGCAGCCATTACTTCCTGTATAGAGGGAATCCCGTCTTCCCCTACGCTAGATGTCCCTCCTCCCAGGTCCATCTTCGCTTCAGGCAGTATTTTAATTTGTGGGCTTGGTTTTCTGTCCTGCCACCGCTTCTCAACCACCCAATACTGCGGGGAGCGAAGATTAATCACACTCCTCTACCTCAGCACCCGTTGCCACCACCTGTCAACTATACCAGTGGTGGCAGACAAGAACCGTGGAAGAAGGTGGGGAAACAAAAAGATCAGATGTTTTTGGACCAGCACTCATGGACTCGTGGACCCCAAGATACCTATAAAAAGGCAACAGAAGAGAGAATTAGCTCCACGCATCCATACCCATACGCACTTGATTAGGCATAACAACTTGGGAAAAAACAACAGGATCTTACCCCTGTACACAGATTCCAACTCCGTTCGTGAGGCTCAAGGCAATGTCCCAATTAGATGTCTTCAGCACACTGTTGTAAGCCTCTAGGTGCACATCATCCAAGGATAAAAATGTCAAGTGTCCAGGAGTGATAACAAGAGTCCCAAGTAAATAAACACCTTCTTCATATTCCCAAAAACTATATTGTGGGAAGGGGGAAAAAAAAAAAACAAGGACACGGCAAAAAAAACCCTTTGCTGCTAAACCCAAGAAAGGAAGGATTATGTTTTCTAATCCACGGTGGGTGCACCCACCGTAGTCACGATATGTTTCCAACGTGACTTAAGAACCCATCGCTGTTTTCCTAAGATTTCCCCAAGTCAAGAAGGAGAAGAGGGGGGAGGAAAACAGGGGAAATGGCACATGAAACGCAGCCGCGTTCATTTCCTTAATACCACTACACATATGATCCCATATCGTAGTGGCATTCTTACATCAAACTAAATAAAAACTAAGAAAAAGGGTACGGGTATACAACGCTACCTCAATCCTTCCCCTACTGTAGGAAACACGAACGAAAGTCCCAAAAAAAGCCGAAGTATCCAGCGAGAGTCTCTCCGTCCAGAATACCGGCGTTCAGCACACCGGCTCCACTCCACAGGAAGTCAGGCAAAGACGGGACAACAGGAAGTTTCAGGAATCCAGGGTTACCAGCATTGACCTTCCGGGTCACAGGACCGGGAAAGAAACCAAGCGCCGATCAAGCGCTGGAAACACGACTTTATACACCATGTCACCGCCCCTCCACAAGTGTACACCCAATCAAGCATGCATAGCAGGCACGCCAGAAAACTAGCTGAGGTAAGAGAGCGCCGGCTCCGTCACTTCCCAACAAATAGTATGTGATCTAATGTTTTTTGTGTAAGTATATCTGTTTTTTTTAATGTATTTGTGAAATTTTTAGAAGTTATTTATTTTATGTAAATTAAATTTTGCGTATTTTAGTTCTGTGGCGGGTTGTGGGTTTATAGGGGAATAGGGTGGGAAGTAATTTAATTTTAATAAAGTAACCAATAATTTTTATTGATTATTATTTATAATTAATTTGTTATTAATACATTATTAATTGGTTATTAAATGTTATTAATTGATTAGTTAATTAATTAAATTGTTATTTTTTTGGGAGCGGGTTGTGGGTTTATAGGGGAATAGGGTGGGAAGTATTTTAATTATAATTAATAAAAAAATAATTTTGATTAATTAATATTTATGTATTTAATATTTTATATTGTTCATTGTTGTAATTCATTTGATATTAATTCGTTATTAATTTGTTGTTAATTATTAATAATTAATTTGTAAATATTTTAATTCTGTTATCTTTTTAGGAGCGGGTTGTGGGTTGATAGGGGAGTAGGCTGGGAAGTAATTTAATTTTAATATATTTTTTATAGTGTTAATCGTGTGAATTAATTTATTCTTGATTGTTTTTAATATGTTTGTTAATTTTCATTAATTAACTAATTAATCATAAATTAATTATGTTAATAGTGTTATGTTTTATAATATTGGTGGTGTCATGTATAGGGGAATATGGTGGGAGGTAAATGTTTTATAATTAATTAAAATTTTGTTAATTAATTTTAATTATTTTGCTTGAGTGGGAATAGTTAATTATTCCCCTCTGCTATCCAACACTTTCCCTACTGTTTCACTTGTTGGAGTGGGAATAGTAATTGTTACCACTCCGCTATCCAACACTTTCCCTACTATTGCACTCGCTGGAGTGGGAATAGTAAATTTATCCACTCCGCTATCCAACACTTTCCCTACTGTTGCACTCTCTGGAGTGGGAATAGTCATTTTTACATCTACGCTATCCAACACTTTCTTTAATGTTGCACTCCCTGAAGTGGGAATAGTAAATTATTCCCGTCCGCTATCCAATACTTTCCCTACTGTTGTACTTGCTGGAGTGGGAATAGTAAATTATTCCCCTCCGCTATCCAACACTTTCCCTACTGTTGCACTCGCTGGAGTGGGATTAGTAATTTTATCCACTCCGCTATCCAACACTTTCCCTACTGTTGTACTTGCTGGAGTGGAAATAGTAAATTATTCCCCTCCGCTATCCAACACTTTCCCTACTATTGCACTTGCTGGAGTGGGAATAGTAAATTATTCCCCTCCGCTATCCAACACTTTCCCTACTATTGCACTTGCTGGAGTGGGAATAGTAATTTTAAACACTCCGCTATCCAACACTTTCCCTACTGCTGCACTTTCTGGAGTGGGAATAGTAATTTTTACACCTACGCTATCCAACGCTTTCTTTAATGTTGCACTCCCTGGAGTGGGAATAGTAAATTATTTCCCTCCGCTATCCGACACTTTCCCTACTGTTGCACTCCCTGGAGTGGGTATAGTAATTTTGACCCCTCCGCTATCCAACACTTTTCTTAATGTTGCACTCCCTGAAGTGGGAATAGTAAATTATTCACATATGCTATCCAGCACTTTCCCTACTGTTTTATTTGCTGGAGTGGGAATAGTAAATTATTCCCCTCCGCTATCCAACACTCTCCCTACTGTTGCTTTTTCTGGAGTGGGAATAGTAAATTATTTCCATCCGCTATCCAACACTTTCCCTACTGTTGCACTCCCTGGAGTGGGAATAGTAATTTTATCCTCTCCGCTATCCAATTTATTGTCTACTGTTCCTGTTAATGTAGTGTGAAATGTAATTGTAAAAGATTAGAAATATTTTAATTTTTGTAATTATTATATAAATATGGTATTTTTATTTTATATTTACTGGCATATGTATATATATGTATTTATAATTTTTAATATGTTTCTAACATTTTATAATTTATTATAATATTTATTTTTTAATATTATAAAGTTAATTTATATTTTATATTTTATATATATGTATGTTTAATTTTTATTAAAATTATATTTATTATTTATAATTTTAAACATTTTGTAATAATTCTAACTATGTTTTTTTAATTATATGTATTATTTACTTTATTTTACATTATTTTTTAGACATTTAAAAAAAATGATATTTTTAACAACAATATTTTTTACGATATTTTTGTTTAGATATTTTTGTACTTACCATAATGTAGATAGGACTTCGATATTCTGGACATCGATATTTCGGCTCTGATATTTTTGTCGTCGATATTTCTGTGGTCGATATTCTGTCAGTGATTCATTTCATGATGAAAATGTGGTAAATAAAACACAACATTCAGAATCACATTAGCATAACAGTTGATACCTGAACTATTTTCCAACTGATATCCTACTATGTCATCATCACTTTCCACAGTTTTTTTCTTTATGCCTTCAACTTTCTCTTCAGTTGTTTTCTTATTTTCAACCTCAGTTGAATGTTTGATATATTTCTGTTTTGGACACACTTTACATTTCTTATACATTGGATATTCACCTAAATGAGGCGCATAGTCTTCTTAAACGATTGTACACTCTTACACAATTTGCATCAGTACTAAGCTTTTTTTGATCAAAATCTATCAAATACAAACCAGACATTGTTCTTACTCGAGACAATGCAACGTATGCCATAAACTCTTTGAACACTGTACTTCCAATTTTTATAAAAGCTCTGTCTATATTCAAACCTTGAGATTTATGAATAGTTACTGCATATGCTAGAGACAAAGGAAACTGTTGTCTACGAACATACTAGTCTTTTACAAGTAAAAAATGGACAACACAATGCCCAATCTGTCTTACCTCATTAATCTGATCAAATTTTATAATAAAAAATTCTATTCTGTCTCTATTTTGAAAATTAACAAAATCAACAACTTTTCCCGTTGCTCCATTTACTAATCCTTCTTTTGCATTCAAATTACGCTGCAAAATTACATACATGTAAACTCTTTTCTAATACAGCAGTTTTAGACACAGACTTTTCCAAAGAATCCAAATTAGCCCGTAGTTTCTCAGTAAGAAGAATTGTTACTCCCTGATATTCAATTTTATCAATAGCTTTAATTTCCAGAATTTGCTGTTTTTCCAGTTTGAGAAATTGTTCATTAAATGTTGAACACTCTTGCATTGTAGGCATGAGGCAAGCTATAGACTTGTTTTCTACCAGCATATTGTACATTACTTCTGCTGCAGGTTTTTCAGATGTAAACAAGTTCCAAAGTAGCCGTCTTTCTAAAGCTTGTTTACCATGTTCTGCCAACATACCAATTCGTATGTCTTTAAGAATATTTCCATAATCTTGTCACCTGCTTGTCGCATATTCTTAACAAGTTCTTTATATTCAAAGTTTAACCAAATATTTACATTCCCAATACTTTCCAAAGATTTCTTTGTGTCATCATGGGCAAGTGTTTTAAAAACAGGTTGTCCATTAACAGGAGTAAGTTGTAGTAGGTCTCCAAATACAATTAAATGTTTTCCTCCAAGCAGAATACTGTAATCTGTTTTTAAAATCTGTTGCATTTGCAAGTGTACAAACACAAGCATTAGGTTTGACACCATGCTCACCTCATCAATGATTAAAGGTTTTAGTTTCTTCAGTACTCTTGAGACTTCATAACAAGCTTCTACCGATAGCTTTTGATATTCCAATTTATTATCATGTTCAACAGGTAGCATAAGTAATCGATATAAAGTAATACCTTTAATGTTGTGTGCTGCTAATCCAGTTGGAGCTGTTACGACACAAGATTAATGTGATTCTGTAGTTTCGTGATAACTGGTCAAATTTTTAATTAGGAAACTTTTTCCCGTTCCAGCTTGACCACTAATGTACAATTGAATAGGTTTAAATGAAGAACATTGTCATTCTTTTTTTTCATGGAGCAAACCATGTTCTACCTGTTGATATATTTCATTTTGCTCAATATTTAGTTGTTCCTCTAACTTTTCAAACTGAATAAGATCCCATTGTGCTTGCTGCATTGCAGTTTCTACCTCATTCATGGCTATTGCTGCTTCATTTTCAATAATTGGTTGTCCCAGTGGATCTTCAGTCATTGGACCTGAACTTTGACTGCTCTGTGAACTTTCCCCAGCTATTTCAGCTGCAATAGTACCTTCTTGCTCAATCTCAGAATTTAACATTTTTAAGTAAGTTAGACAAATCATACACTGAATGCTGTCTTTAGTTGCATTAAAAGAATCTTCATAACAGTCAAAATCTCCAAGTCATTATGTTTCACTACGCCAAGGCTTGAACAGTTGCAGAATTGCTAAATAGAAAGGTTTTCTCTTATCTGAAGTTTCACAACTCAGTTTTCTGTGGTTAATAAGATTCCCTTTGACAAGTTTCACTGAACATCCATCACATCCAATTACTGCATATTTTTCTTCTTTTATATTTTCTCTAACTTTCTTTTTAAACCTAGAATGCTGAAGTATTTCATACTGACATAGGTTAAGATGTGGACTCCTTTTGAGATAGTATGTATCCAACATATTAGTTTTGACAATATCAGTACTTTCTGGCTCATACTGTTCTAAGTGTTGGACAGATTTCAATACTCTTATTCGTGTGGAGGCTAGACCTAGACTTATCCAAATGATTTCTCTTGACTTTGAGGATAAACTGGCTGAGCTCAAGTGATCCCAACATTTGTATGATCCGATTTAAGTTTGGGGAAGCAATTTCAAGCTGAAGTTGTACAATTTCTTGCTAAAACTCTTTTCTGCCGAAATTTCTTCCCACTTTTCTTTCATCTCTGACTTTTCAGATTTTGTAATATATGATGTAACTTAATGAGCAACAGCAATTGAATCATCTGCAACATACTAAATATTCGTATTTGTAGTGTACATTTTCAAAATAACTGGATTGTAGACATTAATGTACTTTGAAGGTTCTGTTCTTTTTAAGTTGTATGTATTCTTGGGAGATTTTCGAGTTATTGTATGCCTTACTGCTGAGAAAAAACTATTTACTATTCCTTTAGAAGTTATAGGATGTGGGAATCCAAAACGACATTTTGCATTACATTTTCCTTTACATTTATATTTCTGTCTGCGGTATCTCCCACATCTATGGCTTTGAAAGCGTAAAACTTGTTATCTCAAGCTCTTTTCTCCTCCTTTTCTTGGAATGGCACATGTAACATACTGTTGGATGAAAGGCAAAACAGTTTCATCACTATCTGTTCCAAATTTTGCTGCATTCTTTATTCGTAATAGCATGTGTATATGAGGAGCACCTCTGGCTTGGTACTCTTTTTGCCAAAAGATATCAGTTACCTCTCCGAGCGGTGGAACACTTTTATTACAGATAAATGACATCATAGCTTGAAACCTATGGTTAGAATATCTGCAGACATTTACAGGATCCAAACACCAGAGTTCTCCAGCTGTCTTCAGTTCAATGTTTTTCACATTTGAATTTGCTTCTCGAAGGAATTCAAGTAAATCATCCCACGCATATTCAGCACAGCTAAGTGTTAGAAACCATGTAGGTGTACCTAGGTATCTTAACATGCATTTAAGTTCACAATGACTTTGATACCAATATTCATTGGTGCCACATTGGAATGCCATCAAATTCATTAACTGATATTCTAAATTTTCATTTCTTTCTTGAACTTTGTCCATGAACTCTTTTGGAGAAACATTTTGAACATGAACTCCTGTTTTTAATATATGGTTTACTGCATATGAAAGTGCAGAAAAATCACTCTCATACAGAAGATGAAATATATATGGAATGCACTGCTGAAATCTTGGATCTTCACAATACAATCTTGTTGATCGGTATTCTGATGCTGGAATCCATACAGCTCGCTTATCAAATTGTCTACCTTCTCCAGTGTGGAATAGCTGTGGAAAACAACAAGCTTCTAAACTTTTTTCTCATACACTCATGGGAGTTCCTCTTGCTTCTTTCATTTGAAATAATTCAATATTGTTTCCTATGGTTTCTTTCGAATGCAGAGGATGTATAGTATAATGTTCATAAATCTCTTCACTTTTGGACTTATCCACTTTTTCAATTTGGCCACTTGAGTGTTTCATCTTGCAAGCATATTACTTGTTGATCAACATTTACATTCTTATAATAAATATTATTATGTACCAGGTATAATGTAGCCTTTTGAAGCTTATTAACATCTACAAACTCTTGCCAGATTTTTCTACTCTTTGTTGGTACACCATTTTCTAGAATAACTACTGGCTCATTTTCCTCTCTCTCTCTACACCAACAGTTTCAATGTTTTTCTTAAAATCCAAAGGTAAGTACATAAGTCTTCCTTTGAGGTCTTTTTGAAAATCTGTTGATGGCAGCTTACCTGTTTTAGGTTCCATACGAACTATGGCCTGAAATGGGTGTATAGATTGAATAAGAATAGACTCATTTACATTTAATTCTGCCAGTTCCTGAGGAATAGATACCAACTCTAAGTTGTTATTGACTGGCATTTTGTTTTCTTCTAATTTGTTGTAATAGTACTTACAAATAACTTGATCACTAGCCAAATCAAACTGACCTTCTACAAACAAATAAAGAGCAAATTGCTGCCACTTGTCATTGTTTTCTTTTTCACTTTTTAAAAATAAATCTACATTTCTAGTTTGACTTCTATAGTGAGTACGTCGACAACAAATACAAATATAGGGGCCTATTAGGATGGCGGGCGGATCGCCACTGCCGGCCCGGCAGGGGCAATCTGCCCGCCATCCTGCCATGAATGACCCCCCGCCACATTAGGATGGCTGGGGGGTCCGCGGCGGACGGAAAGACCGTCCGCTGCTTTTCCGCCGGTCGACTCGTCGACCGGGCGGAAAAAGGGCATAATATGGTGGCGGTGTCTACAAGACACCGCCATCCATATCATGATGCTGGCGGTCTTTCACCATTCCATGGCGGCGTTGCCGCCATGGAAAGGCATGCGGTCCTTGCCTGTGGGGGCACGTTGCGGGCCCCCAGGGTGAAGGGGGGTGGGGGCTGCACATGGGGGGTACCTATGGTACCCCCCTCATTGCCATGCACTACGTGGCAGGCACCACGTGGTGCCTGCCATGTAGTGCATGTCAATGCCGTGCACAGTCCATTTCCATTGCGAGCGGGTCTGCAGCCAGCAGATCCACCCACAATGGAAAAGGGCCACGATGCGCCCGCCAGTGTGGTGGGCGCATCCTAATGCTCATGGCGGGACCGCCCCAACTTCGGCGGTCGGTCCCTGGCTCCATTGCGGTGGCGGGCGGACTTTGCCCGCCGCCATCGTAATGGACCCCTTAGTTTGGTTTCTCCGATGAAACTGTGTTAAACTTTGCAATTGCTTCTGCAAATGTATCAATACTAATCTCTTTCTTGTGGTCTTCAACTCCTACAGTTATTAAACTCTCAGTTTCTTTAGACTCCTCTTCTGAACCGAAAAAACAAAACTGTATATCATCACAAACTTTCTGTACATCTGATACAGAACCGTGCAAAAGAGCTGTGTTCATTTCACTTAAACATAATGCAGGAGTTTTTACATAGTAAAGTCTCCTTACTAACTTCCGCATTTCAGAGTGGTGCACAGCTAACATTCTGAAAGGATGAAAAGTACTTTGGCACACTTTTCTTGAAAGACAAGCCAGAGAATGACCTTGCAACTTCATATATTGTCTTATTTTACATGGATCTAGTCCTTGTAACATCTTATTCTTCTGTTTAACACTTTTCTTGGCATATTCTTGTAAATAAATTAGTAATATGTCAATCGATTCCTGTCGAATACTGTAAATTCTGCTACAATCCAACTTATATACAGGAGCTTGTGTACGCCTCCCTTGAACTTCTTCAGCTATTACTTCTTCCATATTCCTAGGAACCATTTTTTTCCTTCGGAAAAGGAGAACCATCTTTCACCTCATAGCATCGATCACTACTGTCAACTGCATGTACTAATGTGTTCTCTTGAAAAAGGCTTTCTTCATTAAAGAAAGGCTCTGTACTGAAAGTGTGCTTACATTCACCGGAAAAATTTTACAAAAGTTACTTCTATTAACAAGTCTTTTTCTTTTGCTTTTCTCCTTCATAAACACCATTGTTTTATACAATGTTCTCATGATCTTCAATATTAATATAAATAATTTTAGTTTTATTTCAGAAGCTTTATCTACTACACTTTCAATCTGTTGCTTCTTCTTATAAGCTTCTGATCTTTTTTTTATATTTTTTACAATCTTTTAATAATTTTGAATTATCCTACTTTTAAACATTCTTCTTCTTATATTCTTAAACTCTTTCTTCCTTCTTGCGAGATGCGTCTGTTTTTTGATAATTTAAACTTCTTTCAGCATGACAATTTTTCTTTTGTTTCTCATTTGTTGTAAAACTTTTTTTTTCTTTTCAACATTTTCCACATTTTTCAATCTTTGTAAAAGAGTTTTAAGAAAATTGTTAGTTCTCTTTCTAGAAGTTTTTTTTCCTGTATAACCGTCTGCGCATAATCTAATTTCCTCTTTATACTTTTATTTAAGTAGCACTGTTTTTTTGTTCTCTTCTTTTTTCATGTTTTCTTGCCACCTTCAATTTTTGTTTTTTACCAAATGAAGTAAATATCTAAAAAACAAAGAACAGTTTTTATAGTTCGTTACATCAATTAATAATTTTATATTAATTATGTATTATTATTCATTATAATCAATAAGCACTTGCTTACAATTACATTGCCATTCTCTCCATAACAAACAAAATATGTAGGATATCTAACTATGCATATTAGCAAAGCTGTAAATGATTTAAACACTGAGAGAAAACTTTTATAAATTACTGTACACTTTTATTTTCTAAATTTGTGTACAAGAAGATGTATGCATTACTTTTTGCTCATTATACAGGGCAGTCAGATTTTTAACTCTATATTCCAGTGCTTCTGTGATTGCTTTCTAGGTAAATGATCTAGACTTTAGCGACTTAATGCTGTAGTAGGAATAGGAACATTTGTCCAGCTGTATGTTAACCTAGATACTTTTTAAGATAGGGTCATCAGATGCACAACACATGTCAGAATACATGTAGAAGTAAACATATAACTCAGTCATGATAGCACGCAGATATTCAAACTTGACAGAGTGCACTTTCCATTTAAAGCAGACACCTACATTTATGCAGCCTACTTCAAGTGTACCTTTCCAGAGACGCATATGAACTAGCATAAACACTAATCCATCTGCTGTCATGTTTTAAACCTCACTTTTCTCTTGCAGCTTCATTGTTAACTGACAGCTCACTAACTTAGGCCTAGGCAAATATGAAAGGCCAACTCTTCTCATGTCACTGTTGTAAGTCTCACCATGTTTCTCAAGCCTCAATGTGTGTGCCTTTGCCTCATTGTAGTGACATGATACATCAAGAGAAGCCTACAAATACCAGAATACCTCTGTTTCACACCACATGCTCTCTACATTTGTGTAGAAGAAGGTGTATGTATCACTTTTTCCTCATTATGCAGGGCAGGCGGTTATTGAACTCTGTGTTCGAGTTCCTCTGTGACACCTATATAGGTAACAGATGTCTGCTTCTACGACTGAATGCTCTAGTAGGAGTGACAAGATTTGTGCACCTGTATGATAAGCAATATAGTTTTTAAGTTAGGGTCATCAGATGCACAACACGTGTCAGATTACATGTAGAAGTAGACGCATATCTCAGTCATGATTGTACGCAGATATTCAAACTTGACAGAGTGCACTATCCATTTACAGCAGACACCTACATTTATACGGCTACTTCAAGTGTACCTTTCCAAACACTGATATGAAGTAGCATAAACACTAAACCATCTGCCAACATGTTTTAAACCTCACTTTTCACTTGCAGCTTCATTATTCACTGACAGCTCACAAACTTAGGCCTAGGCAAATATGAAAGACCAACTCTTTTCATGTCA
Organism: Calotriton arnoldi; assembly: GCA_963921515.1. NCBI lineage: Eukaryota > Metazoa > Chordata > Amphibia > Caudata > Salamandridae > Calotriton > Calotriton arnoldi. Next base: position 530,688 of record CAWUFW010012325.1, on the reverse strand, counting down.
CTGTTGTAAGTCTCACCATGTTTCTAAAGCCGTCAATGTGTGTGTCTGTGGCTCTTTGTGGTGACATGATACATCAAAAGAAGCCTACAAATACTAGAATACCTCTGTTTCAAACCACATGCTCTATACATTTGTATAGAAGAAGGTGTATGTATTACTTTCTCCTCATTATATAGGGCAGGTGGTATGTATTGTTGCAGGGATTCTGCACATACACAGAACCATGCGCAGGATTATGGGACCTCGGTGTATAGGGGCTATGCCTTCCTACTGCCTTAGTAACCACAAGCCCAGTACCAACTAGCTACAGTGCCTCATTCGCTCTCCTACTGCCAAATGGAGAAACCAATGATTAGAAACTCCAGAACACAACACTCCCGGATTTCTCAGGAATCGTGGTAACAAGACACACCTTTTTGCTCACTCTCTCGTACTTGTCCACAATAAGATCTGACAGAGACACGAAGATAGTTTAAAATATTCATTTTAACTAACGTGCTCTAAAATGCAGTATACGTGCCACAACCAGCAGCAAAATGCATTATATCAATACAGTTAGCATTGCAGCAAGGCCATATATCATAAAAGGAGATGTCATCTTATAAAGACAGTGGATAAAGGACTATAAGGCCTAACCACCCTCCCCTTGGTAAGCAGAAGAATTATTATATGAGCCCCTCCCCCCCAGCGCGACCGGCCCAATCCAGCTCCCCTCCCCGCTCCCGCCTCCCAGCTGTCCAGCCCTCCCCGACCCCTACTTAATGGCGGCCACTGCGGGGACAGGCGAGCAAGACCACTGACTCATTGTCAGTGAAATTGCTCTCCCACCCTCGCAGCTCCACCATTAAGTGAGGCCTGCCCCTGCCTCTGCACTCTCGAGTGTTGGTGATCGAGGCCCTCCTCCACCCGCAGGTTTCCCTGCGCCTCATCCCTGGTGGTCCAGTGGACCTCTGTCTCCTTCCTCTAACTCTGCTCTTTCACTCCTTTTTCTACCTTTTATCTTTCACCTTTCTGCACTTTTCTGCATCTCTGCTCTTTTGTGCCTTATTTCTGCTCATTTTCCCTTCCTCTCGCTCTGCCCTTTCACTTGTTTTCACTCGTTTTTCTACCCTCTTTTATCTTTCACCTTTCTGCACTTTTCTGCATCTCTGCTCTTTTGTGCCTTATTTCTGCCTAATTTCCCTTTTTTCTTTATTCCTTATTTCCTCCCTTTACCTTTCCCCGCCGCTGCTGCCCCGGCGGCCCCGCCCCCCCAGCGCGACCGGCCCAATCCAGCTCCCCTCCCCGCTCCCGCCTCCCAGCTGTCCAGCCCTCCCCGACCCCTACTTAATGGCAGCCACTGCGAAGGCGCATCAAAGGCAAGCCTGTCTGCGCCCGTCTGCGACCCGACCGCGACCAGCGCCAGGAACCCTGGACCTCCGCCCCGCCAACGCTACGACCCAGCAGCACTCCACGCACTCAACCCAGGCCGCAACAACAACTGCAAGCTAGCATCACCAGCCGACTCCCACGGACCCTTCAGCTGTCACCGGTGCCGGCACACCTGCAGCACCGCCAAGAACACGGATCCAGCACAACCCGCCCACAAGAACACAACCGAACCGAAGACCCTGCAATGGATCCTCCTCAACGTCCGATCCCTCCACAAACACGCCACAGAAATCTGGGACCTCCTCGACAGCACCACCCCGGACGTAGCGTTCTTCACCGAAACCTGGACCAACACCACCTCGGGACCGGACATCGCCATCGCCATCCCCCAAGGATACAAGATCACCAGGAAGGACCGCCCCACCGGCCAGGAGGAGGAATCGCCATCGTCCACAAATCCAGCCTCCGCCTGAGCACACTCCCTGACGAGCCCACAGAACTGATGGAACACCTTCACTTCAAGATACTGGCCAGCCCCACAGCCACCCTCCGAGGAACCCTCATCTACCAACCCCCTGGACCCCGCGGACCCTTCGCCAACTCCATCACGGACATTATATCCCCACAGGCCATCGCATCCACCAACTACACCCTGCTGGGAGACCTCAACTTCCACCTCGACAACCAACTGGACCCCAACACCACATCCCTCCTGGACAACCTCCACAACATTGGACTGCGCCAGATCGTGACCGAGCCCACGCACTCAGCAGGACACACCCTCGACCCCCTCTTCACTACAGGAAACTCCATCACCTTCAGCCACACCACCGAACTCCCATGGACCAACCATTGTTGCGTCCACTTCACCTTCAGAACACCTACCATCCACAGACACCAGCACCTGCTTCCACGAAGAAACTGGACCAAAATCACCGACGACCAGCTCACCTCCTCACTCAACAACTCCACCCCAACCATCGCGGAAAACGACGACCCCAACACCGCAGCCCGAACCCTGCATAGATGGATCTCGGACAGCACCAACACCATAGCCCCCCTCAAGAAAAACAACAATACCCGCGCCAAGAAAGCCAGATGGTTTACCACTGAACTTCGAGAGTCCAGAAGCACATGCCGCCGGCTCGAAAAGGCCTGGAGGAACACCAAATCCACAGAAGCCCACGACAACTTCAGAGCCGCCACCAACGCCCACCATCAACTCATCAGAGAAACGAGGAAAAAAGCGATTGAAGACAGAATCTCCACCCACGCGCACAACAGCAAGGAACTCTTCAGCATCATCAAGGAGTTCGCCCAACCCACTAGCGAGTCTACCGACATCCCTCCCTCACAAGACCTCTGCGACAAACTCAGCACCTTTTTCCACCACAAAATCAAGAGCATCTACGACAACTTCGACGAAGACAACCAACACACTGAACCCTCACCAACCACCCCCGACACCTGGAAACCAGCGATTGACGACTGGACAGCCCTCACCACCGAAGACACACTGAAGACAATGAAGTCAATCCACTCAGGGGCCCCCACGGACCCCTGCCCCCACCACATCTTCAACAGAGCCGCCGACACCATCGCACCCATGATCCGCCACACCATCAACCGCTCCCTGGCGACCGCCTCATTCCCCGACGACTGGAAACACGCCGAGGTCAACCCCCTCCTAAAGAAACCCTCAGCGGACCCCACCGACCTCAAAAACTACAGACCCATCTCCCTGCTCCCGTTCCCAGCGAAAGTCATCGAGAAAGCCATCAACATCCAACTCGCCACATTCATTGAAGAACACAACATCCTCGACTCCTCCCAATCTGGCTTCAGAAAAACCACAGTACGGAAACCGCCCTCCTCGCCGCAACAGACGACATCCGCACCCTACTGGACAAAGGAGAAACAGTAGCCCTCATCCTCCTCGACCTATCAGCGGCGTTCGACACAGTCTCCCACCGCACCCTAATACGCAGACTCTACGACGCAGGAATCCAGGACAAGGCCCTCGACTGGATCCGCTCCTTCCTCTCCGGCAGGATGCAGCGGGTCAGACTCCCCCTTTCCTCTCGGACCCCACACCTACCACCTGCGGAGTCCCCCAGGGCTCCTCCCTCAGCCCGACGCTCTTCAACGTCTACATGGCTCCACTCGCCCCCATCGTCAGAACCTACGGACTCAACATCGTGTCATACGCAGACGACACCCAGCTCATCCTCTCCCTATCCAACGAGCCCAACACCGCCAGACGCAACTTTCGAGAAGGCATGGAAGCCGTCGCCAAATGGATGAAAAACAGCTGCCTACAACTAAACACCAACAAAACAGAAGTACTCATCATGGGCCCAAACCCCGATGCCTGGAGCGACACCTGGTGGCCCCCGCCCTCGGAAACCCGCCAACCCCCACGGACCACGCACGCAACTTGGGAATCATCCTGGACTCCGAGCTCAAAATGGACCGCCAGATCAACTCTGTCTCGTCTTCCTGCTTCCACACCCTCCTCCTCCTTCGTAAGACCTTCAAATGGATCCCCCTCGAACACCGAAAGACCGTCACTCACGCCCTGGTCACCAGCAGACTCGACTACGGCAACGCACTCTACGCCAGAATAAACAAAAACCTCACCCGCAAGCTACAGAACATCCAGAACGCCGCCGCAAGACTGGTCCTCAACCTGCCAAAACACTGCCACATCTCCCAGCACCTGCGCACACTCCACTGGCTCCCTGTCGAGGTGAGAATCACCTTCAAGATGCTCACCCACGCACACAAGGCCCTCCACGGCACCGGACCAGCATACTTGAACAGCCGACTCAAATTCCACGCACCCCAAAGGACCCTACGATCAGCCCAGCTCTCCTACGCCGTGGTCCCCCGCACCAGAAAGACCAGATCGGGAGGCCGTTCCTTCTCCTTCCTCGCGGCCAAAGCATGGAACGCCCTTCCGCTCCACCTCAGACAGACAACATCGCTCCCCATCTTCGCAAGAAACCTCAAAACCTGGCTCTTCGACAGACCCCTCCTTGATGGATGGAACCTGCACCCCCCCCCTAGCGCCTTGAGACCCTTACGGGTGAGTAGTCGCGCTTTAACAAACCCCTGATTGATTGATTGAGAAGATCTCTGGGCTTTGTCAGCAGACCCCATACCTCAGGCCATAGATCGTATTTCAACATCACAGGTGCAGGTTGCTCTTCTCCCTGGAAAGGTCCCTCTCCAAGTGTGTGTTACCTAAACATGCATCCTATAATATCAAAGTACGATTGTCCTCCAAACCCAGCTGCGTTGGTATGTTCTGTCTAAGTGCTAGGGCCTGACCAGAACAGAATAATAAAAGTCAGTGTTTATCGACCTTGCTCACAATGTTCAGACTAAACTCCAGGAACAGGCAGAGAACGAGCACAGCAAAGAGTTCTCATGTGAAAGGCATAAACAGAGTCTCACAAAAAGAAAGACGTGTAGTGTCGTGCACAAAAGCAGCAGCTACCGGGCTCATGCTAACTTAAAGATGCCGACAATGTCCCTAGCAACCATGTGACACCTTCCCCTTTGCCAGGTAGTAGTGCATAGACAAACAGGTATCAAAGATAAGCAGAGCCAAAGTGTTGTATGTTCATATTCCAAAAACTTTTTTCAAAAAGACTTTAAAAAAAAGTCCCCCCAAAAATTATATATCTAGCCAGAAAAATCCAAAAGATTGCGAGCACCATGGAATGCAATGTTCTCCAAAAGAGCATCATTGTCGTCAAGAAAAAAGAGAGATGCCATCCAATTCAGCAGGGCGAATGAACATTCATGTTCCTCGTTATCCTGAGCCTCCAGCAACAGCACAGGGCAACTTGTGTGATATTCAATGAAACTCTCCTGCAGGAGGCGCTTTGCAGCCTCATATGTATTCCAACATGCCAATACTCCAAGTGCAGCGGCACGCATCATACGCGCGTCACCAGAACAGTCCTAGTCATGGGCCAGCAAGGGACCCACCAACAGATCATAATCCGGGTCAGCGCCTGATGTTGTGGAGAGGCAGATATCCAAGGCCCAATAGAAAGGGCACCGTCGACAATGAAACACAGGTTGCACGCAAGTGAAGTAAGCAAAGCGAAAGGTAAGCCCATAGCTCACACTGAGCGTTGTCAGCGGCAAGCATCCAAAAGGTTGCTGCATTCTTTCACGGTATAGTCGCTATGGGCCTGGTCTGTGTAGAACCACAGGATCGGCATCCATTGCGTAACAGGAGGAGAAGGACCAGCACTCTACTCGCCAGCAAGAGAATAAGTGGAAAACCACCGAAGGCGCTGGAAAAAATAGAATGTATAAAGGCCGGTATTACTCCAAACATCGTCTGAAAAGATGAAACAAGGCCGGAGCCCACAAGTTTAAAAAAATGAGCAAGGCCTTCAGTATCAGACGCATTAAAGATTTGATGAATCAACTCCCCAAAATGTAGGGGGAGATTCATATTCAGCAGTGACTGAATTTCACTAGATGTTCTAGCCACCTGCAATTCGAAGGTCTCTCGAGCCGAAGTGAGAGCAACTTCTTGTTGAAACAATAGCGCTTTGAGTCTGCTTAGTTTATTGAAGTCTGTTTTCAAAGTGGGAATGGAAGGCCACAGCGAGCTATCTACAACCCCATGCTGGGGAGGAAAAAGAACATTCCTGCAACAAGTAACTCTTTCGGAAACCGTTACTATATACGGAATCCCTGCTCGTAACCCGCAGCAGTTGTGGTTATTTAGGATAAGATAAATACCATTGGAAAGCAATGTGAGTGTGGGAATTATTGATGGAACAGGGGTTTCTTTTAGAAAACAGGCCAAATTGGGCGCTGATACGATTGCAAGAGCAGTGAAGCTGTACTTGTGTACAAACTAACGCATGTCCCATTGTGAAATCACAATCCTCCCCTGTCAGGAAAACCTCCTTATATTCAAACTGAAAAGTGAAACTTAAACGGTAAAGACCAAATTTCGTGCAGAAAATTACTACCCAGGCGTTCATATCTTCCAATAGGATAATGTTTCATACATGCAGTAAATTGAAAGAGGGAAATTGGCAAAAAAATAACCCCATGTATTAACCACACAGAGGAATCAATCTCAGCTATTGAGAACGGCAGCTGTTCTAACTTTTCAATATGTAACAAGGTGTATGTTGAATCCTTCATTGACATAAGCTTTTGTTTATCTGGCAAATTAAAAGGCAAAAACAGGGCAGTTGTGTTCAAATAATCCCAAGGCACTTTCCCATTTTTCAATGTTTGTAAAGTCCAGCCAAATTGTATGACAGAGCGCAACTGATTTTGACCATGATACAAAACAGACACATCATTCTGCACAGTGTCAATAACAGATGAAACAATATTGTCCAAAGTGTAAACACGAGAAGACAAAGTATTAATGCTGTTGTCTACCACATCCAATACTTTATGCAAGTTGTCTTGATCTAATTGTCGCAATCTGAACGCTGCTTCCATTTGGGACAGTTTCCAGATTTCATTATACGATGCATAAGCAAAACGTTTCGGACAAGGAGACCTGAGACCTAAAAGGAAGTCAGCCAGATCAATGTCTCCATTTAAACGTGAGAGATGTTGTTTCACAGATGATAACGATGAGTGTCCCAACCACTGTTGACACAATTTACCCACAGAATACGTAGTAACTGTATGTGTTTGTGGAAAGCGAGGGTCAGGCCTACTGAGCATAAACCCTCCTGTTAAATTTGAAAAAGGCAACTGGCAAGCATTAGTACTAAGGGGCTATATTAACCAACCCAAGGGAGCAATAGTGGATGAATTGAGGGTACCATTGAGGACCATACCCTGTAAGTCATCTATAGAATAATTTGTATACTGCTGCCAGTTGTTGTAAGCTGCTAATGACGGGAACGAAGGAGAATTTAAATTTTTAGCTGTAGCCAAACCAAAACATATAGTTTGTTGCACAGTCTGATTCAGGAACAACAGCTGTGACGGTATCAAACACGCACGATGCAATGATTCAGTTCCCAGTACCTGCCAAATTTTGGTACCCCATATTGATTTCAAATCAATTGTGTCTCTCCAATAATCATAACCTTTCAAGTATGAATCGGTTATGAAAGTCGAAGAATATACCAATTTAGTATGGGTCAGCATGAATTTCTTGTGAGTTTGTGCACTCAATTTATTATAATAGGATCTTGGGTCAGATAGATTATAGCCAGAAAAGTAGACAAACTTATTTTTCTGTGTTTGTGAACTACCTTCAAATGGGGCAGGACAATGTTCCCATTGCGTATAATTAACCTGATTGCAAACAGCGTTTGACTTATGTAAAAAATGATGACCATAATGTTGGAAACAGAATAAATCAGCATAATTGGCAGAATTTTAATACAAATCTTCATTTTCAAAAGCAGTGTAATATTTTAAATCGGAAAATAACAAATGTACGGCATTAACATCCCAATCGTCGGAATGCGGTCCAGGTGTAATGACGTCACCTAATGAGACCCGAAATATATATGGCATTCAAATCGTTTCTGTCGGGCCATAGATTTCGTTTTGAACTTTATCCCAAACAATGCCATCTACCACTGGCACAGCAGAAATATTAACACACGATTGATCCCTTTTTATTATATTGAGGAGGTGAGTGGGGCTAAAACACCATCAACCAAATGTACATTAGAACGATCAGGCAAATAATGACCATTAATCAAAAGGAAAAAAAACAGTCACAAACCCAATCCACATGAAGAGGAATATCATTGTAAAAACCATCCAAATGTAGGTCCAAGGAGGAACCAGGTAAGCTCTGCGAAACCAGGAAAAGAAAATGAAAAATCGACTGGGCGGGTCCTCCGTAGATGACCTCGATGAAGAGGATGATGACAATGAACAAAAGTTTTCTCTGTCCATGTAATAACCCACAGTTCCTAGTCGATACAAAGGTGGTCAGTCAGCATTAAAAGATGACTGGAGCGCACATGTAGGAATGTCCAAGGTATGCTCCATTGGTGGCGAGCCTTGATTTTGAGGCGTATTCGTCGAAACTGATGACAAAACAGGCAGCATATCAAATGAGGTTTCCACTTCATGCTCCTGGTACACGGTAATTGCCGTCGAAGACCTCACAGGAAGCGAAACATCTCTCCGCGGGACAGTTTTGGGCATACTATTCAGTATTGGCCAAATGGTGCAATTTGGCATGTTCAATGGAAATGTAGCGATTTTCTTTGCGTCCTGGTAGTGGAGGCAAAATCACAGTTCTGGTGCCCTTTAATCCAAGAACAGGGACTGGTGCACGGTAGGAGGGAACAAATTCTTTTTTGTTCTCTATCTTCTCCCAGACCAGATCTCCAAATTTAGGAAGCCTGTGACAGGGATCAGCACCGTTGTGTCTTTTGACGAGTGCAACTCAGCTCTTGCAAGAGTGTCATGATTCTTTTGTAGATCCTGCAACATAGCACAATGGTTATCTACGTCAAATGTTGCGGCAACCGCCACAACGTCTAGACCATCAAGGTCTGGCACAAACATTTTGATGCCAAAGAGCATTTCATGTGGGGTCCGCACACCCAGAGATCTTCTCGGGAGATTATTAAGTGCACGTTGAACCCCATATAAATGAGTTAGCCAACCCCTGCCAGTACCTAAGACTCTAGCTGTCAAAGATTGCTTTAAGTCACGGTTCATTCGCTCCACTATAGAATTGCCCTCAGGCCTGTATGGAGACGAAAATTGCAATAGCACCCCCAGCAACCTCATTGCATCCTTGTAAGCCTTAGAGGCGAATGCAGGACCTTGGTCAGAATGGAAGGTACGTCAAGCAAATGTCCCGATAAAGACACGCAAATCTCTAATCACATTTCGACCGTTAGCACTACGTTGCGGCCAAACCCAAAGGAATCTAGTGCAAGAATCCACTGCAACAAGAATATGTTTATAGGCAGTGTCGGACGTCAAAGGACCGCAGTGATCAAGATAAATACATCCAAATGGTTGATTTGAGATGCATAGTTGCATGTGAGGTGGACGTGTAACCATAGACGACTTAATATGTTGACAAATGTCACAAGAAAGTACATAATTACGTGTCTGTCTATACAGACCACACCACCAATAATGCTGCTGCAAAAGAGACACCATCGCTGAAACTCCAGCATGTGCAGATGCCATGCCTTCGTGAGCAGCAATTATTGAAGGAAGCCTGCAGTCCTCGTTGGGAATCAGCCAATTCCCAATGGACGGAATGGAAGCAAAGGGAACCTGTTCCAGTGATAAATGATAAGAATACTTAGAAGGGAAACCTTGCGGGAACGCTGTCCCATCCCTTGTTGCAGCTATAGCCGCCAGAATTTCATTATCAATTTTAGTCTTGGACCTTGTAACTGCTGCTACTGAACATGTGGCAACTGCAGATTTGGCTGCCTCATCAGCCAAAGAATTACCAACAGCATGTGCTCCCACATGCTGATGGCCAAGAGTATGTATAACATGTGTAAGCGGCAAGCTTTCTTTAAGAGCTGCCACTCAAACTCAAAGCTTTTTATGCTTGATTGCGCTACCTTTAGAGTCACGATAATCGTTTTGAGACCAAAAGAATAGATTGTCATTAAAGGACTGTACACAATAGAAAGAATCGCGCACTATATGTGTAGCTACATCTAGATCAGCGAATTCAAGAGCCAATACTAAAGCCCAGGCTCAGCCAACTGTGCCGTGCAGTCACCGAGAGACTGCATGGGGACTAAGGAAGACTCAAATTCACCGTCAACCATAGAGTCCACCACAATAGCACAGGCGGCCGAGTAAGTATGTTTGGAACCAACAGTGGTTGTGCCGATCCGTCGGTATAAACAATACATTTGGAGTGGTCAAGAGGAAGTCAAAATTGTGGCGCAGGATGAACTTGTTCGTACTGTAAAAACTCCTGCGTCTGCAAGGATGGGTCAAAGATAAAAGTGACATCAGCCGATGTCAAAGAACTCGCCCATTGAATCCAACGCAGGAGTAAGGCCTTAGAATTCGGTGCGCTCACCTTTGTGACCGCCTCAGGAGTAGTCACAGGCGATACCATAAGAATGTGTTTCCCCTGTGCCAAAGAGCGTTCCTTCAGGATCGCCATCTGTACTGCCGTAAGAATTTTCTCAATGGGGGAAAAACACATCTCTGCTGATGTGTACAAATGCGATTTGTAGGCAATGGGGACTGTATCTCCCTCATTGAATGTCAGGTAAGTGAAACCCACTGTACCAGGTGCAATCTGTATGACTAAGTTAGTTGTGTTGTCACGAGTTGACAAGAAGTTGGTCGAAAGCAGATCAGACTGCAAAGACCGAAGAATTTCTGTATGTTCCCTAACCCAACTGGAAGACGAAAAAGAGGGTTGTCTCAACGCCTAAAGCCGTTTGATACACTGAGCATAATCAGGAATGTATGTTCTCCCAAAATTAAAAAAACCCAGCAAAGATTGCAACTTCTTAAGAGTAGAAGGAGGCTGTAATTGAGCACATTTCTCTAGAAAGTGGGGTGCAAAGCACCTACCTTCATTGTTGAGTTTGTAACCCAAAAACAGAACCGCCAAGTAGCCTATGTGAGACTTAGCAAAATTAAATTTGTACCCCAAGTCTGCAAAGGATAAAATGATGCTGTCAACATGCACCAGATGTGGCACCAATTCATCATCAGTCAAATAAATGTCGTCGACGTAAGAGAAAGCATCAGGATCAATGTTGTGTAAAAGTGACACGACACACGCTGCAAACGCACCAGGGCTATTCTTAAATCCCATGGATAATCTTGTAAATCTTTTCTGATTGCCGACCGCAGTGAATGCGGTCCAGTCATGGCTCTCAGGAGCCAAGTCATGACTGTAAAAACCGTTAGAAATATCTAAAGTGGTTTTCTACTTTTTACGGACAATGTTATTTATTAACGCAGAGCTGTGTGTGTTCTGTACGGCAAACGTTCGAACATGACTGTTCAACTTTCTATAATCCAAAACTATGCGATACGAACCGTCCTGTTTCGATATCGGAAAAAGAGGATTATTCATTGATGAAACACAGGGTTCCGAGGGTGAGGAGAGCACGGGCTGGGGGACGTGCTTTCTGCACACTGGCGGCCAAACTTTGGAACTCTCTCCCACTGTCCATTCGTAGCCTTAACAATTATTTGGCATTTCGCAAGGCCACCAAGACTTATCTTTTTCCCCCACTGTAGGTTTTCTTGCCTCCTGGTGGCCTCTCCTCTTGACTGTTTTAGCGCTGGGACGCTCCTTTGCTGGAGCAGCTGTACGCTCTATAAGCTATATAACATAACATAACATATTCCAACTGGGTTAAAATGTCACTAACGGATGCTTTCGCCTCTCGTTTTATCGGATATTGTGCCTGAGGCTGTGAGATTGATCGCAAAGGAATCTCATGTGCTGGTGAATCTCTATCACAGCCCACCTGATTGCGATACACAGCCGGCGCTAGGGCTAAAGCCTATTCCGATGCATAAGCCTGCTTAGCTTCCTCAGAGACGTAACACGAAAAACTCAGAAGTAACACGTCTTCCCCTCGAGAAGAAGCCAAAACAAATGGAGGAGGCCAATCCGCCTCTGCCAACAAAATGTCATATGAGGAGGTAAGGTTATCTAAAAAGATACCCTTAATTGTACGTTATATATCACCTTCAATTTGGAGGACAATTTCATAAAGTCTATCTGGGGGTGCAACTCTTGTGTCAGCTGTTTCCACTGTAATAAATATGTCAGTTGCTCTCTCCTCCAGACAAGGACGGAGTACCTCCTGTACTATGGTAACTTCTGCCGCGCTGTCGAGGAGTGTCCCAGCCCATCTCCAATCGAGGAGCAGGGTTCTCACCATCTGAGGCATACTTCACTGTTAAAGCGGCAACTTTTTTCTTTTGAAATGGAGCATGGTATGTCTGTTGTCCCTCCGGTTTGGCTTTTATGTCACACTGGCGTAGTTGTTGCGTGGTCTCACCTTGTCTACGACTTTGACACTCCCTTCCACTGGACTGTTGATCCGACGAGTCCTGTAAGGAACGAGGAGAGCGAGGATCAGGAACCTGAAACCTCTCTGGCGTCTTAATCTTAGAGCAGTCACGCAAATCATACCTACGCTCTGAAGCATCAGGTGTCGGTGAACCAGCACGCGAACATTGCTTCTGCGGCTGCTGTTGTTGTTGTTGTTTATTCTTATTCCAATTTGTTTTAGGAAAGAATGGACACCCCTCCTTCTCAGGAGGGGGCTTAATCAGTGGCTGAGTATAAGGTTTATTCCGTAAATTATTACGTCCTAAAGCTTTATACACCTTAGCGATAATCTAAGGCAATTTGCACTGTTTATCAACGTCGTCTATTGCCTCAAGACGCTGACTCACCTGCAGACTAACTGCTTCCCCCTTTATATTGGCTAGTATCATATCCGAGACTATAGGGAATACCCCTACCAGTCTCATCCCCAATTCCAGAGTGGCCTCCGCCCCGTGGTCCTCCTGAACTTTCTTAAGAACTGTCAGAAGCACTGTCATGGAGGGGGTGCCAAAGCATAGAGAATACAGCGCAGCAAACACCTTCCCCCAAGTGGTGCAGTCAGCTAAATTGGGAATAAGACCTTTCGGCAAACTCATTGTAAGTATCCTGTGTTTATCTAAAGGAGTAGTATTAGGAAATACAGCTTCGAGTTGCTCAAATCTCTCTGCTAACCAGAACGGTAAATTATCCCTATTTTGCGGACGCTTTACCATCACTGAATTAATCATGATTGGACTAATTACCATTCCTCCATGTCCCGGTTGCTAAGGAGGGGTTCCAGCCGGAGCCACCTGGACCATTCCTGACACATATTGTATCACGCTTCTGTGAATATGAACTAAAGATGCATGCAATTCTCACAGCTCTTCATGTGTAACAGTACGATAATTTGGGTGTGGTGTAAATCCCGCCAAAATGGGCCATGTGGCCCCGTCGACCGATAAAGGGCCTAAACCATAGGTCTTCAAACTGTGGGGCGCGCCCCCCTGGGGGGGCGCGCACTCCACCCCACCACTTCACCTTCCATTGTTGCTTCCAGGCGTGCAACGCCCATTAGGCTGAAAGGGTTTCAGCCCCCGCCGTCCTGTGTCTCAGCCTGGGCTGCAGCTCGAGCTGCCGGTGGGCTCGGCTGGGCTGTGTCTGGAGTCTTATCTCCGGCACGCCCGAGTTTTTCACAGGTCTTTGAAGACCATGTGCATATTTACATACCTTTGTAAACTGATTACACAGGCTGTTTGTTTTCGGGTTCCAGTACCCCCTGGGCCCCCACACAGCCTATTCCTTACATTTGGATTTTACTTTTTACTGCCTTAGTATGAGAATGCATTTTATGAAAAGGAATATAGAGTAGGGTTGCCAAAAGAAAAATGCCAGCCATGTGTTGTTTAAAGAGCATGCAAAGGCCTTGTCTTGACACTAAATAGGGTTATAAATAAAATAGTATGTATTCATTTGTAATATGACTTTTCAATCTTTGTTCCCTCTAATTATCAGTCATGGATCATTCAGGCAGCCCTAGAAAACAATTAAAAATGCTTTCTATTTATTTTTGCTGTTCCAAGTATGCACAGATAAGTGTTGAAAATAGGCTTTTGGGGACTGCTTATTTTTGTACCGTCTGGGAAATCAATATAATGAGCTGGCAACCCTAATCGCAAGACTGTAAGTTTGTTGCAGGATGAGCACAATATTTATTTCCTACACCCTTGATCCCTGGACCCTGAATAATGCCATAAAAGCTATAGTTTAACTTATATCAGAAACCCTATGCCAGCCCTCAATAAAATGCTGAGTAACTTCAACTGTGTCTGGGAATGTACCCTGCATTCAGACAACTCACTCCTCATTCTTGCCCTTCACTTTCACACTCACCCTGCACTCACAGTGAGCACACTGCACTTATGCCACTTGCCATGAACTCACACTGTTCTCCCTCCACTTACCCTGCAGTCACATGAGCACACCGCTCACTCTGCACTAATGTGACACTTCACTCACCTAGCTCCCTCACTGCTCACTGTGCAATCTCACTCAAACAAGCCCATCACTAACCATACATTAATTTGTCCCACTCTGCACTTACATCTGCACCCAAATTCATATGGTCATCTCACTCACCCTGCAGTCACTCCTCTCACCCTACTCTCACACTGTCGCATCGCTCACCGTGCACTCACATGGGCACTCCTGTCACCCACACAGTGCAGAGGGCTAATGTGCTTGCCACAAAGAACATGTACCATGCAGATCACAGAACTGAGTGTTAGCAAAGTACGGGTAGCCCTATAAAAAAGTGAAATGTTGATCAGAAAGGGTCTATAGAGAGATGAGGTGCATTGTTGGTGAGTGGTAGTGAGGCAATTCATGGAGAAGGAGGAAATGGTAGAGGGGGCACACAAAAAGACTGTTGCACCGTGTGCGACCAGTGTTAGTGCCAGCCCTGGCTGGAAGTCTTAGCCCCACCTGAAGTTTGGGTCTAGTTGTGCCCCAGGTTGCTTCCCACATTGGAAGTACGTTTGCTGCCTGTTTTTCATGCCCCCATCTCGAGTTAGGGCTCTCTGATTGGAATAGTCATTCAGAACCGCCAATCAGCATGTAGTTCCTGCAGCAGAGCACTGCTTTGACGTCAGCACTGACGTTCCTCCAATGAATGGGACAGCAGGAGAGATGTCAGGGAGTGCCGTGAATTTTGTATACATAAAGCTGCAAAATACTTCAACTTTGCTGATGAAACAGCACTTCTTCACTGTTGCCTTTTGCCTCGTGGTTGCTGAATTTAACATCTGGTTGCTGTCGTTCGCCTCGCTCTTGAACCCTTCCCCCTCAAGGTTATCCTGGTTTGTACCCTCGCAGCTACTGCATTTCACTGCAAGGAATTTCCAACGGTTGTATCCTTCCTGAAGATTCCATTCTCTGGCAGGTAAGAGTGAAGAGCTTTTTGTATTATTTTTTAAAGCCTCGCTCCTTACCCCTTCGTCCCACTACTAGTGGGAACGTTGGATGTTTCAAGGAGGAGGGGATTTGGCATTAATGCCATAGGTGCTGACTTTGGTTCTGGGGACCCGGGTTCAAGTCCTGGCATCGGCTCAACATCATGTGATCCTGGGCAAAATCACTTAATTTACCAGTGACTTACGAAAAACAAATTTGACCTTGATTAAAGTTGCTGGTGCTTGTTTAACATGTTCCGATCCCTAGAGCTGAGTCCACAAGCCTAATATAACAAATATTGTTAAGTATGCCTACCATCTGTCCTCACTTCTTTCGTAGACCAAATTTAAATGCTTTCTTGTGCAGCTATTTCTGAAGCTTTGGAAGGCGATCTTCTTTATAAGCCAACTATGCTAACAAACTGACTTTTGATGCTGCTAGAGAATAAATATGTATATATCCTCTTGAATCACTTATATCACATGTGTATGAGGTAAATGTCCCCTAAGCCTTCTTGGAAACTGTGGCTGGCCTCCTAATGGCATGGCAACACCTGGCCATACTCCACATAATCACAGATTTTTCAATTGTGTCAGAAAGCATGTTTTGTGGAACCCCTTTTTCTGATATCTTGTTTAGGGGCAAGTATGTGGCACAACAGCCAGAGCTGATGACTGTGGAGCTGGGGAACCAGGTTCAATTCTTGGTGTCTGCTCAACATCCTGTGATTCTGGGCAAATCACTTAATCTTCCTGTGCTTACAAAAAATTAATGTGTGCTTGTGTAATGTAAAAGATGCTCCTGTAAAGCGCTCCAATTCCTTTGGGTCATGTACGCGCTATATAAAACTGCAAAAAAGATATAACAACATATTGTGAGCACTCCCGTTTCCAGGTACTGCTCAAGACTGGAAGTGGAGCACAACCAAAGGATGGCAGAAGCAAGAATCCATCCACACATTGACTGTCTCTGTGGAGAAATACAGGCACACCCCTCACCTGTGTTTTGGGAATGTTTTTACTAATCTATCCTAAATTTTGTGTTTTATGTGAAAACTAAAGCACCAATGCAATTTTTTGTGCTAATTTTTTCTTGGAGACTTTTCATTTGAACTTTATAATAAGCACAAGTACTACAAAAATGTCAGTTTACTAAACACTCCTACTCTATGTAATATTATTTGCCCTATACGACCTGGGCTCTGCAGGAGGGAATGGCCATCAATGATGCAGAGTACCAGCTTCCAGAACTTTTTTGCCATGTGGTGGTGCTGGGGGGGCTCGAGGTGTAAAAAGATTTAGATGGGGGTGCTCAGCCGACAAAAGTTTGAAGACCTCTGGCCTAAACGGACCACTGTAACAGGGTGAGGTAAGGTGCCATTAAAGCAGATGGTGTGCTGCCAAGCTGACAACGGAACTTCAAGAGACTGATAAGGTCTATACTACCGGGGAACCACAGCATGCTCATAATCCTGAAAGAAATTATCATTCCCATCCACCGCCGGAAACTTAACCCAAGAATAAAAAACCTCGAAGCGAAAAGCAGCGTTCGCATCTACCACAAAGATAATGTTTGCTCCCGCAGCCTGGACTCCATGTTGAGTCAAATGAGCAGTGAGTGTTGCGTGATTATGAGCAGCAATAGCCATAGCCATTATCTAAACAGAGTTGGAGAAGAAGGAAAACGGTAGCGCAACACTGGGGTTACAGAAGAAACACAAAACCTTTTCAAATCCAAGCTTGAAAAACCTATAACCTCTAATATAGGAGGTAAATCCCTCACACCACGGACGTCTCCGGTAATTGGTGAGAGGGAATTGTTGACAAGCACAAGAGCTACTCAGGGGTCTCGCGTATAAGTACCAGACCAAACGTTGGTGGCGCCATGTTGCAGGGATTCTGCACATACACAGAACTATGCGCAGGATTATGGGACCTCGGTGTATAGGGGCTATGCCTTCCTACCGCCTTAGTACCCACAAGCCCAGGACTGACTAGCTATAGTGTCTCATTCGCTCTCCTACTCACAAATGGAGGAACCAATGATTAGACACCCCAGAACACAACACTCCCAGATTTCTCAGGAATCGTGGTAACAAGACACACCTTTTCGCTCACACTCTCGTACTTGTCCACAATAAGATCTGGCAGAGACACGAAGATAGTTTAAAATATTTATTTTAACTGACGTGCTCTAAAATGCAATATACGTGCCGCAACCAGCAGCAAAATGCATAATATCAATACAGTAAGCATTGCAGCAAGGCCATATATCATAAAAGGAGATGTCATCTTATAAAGACAGTGGATAAAGGACTATAAGGCCTAACCACCCTCCCCTTGGTAAGCAGAAGTATTATTATATAATAGAAGATCCCTGGGCTTTGTCAGCAGACCCCATACCTCAGGCCATAGATCGTATTTCTACATCACAGGTGCGGGTTGCTCTTCTCCCTGGAAAGGTCCCTCTCCAAGTGTGTGTTACCTAAACATGCATCCTATAATATCAAAGTACGATTCTCTGGCAAACCCAGCTGCGTTGGTATGTTTTGTCTAAGTGCTAGGGCCTGACCAGAACAGAATAACAAAAGTCAGTGTTTATCGACCTTGCTCACAATGTTCAGACTAAACTCCAGGAACAGGCAGAGAACGAGCAGAGCAAAGAGTTCTCATGTGAAAGGCATAAACAGAGTCTCACAAAAAGAAAGACATGTAGTGTCGTGCGCAAAAGCAGCATCATGGCTACCGGGTTCATGGTAACTTAAAGATGCAGGGCCTGATTCACAGAACTAACTTACGTCAAAAACGTAAAGTTAGTACTTTTTGGTATTCACAGAATACACTTACTCATTTTGGTATTCACAGAATGAACTTACTCCTTTAGGTATTCACAGAAGTTAGTAGTCCTAACTTTAGGACTCCTAAACGCCTTCTGTGAATACCGAAAGTCTTAAAGTTAGGATTTTCTCAGTTTAGGAGTAGTAAAGTTAGGACTCCTAACTTTACTACTCCTAAACTGAGAAAATCCTAACTTTAAGACTTTCGGTATTCACAGAAGGCATTTAGGAGTCCTAAAGTTAGGACTCCTAACTTTACTACTCCTAAACTGAGAAAATCCTAACTTTAAGACTTTCGGTATTCACAGAAGGCATTTAGGAGTCCTAAAGTTAGGAGTCCTAACTTTACTACTCCTAAACTGAGAAAAATCCTAACTTTAAGACTTTCGGTATTCACAGAAGGCATTTAGGAGTCCTAAAGTTAGGACTACTAACTTCTGTGAATACCGAAATGAGTAAGTTCATTCTGTGAATACCAAAATGAGTAAGTGTATTCTGTGAATACCAAAAAGTACTAACTTTACGTTTTTGACGTAAGTTAGTTCTGTGAATCAGGCCCGCAGACAATGTCCCTAGCACCACGTGACAGTATTGAACTCTGTATTCGAGGGGTTCTGTGACACCTACATAGGTAACAGATGTCTGCTTCTGGGACTACATTCTCTAGTAGGAGTGACAAGATTTGTGCACTTGTATGATAAGCTACATAGTTTTTAAGTTAGGGTCATCAGATGCACAACACATGTCAGAATACATGTAGAAGTAGACACATACCTCAGTCATGATAGCACGCCGATATTCAAACTTGACAGAGTGCACATTCCATCTAAAGCAGACACCTACATTTATGCGGCCTACTTCAAGTGTACCTTTCCAGGAACTCATATGAACTAGCATAAACACTAATCCATCTGTTGTCATGTTTTAAACCTCACTTTTCTCTTGCAGCTTCATTATTCACTGACAGCTCGCAAATTTAGGGCTAGGCAAATATGAAAGACCAACTCTTCTCATGTCACTGTTGTAAGTCTCACCATGTTTCTCAAGCCGTCAATGTGTGTGTCTGTGGCTCTTTGTGGTGACATGATACATCAAAAGAAGCCTACAAATACTAGAATACCTCTGTTTCAAACCACATGCTCTATAAATTTGTATAGAAGAAGGTGTATGTATTACTTTCTCCTCATTATATAGGGCAGGTGGTATGTATTGAACTCTGTATTCGAGGGGTTCTGTGACACCTACATAGGTAACAGATGTCTGCTTCTGGGACTAAATTCTCTAGTAGGAGTGACAAGATTTGTGCACTTGTATGATAAGCTACATAGTTTTTAAGTTAGGGTCATCAGATTCACAACACATGTCAGAATACATGTAGAAGTAGACACATACCTCAGCCATGATAGCACGCAGATATTCAAACTTGACAGAGTACACTTTCCATTTAAAACAGACACCTACATTTATGTGGCCTACTTCAAGTATACCTTTCCAGAGACTCATATGAACTAGCATAAACACTAATCCATCTGCCGTCATGTTTTAAACCTCACTTTTCTCTTGCAGCTTCATTGTTCACTGACAGCTCGCAAATTTAGGCCTAGGCAATTATGAAAGACCAACGCTTCTCATGTCACTGTTGTAAGTCTCACCATGTTTCTCAAGCCGTCAATGTGTGTGTATGTGCCTCTTTGTGCTGACATGATACATCAAAAGAAGCCTACAAATACCAGAATACCTCTGTTTCACACCACATGCTCTCTAAATTTGTGTAGAAGAAGGTGTATGTATCACGTTCTCCTCATTATACAGGGCAGGTGGGTATTGAACTCTGTATTCAAGTGCTTCTGTGACACCTACATAGGTAACAGATGTCTGCTTCTGTGACTGAATGCTCTGGTAGGACTGATATGTTTTCTGCACCTGTATGATAAGATACATAGTTTTTAAGTTAGGGTCATCAGATGCACAATGCGTGTCAGAATACATGTAGAAGTAGACACATACCTCAGTCATGATAGCATGCAGATATTCAAACTTGACAGAGTGCACTTTCCATTTAAAGCAGACACCTAAATTTATGCGGCCTACTTCAATTGTATCTTCCCAGAGACTGATATGAACTAGCATAAACACTAATCCATCTGCCAACATGTTTTAAACCTCACTTTTCTCTTGCAGCTTCATTGTTCACTGACAGCTCGCAAATTTAGGCCTAGGCAAATATGAAAGACCAACGCTTCTCATGTCACTGTTGTAAGTCTCACCATGTTTCTCAAGCCGTCAATGTGTGTGTATGTGCCTCTTTGTGCTGACATGATACATCAAAAGAAGCCTACAAATACCAGAATACCTCTCATTCACACCACATGCTCTCTAAATTTGTGTAGAAGAAGGTGTATGTATCACGTTCTCCTCATTATACAGGGCAGGTGGGTATTGAACTCTGTATTCAAGTGCTTCTGTGACACCTACATAGGTAACAGATGTCTGCATCTGTGACTGAATGCTCTGGTAGGACTGACATGTTTTCTGCACCTGTATGATAAGATACATAGTTTTTAAGTTAGGGTCATCAGATGCACAATGCGTGTCAGAATACATGTAGAAGTAGACACATACCTCAGTCATGATAGCATGCAGATATTCAAACTTGACAGAGTGCACTTTCCATTTAAAGCAGACACCTAAATTTATGCGGCCTACTTCAATTGTATCTTCCCAGAGACTGATATGAACTAGCATAAACACTAATCCATCTGCCAACATGTTTTAAACCTCACTTGACTCTTGCAGCTTCATTATTCACTGACAGCTCACAAATTTAGGCCTAGGCAAATATGAAAGACCAACTTTTCTCATCTCACTGTTGTCTCACCATGTTTTTCAAGCCATCAATATGTGTATCTGTGCCTCCTTGTGGTGACATGATACATCAAAAGAAGCCTACAAATACTAAAATACCTCTGTTTCACACCACATGCTCTCTAAATTTGTGTAGAAGAAGGTGTATGTATTACTTTCTCCTCATTATATGGGACAGTAGGGTATTGAACTCTGTTTTCGAGAGCTTCTGTGACACCTACATAGGTAACACATGTCTGCTTCTGCGACTGAATGCTCAAGTAGGACTGATAAGATTTCTGCACCTGTATGATAAGCTACATAGTTTTTAAGTTAGAGTCATCAGATGCACAACACATGTCAGAATACATGTAGAAGTAGACACATACTTCAGTCATGATAGCATGCAGATATTCAAACTTGACAGAGTGCACTTTCCATTTAAAGCAGACACCTAAATGTATGCAGCCTACTTCAAGTGTATCTTTCCAGAGACTCATATGAACTACCATAACCGCTAATCCATCTGCAAACATGTTTTAAACCTCACTTTTCTCTTGAAGCTTCATTATTCACTTACAGCTCACAATAGAAGCCTATAGATACTAAAATTTCTCTGTTGCACACCACATGCTATCTAAATTTGTGTAGAAGAAAATGTATGGTTTACTTTCTGTTTATTATACAGGGCAGGCAAGCATTGAACTGTGTATTGAAGTGCTACTCTGATGTTTACCTAAGTAAGACATCCAGACTTCTGCAACTGAATGCTGTACTAGCTCAAACAACATTTCTGCAGAGGTATGATAAACTGCATACTTTTAAACTTATTTCAAGTATATATGATGTTACAACGCAAACTATGATAACGCATACTTCAGACAACGTGATTTTTACAACGTAGCTTCTATTGCAATGCATACTATTACAATACAAGCCATTACAGCAGATGTGCCATTGTAATTCCTGTGTCGTAATGGATGTTTCACACACAGAGAGTTATATGGACTGGGATACATGTTAGTACATCTGCCAACATGTTTTAAACCTCAATTGTCTCTACTACTTTCATTACTGACTCAGGAAGCACACATATTAGTATGCACAACCTATTTCAATCTTCATTTCAGTGCAATAAAACAGACTACAATACAGTTTCCTACATTTGTAACATATTTCAAACATCACATTTCTCTAATGCTTCACAAGCTTTATAAATAATGCGTCACAAAGTTAAAAATATCATTACAAACACTGAAGCACTCCTACATACTACATAACACACCTTAGACATTTGTAACTTACCTCTGAAATACTATTGCAGAATATGAAAATATCAGAAACTCCTAAAAGATTTTCTTTCCCACACAATGAATGTGATGCACCACTCTCAACAAGGTAAAACCAGTAATGGCAAACTTTCCCTCTCTTTTTGTACAGAAATTAATGGAAGTAACACATCAAAATGCTCTCATAATTTTTTCAAATTCTAAAACCCATTTCTATTGGATATAGATATTGACCCCATATTAACCTTTTATTACACTCTTCAAAAAGTGCCCAATCTGGTTCTGAAACTTACTGGTGTCGCGACTCCACTGTGGTGCCACAGTGTAGCGTCGCAAAGGAGTCGCGAACCCTTATGGGAGTTCAAAAACCTATTTCCATCAATACTAGTATTATTTTTTAAGAACATACCATTTCTAATTATAATACTGATTTGGGAAAACTTACTTTAGAAGCATATCACATATATATAACTTACCATTTCATATTTTAAAACCACAGTTAACTTTGAACCCTTCCCCTATTCTACTTAATCCTAGTTTCCATAATAACAGTTTCTGCAACATTCAACTGTACCAGCAGGTCACAAGTTCACCATATTTTTTAATTCAGCACACTAACTTACAAATGCAAATAGCAGGTGTGGTTGACTTTTGCAAAATATTAGCTTATTCAGTCTACTGTACCTTTCAAAGTGTTTTCTATAACCAATCAGAAAGATGCTTCTTCTGCAAAGTAAAATGCATCTTATTTTTGAGTACACAGTGTTTACAAAGAGCCAATCAGTTATCTGCTTTTTCAAAAACAGCATCTTCCCCATTATTTTAGATACCTCTCAATTTACCAACTGACTTACTCAGCTACAGACGTTTTTTTATGCCTTCCACACATCCCTTCAACATGCTAACAGCATGGATTGTAGGACACAGCTATGTTTTCTGGGACAACAGGTATGCTGAACACTGAGGTTTTGACAAAGACCTAGGTTTGCTAAATGTGGATATTAAATGGTTTGCGCAGAGTGGATTAAAGTGTCACCAATTGATGCCTTGGTTAAAACCTTTTTGCATCTCCAACCCCCTGCCCTCATGATTGTGCACTGTGGTGGCAATGACCTAGAAACATTGACTGTGGTAGGATTGGAAATCCTAATGAAGGATACCTTTACACAACTGATGTTGCTTTTCCCTTACGTTGTCTTTGTATACTCTAATATATGCCAAACACAGAAATGGAAGTGGTCAAATCAATTCTGTCCACAGATTGACAAAGCTAGGAAGCATGTTAATAAAGCTGTTTCTGCGTACCTCAGAGACCATAACATGAGCTCTATCTATAACAACAATCTACGTTTTGACATGCATAACATCCACAAAAGTGATGGATTTCACTTCACAGATGAAGGGAACAAGGTGTTTCACAACAACCTTAAGCTGTGCATCTAGACTTACATGTAGCTGCAACAAAGTCATAATGAACACAACAGCTCTTCTTAGAGGCAACCTATAACCCAACAGTGAAAGTTATATATGTTTTAACATATATACTCTTTATAAATATTTCCCAGATACTTGAACCTGTTGCGAATCCGCAAAACAAAAGCGCAAATTCAATGTTCATTTCGTTTTTCAACTTTAACTTTTAATTTATATTTTTAATATTATTTCTAACTCCGTCAACTGTAATATGATTATGAAGTTCAGTATCACTAGCTCTATAAAAATTTCACAACTGTAACACTACCTCTGGAATTGTATAGTATTTAATTATTTACTTAATGTGGATCCGCGAATCTGGGGGGCAGTGCTGAATGCCGCAATAGGGTCGCTACTCCTACCACTTCTCTAGGCCGATTTTGCCCAGGAACCGCATCTCTGGGGCCACGCCATTTTTAAAACATTTTTTTTTTTAAGGGGCGGGGCCGCATGGCCCCCTTCCCTGGGCCAGTTTTGGTCCCGGGGATCCCAACTCCCAGGGCCAAAGGTAATGTATAAATATATATATATATATATATATATATATATATATATATATATATATATATATGTCTATTAGCTTGTCTGTGACTAATATCAAAACCATTTTGGTGCTAAGTAACGTTTAGATATTTTACCCTGGTTTCTAGAAGAAGGTGCTAACTCCAGATTTTTTTCTTTTTGCAAATTGCTTAGATTTTAAGTTGACCCATGTCTGATGCTGTGCTGCTTCTTGAGCGCACATTCTTTTCAGCCCCCGATTGCCTGGTTGACCTTGTGTACATTCTTGACTTCTAATGGTGGATATTTGGGGCCCGGGTCAAGCCATGTAATCTTTATGGCCATTGCCAAGGGAAATCTAAATACTGGGGGTTTATGTTTGCTTCTTGTGTGTGTCCCTACTGTTGCATTAAGGAGTCTGTGTGTGTGAGAGAGATTATTCTTGTTTTAAACAGTTTGCATTTTAGGATAAACTTACACTTCATAAATTTAACAGGGGAGCTAGTTTAATTTACTTTTTACTCCACTCTGCCTGGGTACTATATGGCATACCTGGATGTTTAGTTTAACACACAATGCCACACAATACAATACCACACAATTCACAAACACACAAATCAACACCACCCTGCATATTTACACTACACATAATCCCACTCAGCCCTAGATAATTCAACTCCACATATTAACACTCAACTCACCACCACATAATTAAACATCACATAAAAGCAAACTATACCACATAGCAACAACTGACATAAAATCACCCGCACCATGCCACATAATTTTATCAACATATTTTAACTCCACCCCACACAGTTTGACGCCACACAATTCAGCTCAACACATTTCCATTCCGCACCACATAATTCAACAAACCACATAATTCTAATCAACAACACAGTTAAACAGCAGACCACATACATCCAATGCACACCATATAATCACACATCATACCACAAAATTCTTCAAAACAACTCTTATTTAAACTCCACTAAGCAATACTTCACAACACAAAATAACATTCCACATAATTACACCCCATAACACACAATCCCACTAAACATACCTCCGATACACTTGAATACACCATAATTAATATCCACATAATTCAGCTGCACACCATACCACATAATACCACTACACAAATCCACTGCACCCCACTCAATTCCACAACTAAAAATTCCAAAACAAACAACATAATTCCACTATGCACCACATATATCCACCGCAATAGGGTCGCTACTCCTACCACTTCTCTAGGCCGATTTTGCCCAGGAACCCCATCTCTGGGGCCACGCCATTTTTTAAAACATTTTTTTTTTAAGGGGCGGGGCCGCATGGCCCCCCTTCCCTGGGCCAGTTTTGGTCCCGGGGATCCCAACTCCCAGGGCCAAAGGTAATGTATAATATATAATATATATATATATATATATATATATATATATATATATATATATATATATATATATATATATATGTCTATTAGCTTGTCTGTGACTAATATCAAAACCATTTTGGTGCTAAGTAACGTTTAGATATTTTACCCTGGTTTCTAGAAGAAGGTGCTAACTCCAGATTTTAATTTGAGCCAGTGTTTGCCGGTGCTTGGCATGGGCACTTACTTTTGAGCCTGAGCACTTGCTTATAAGCGGACTCCCCATGGTGGAACCCTTCCCTTTTTTTAGCACAGCAAGACTATTTAGCAATGCAGTGTATTGAAATATATAAAGCTTGCACTTGAGACCATCTTTGCAGCTTGGGGTAACCTGCCACAGTCTACAATGTCACGCTTGTTGAAGTGTGATGGTTAGTAGGTAATGCTAGAATGGCATTTGACAATAGTGGCAGGAGCTGTGGGTATTGCAGATACAGTGGAATACCTTGGGCCCTGGCTAACTACTAGTACCAACTGAAAAGAATAGGCATTCCATAGTAGCATATATTCTGATGACTTTAATATTGTTTGACAACCCACTATTTAAGAGAACTGTGTTATTCTTAATGGCAATGTAAAAGTGTTTAATGATGTTAAATGAGGTTATGATAGCAATAAAAACTAATTATTTTTGCCAGTGTAATGTGGTTTAAGTATAAACTATTCTTTAGTTGGGTATGTGTAGGGAAAGCTTTTATGCTAGCTGCACACACTCTGTGTGTGTGTCGGGTGTCGGGTGTATGTGTTCTGCTTCCACTGCTGCTGACCTCCTATTCCATTATGTTATTTTGTGTGTGTGTGTCAGACAGAGAATTGGTGGGTGTGTTTATATGTGTCTGTGTGTGTTCTTGTCTGTGTAGGAAGCTTGGACTGCTTTTCTGCTTTTAAGTATGCTGTATAGTTCAGGAAAATGATTGCACTTCAGAGTGTGTTATTATGTTGTACAAAAAAGCTTTTTCACTGTGCAAGACAAGATAATGTTTAGGTTGAGCGTAAGCATACACCCTCATGTATACTTTAATATACATCTCTGTGGACTTAAAGCCATTTCCCCTGCTTCTCATTTGCTTGATTCAGTGTCCTTTAAAAATCCTTGCTTGCTAGTGGTCTGTCCTGCCTCTTTGTTCCTCCTTTTCTCTTTTGTTCCTTCCCACAGAGCAGGGACTAAGAACAGTCTCATTGCGCTTTGCCATGTTTAACTGTTCTTGTGGTACTTTTTTTCTTGGTTTCCTGCTCCTGTTTGCTGAAGCATCTCTTTTCATTTGCAGAGCATTCTTGTTCTGAGCTTAGCTTCGCTCCAACGCTGTTTCTATAAACAGGGCTGTAAATCGTGCTGTTTTCTCGGTCACATTTGCTAAGCATTCAAAGACTGAGATCAAATGCCAGAGGATGCCATTCATGCACCAAACGCCCTCATATTGCTTTCCCCTCCCAAATCAAACTCTTAGTCGCATTTTGTTGAGCATCCCACAGAAACTCGAACCCGGTTCCCCAGTTTAAAAGTTGACTGCTCTAGTTTTTGATGGCCTCAAAGCTTATTATCACCCAGGCAGCGAAACGGGAAAATAAAATCCCTCCCAGGTCCACGCTCTATTGCTCCTCCTCAGGCAGTGTCTTGTTCGCACCATCGTCACAGTTGTGCACCGTCCTCTGCTCCTCCTTTGTCATATTTTGTCTTCTGCCCAGTGATGATTTTTCTGATATATACTGTTGTGTATTTATTCCTGCATCACCTGAAGCCCTCATTTTATTTTAAAAGGTTATTCAGAGGGATTGCTCAGCTATGGTTTCTTGGCGCCAGCTCCAGTGCAAGAATGTCTCAGGGAAAAAGTGAATTTTGCAGATTGGGTGCTCCATTTCCTACATCAACAAAGACATTTTGAGACCATTTGTTGTTATCTGGCACCTTGTGCCCTTTTGTGGTGGTGCCATTAAGCAGTTGCCTACCAAACTGTTTAATGAAGCACCAATACTGCTTATCAATATAAACACTAACCGACAGGGCAAATAGCGTCTGTGATTGTTGACAGTTTTAGGCAATTTTTTTCTTTTTGCAAATTGCTTAGATTTTAAGTTGACCCATGTCTGATGCTGTGCTGCTTCTTGAGCGCACATTCTTTTCAGCCCCCGATTGCCTGGTTGACCTTGTCTACATTCTTGACTTCTAATGGTGGATATTTGGGGCCCGGGTCAAGCCATGTAATCTTTATGGCCATTGCCAAGGGAAATCTAAATACTGGGGGTTTATGTTTGCTTCTTGTGTGTGTCCCTACTGTTGCATTAAGGAGTCTGTGTGTGTGAGAGAGATTATTCTTGTTTTAAACAGTTTGCATTTTAGGATAACCTTACACTTCATAAATTTAACAGGGAGCTAGTTTAATTTACTTTTTACTCCACTCTGCCTGGGTACTATATGGCATACCTGGATGTTTAGTTTAACACACAATGCCACACAATACAATACCACACAATTCACAAACACACAAATCAACACCACCCTGCATATTTACACTACACATAATCCCACTCAGCCCTAGATAATTCAACTCCACATATTAACACTCAACTCACCACCACATAATTAAACATCACATAAAAGCAAACTATACCACATAGCAACAACTGACATAAAATCACCCGCACCATGCCACATAATTTTATCAACATATTTTAACTCCACCCCACACAGTTTGACGCCACACAATTCAGCTCAACACATTTCCATTCCGCACCACATAATTCAACAAACCACATAATTCTAATCAACAACACAGTTAAACAGCAGACCACATACATCCAATGCACACCATATAATCACACATCATACCACAAAATTCTTCAAAACAACTCTTATTTAAACTCCACTAAGCAATACTTCACAACACAAAATAACATTCCACATAATTACACCCCATAACACACAATCCCACTAAACATACCTCCGATACACTTGAATACACCATAATTAATATCCACATAATTCAGCTGCACACCATACCACATAATACCACTACACAAATCCACTGCACCCCACTCAATTCCACAACTAAAAATTCCAAAACAAACAACATAATTCCACTATGCACCACATATATCCACCACACTCCATAACACATAGGTAAAACACATTTGCATTTAAAACTCCAATAGCTCTAACTCTCGTTTCTCTCCTTGTCCTTACTTTAAAACCTACCCGCACACCTCATTCCGTAATATCATTCCTGGCAGCAGCTGTTGTAATCTGAGCCATATTTGTAACATTAATTCAAAAAGCTTTTTTCTTACTTTGATGTCTAACGCATATGCTGTGTTAACTATATTTGTGGCAACTACATGTATGGCATAGTTTCATGAATTTGCATAAACTGCTGTAGGATGTGAATGTTTTTTACACCAGAAATGTGCCTGATAAATAGACCGATCTATGCTACGTGCAATAATGTTGCATTACTAAATTTGTTTGTTTTATCTGGTTTTTCACATTAATACCACATAAATCCACCCCACATAAATCCACTTAATGCCGCATAACAACAATCCACATAAATACACCCCTCACCATGCCACATAATTTAACTCTACACCACACTGCTCCATGCCACACTATTCCACTCCACAACACAATTCTACTACACACCACATATATCCATTATACAACATATAATTCAACATAGTTATACTATAAAATTCAACAGCTCACCTCATAATTAAACTTCACTACATAACACTCCACAACACAAAATACCATTCCACATAATTACATTCCATTGCACACACTCCATTACACACAGTCTCATTCCACATAATTCCAATACTCTCAAAAACACCTAGCTATGATCCACATCACACAACTGAACACCATAACACATAATTCCACCACACAAATCCACTCCACACAGTTTCACACCAGAGAATGCCACAACTTACAATTCCAATCCAACCCACAATATTCTATTACACATGACATACATCCACTCCAATCCATAACACATTGGGTAAGAGACATTTACATTTACAACAGCAATAGCTCTAAATCCCCTTTTTTTAAACACCCCAACACACAGATCTGGAGCTTAGCTCCTACCTATGTGTTCTTATTTGTCACCAAAAATGCAAAGCTATCCACACAGTTCCAAGCCACACAATTCAACACCACACATTTTCAATCAACACCATATAATTCAACACCGAACCACATAATACAGCTCAACAACACAATTACACAACACACCACATACATCCAATCCACACAACTCAATTCCACAAAATTCAACTGCACGACACATAATTAAACTTCACTACATACCACCCCACAAGGCAAAATACCATTGCACATAATTACACTCCATAACACACAATCCCACTGCACATAATTCCACTACACAGAATACCACATCATTGCTATCCACAGCACACCATGCCACACTATTCCACTACACAAATCCACTCCACACCATACAATTCCACGCCACACAATCACACAACTAACTAATCCAATCCACATAATTCCACTACACGCACATACATACACTCCATAACACATAGGTAAAAGACAATGCCATTTACAATGCAAATAGCTCTAACTCAAACAAATGTGAGACCGATTGCATTTCCGATGCTTGCTATGTTTTTGAGGTCTAGATTGAGGCATTTTAGGTGTTTTGCAAGAGCTTACACTAACAAAACAGAGAAAGGGAAAAACCTAGTCTCCCCATCCATTGTTGG
Organism: Calotriton arnoldi; assembly: GCA_963921515.1. Classification (NCBI taxonomy): domain Eukaryota; kingdom Metazoa; phylum Chordata; class Amphibia; order Caudata; family Salamandridae; genus Calotriton; species Calotriton arnoldi. The sequence goes on along the minus strand of CAWUFW010012325.1, from coordinate 500,227 downwards.
TTACAATTGTCACTCACATAGAGATTGCCCAACATTCATCAGCCATTAGTTGCAATTGTCTTCCATATCATGTGACGTTTTTCCTCCTCAGTAGCATACAGCCATTTCAAATGAACAGTAATGGCATGAGTCTATGAGAATCCTCTTTTTTCCCAAGACACTTGCAAGGCCATTAGTGGAAGCATGGCGAACCTGGGTACTTCTGCAGAGGCGAGAGCATGGTAAACTGCAATACTGCAGTTAATTGCTATCACTAGCCATCACCTACGTGCAGCCAGAGCAGAGGCAGTTTCTGACAAACTATGACACCTCTCCAACAGTGAACATAGGTCGGCATCGTTCACTTCCAGAGACAGAGGCATGATATGATTTGCCAAAATAAAAAACTGCACAACTTAAGATAGATGTAAATGTAACACTACAAGTAATCAGCTATCAAAGACACAGAAGAACTACAATCACGGTACATGCCATCAAGGCACTACAAAGCACAGCAAAGGTGACAGACTAGATACAGCAATGGCTATTGTTTGAGTGGTTACTTACATTACTTACTTGTAGCATATTTTCACATGTTTGGAGATCATGTTCATGCATTCCTAAATTTGATGTTCCATTCTAGACCTAGTAGGTTTTTTTTCATATTATTCAGGCAGGGCAAAAAAATAGCGATTAATCCAGCCATCTATTCATACACTCATCAATTTATTCACTTAAACACTCCCTCATCCAGCATCCATCCATGCACTCACTCAGTTGTTCTTCCATATTTGCACTCAGTTGCACATTAAATCGCCACTTCGTACACTCACTCACCCCTTCATCCAAACACTCAGTCCCTCATTCATTCATGCCTTCACTAATCCAACCTTGAGTTAATCTTACATAGTGTGCTCCCTGAATAGCGAAATCACAATATCGATGCGATACAATAACGAGGTCTGAATTTCGAAAATAAAATGTCAACAGGTAAGTAAATCTGTAATTTGCATACCTAACTCCACAAATATGTATTTACACAGCACATATATCTTCAAGGTACTTAGATGTGGACTTAAGAATAGTAAATCTATAATTCCCTATATGCACTTACCTTATGATATTCTGTCCCACGATATTCGGTCCTCGATTATTTTCTTGTACCACAATATTGTTGGTGTCCATATTCAATAGTGCAACCGTCTCACATTCACTAACTCACCTAACCTCTTACCATTCGTATCAACTCAACAATAAATGAAGAGCCACTTTCACTTATAAAAAAGCGCAGACATGTTGACTATCAATGCTTATTTTATGTGCACGGTTGTAAGCGATTTGGATTCCACTCAGAATACACTATTCCTCTGTAAAGTTAAACAACTAAACTAGGTTAGATTATTAGGGCATCAAGTGTAACATGTTTTGCCTTGTGGGATATTTTGCTGTGCAAGTTTTAGCCCAGTTTAAACCCATGCTTCAATCAAGAATTAAGGTACAATTCCATAAAGTGTGACTACAGGGCTTGTTCTGATCTCAAGCAAAATGCATCAATAACCTAGAATCCTCTTAACCCGTTGAAGAGAAGGCTACTTTGAAGTGTTGTGTTTAGATTAGCTTCTGGTGGTACCATTTCAAAAGGACGTGGTCGGCAGATGGCTGATGCCTTTCTGAATGTAAGAACAATATCTGAGAGGAGCACATTCTAAAAATGCTTTTGGAGGTCGTGATGGTTTGTTCTCTTGATGCTCTATGACACATGAAATAAGGTACAGCATTAGAGTGTAGGAAGACAGCAGTGATAACTATGACGAGCAAATACAATATGGGGAATCGAGCATCAGTATCACCTTATGAATCAAAGACGCAAATTCAGTAATTTATATTATTGCGCAGGTGCACAAGTTAACATTAACAATAGAGATCAGTGTCAGATAGCTAGTTAATAGACCTCAATAAGAATAAACTCCTCTGAGCAAAGTAACCACTACACAGAAAGAGGCATTAGATAAGGCCATGCTGAGATTCAGATTGCTTCGTCTTATTTAAAGCAGGTTTAAAGCAGTCACAAAAGTTGAGAAAAAAGTTCCTAAAGTTATTGTAAGAAGGACTTCATGTTTGTCATGAACCCTTTACTTTTTCCTGTCTGGTTTTGTTTGCTTTAGGACTTTGAGCACTATATGCTAAACATTAGTATAGCACCTCTGCTTTCCTCTGAAAACACGTAGTGGGCGTTGGATTCACCGAATTAGGCTATTAATTTAGGATTCCTGTAGTTGGTGCTGAAATGTTACCAATGGCCTGGAAGTAAAATGTCATATGTGTGTGTTTTCACCACTCAAATATGTGACAAGAATATATGGCTGCATCCCTGTGTTCTGCGTGGGCTGCATTTCAATAGTATTAAAGTGACAAATAGAAAGGAAATTTACCTTTGCATGTTGGGAAACTATTTGATATATTAGTAAGTCACCTGTAAGGTGTGTCTTGGTAGCCCAGAGGGATGGGTACTAAATATATATATTTTTTTAAACGCCACACTACATATTGGGATTAGCATGTCCTCACAGTGAATGAATGTCACATTTCTGCCCCATATGCAGCTGCTACAACAGGTTTGGCTTTGTCGATCTTCAGAGTATTTGAATGGGAATGCCTCCCAAAGGGGGTGATACATTTCAGAATGCATCCATGTTTTTTGGAATACTATCATTTTGGTAGCTGTCTGGCTTTTAGTAATACGCCTTTAGTACTCCGGAAATATGAAGAAGAAAATGTAACAGCTAAATAGTCCAAATAAGCAACCATCTCCAGTTTATCATTTGCAATCTTAAAAAGGTTCCTCTTGGTAGATGTTGCATGTACAGAAACTTTACGTCGTTTTTTGATGCACAAATAATAAGTAATTTCTCTGTGAAAAGCATTCAACAGAGTATAGGCTGCATTCTGTTTAAGAGCAAGCAATATCCCATCATCTGCGATTACAAGAAAATAAAATAAATATAAATTTGAGGAATGTTACCAGGCAAACAACTATACAAATAACAGACTGGGGGAGTTTAAACGCAAAGAATGCCTCTTCTGAACAGAGTAATACATTTCAAAGGCAATTCTGACCAACTTAGTCTAGACCCTGCTCTTAGCAACAACACACTCACGAACCTACGCTGTCCTTGAGTCCCCAAAAAACGTAGATGTTGACTACATCACAATACTGATGCTACCATAAGCATGCACACACACACACTCGCACATGCACACAAACACATACTCACAACCAACATTTCACTTGAGTGTCACTAAAGATAAATGTTGACATCACCATATTGATATTAAAACAAGTGTACATGCAATCACACACACACACAAACACACCCACACAGATATAAATGCCCACACACACACCTACCCCACCCCACACACAGACACACACACACACACAACGAAAAACAAACACTTTCATGTTGAATCTCATCTTGACTAATATGAGTGCCAAAGCTAAAACATGGATAAAGCACGATGAGTATTCAACCGATACCTATGCATCAAATCTCAAACTATAGTTATACCCCAAAAATACTTATGCAGATATGGCCATTGCCATTCAAAAAAGCGGTCGTTTTCTGCATTCCCCACGTGGAGCCGTACATCCAAGAGCACAGCAACCAGGGACCAGGCACCCAGTGAGGCAGGAACTGTAGCGAGCAGCAGTAAAACGTGCAGGAGGGTGGGTGGGCAGGCACTTGACTCACCACACAGAGACTGCACGAGAGCCCGTGTTTATTGCATGACTTGTTGAAGTGGGGGCAGCTCAGGCTGTTCAGTCATTCGGGGGGCCCACCACTATAGTTGGTAAGTTAGTAGTTGGTGGCAGTGTGAGAAAACTGGGCTTTTTGTAGTTGTCCCCTCGCTTTGTGCCCCCATTTCTGGTTGATATTGGTGTTTTCTGACACTGATTGTGCCCTGGGCTAACCAGCCCCAGGGCCAGTGCTCTTTAGAAAAGTTACATGTAATTAGATGTAATTACAATTGGTACTGACAACCTACCTGTTAGTCCCTAGTATATGTAGGGCAAGAAGGTTTAGAGGCCCAGTAGATTTAATGCACTTAAGTGTGCACTGCTGTAGTGCCTGCTGTCATTTAAAGGCAGCCCTTCTTTGCAGTCTGCTTTTAAAATAAAACTACATACAAATTCGACTTTGGAATTAAAAGTACTTTCAAAATCTTACATTACCTTATTATTACATATGTCACCCCTAAGGTCTACCCTAGGTACCCCAAGGGTAGGGTGCATTGTAGTAATAGGCAGGGACATTATAAAAGATGTTTTATATGCCCTACTGAGGAAATAACTGCCCATTTTGTTTTTCCCCATTGTAGTACATTACCTCCATAGGCTAACATAGGAAGACTTTATTCAACTTTATTAAAGCCTAACGTTTGATAGGAGTGAGCTAAAATAATAATTCAAAGAATGAAAATTATAGTTACAATAAATCCAGCAGCTTGTCAAGTTTGGATTTATTAAACCTATTGCAGGAAAGTAGTTTTAGAACTGCTTTCCTAAAGTTACCTAAAATCAGCGCTGTAGCAGCCTCTTCTGACTGGCCAGCCTTTGACAGGCTGAGTCAAGCTGCTCTGATGAAGTGTGAAGTGGCCTGAGTAGAGACAAAAGAGATATCTGGTGGGAGGAGTTCTGCTGCCTGCATATGTCATGATAAGAAGGGGGCTGGGTAGCCAAACTGTACTTCAAAAGGAGAAAAACGGTTAGGACAGAAACCAGGCCCATACTGCTTTCAACACTCTGGCAAGATGGGAACCACTGCAATTGAATTAGCAGAGGGGCTGGAAAGGGAGCGTAGGGAAATGTTAGCCACACCTGTGGGTTGGGTTTGCCAGACCTGAACTCCCGATAGAAAAGCCAGATTTTCTCCATTTTGATTTTTGTGGAATATTGCTTTCTGTAACAAAAATATGCCACACTTCTAAGGAAGTGGTCATAACAGAGGGTGGCACCCTGTACCCCATTGGTCAAGGGTGCCCCCCTTCTTGCACAGCCAGAAACCTGGATAAATATGGGAGAGCTGCCCAGCAACTCAGATTCCTGAGTGGAACCAACAAGAGAACATGGACTGCCCTGCTTAACCCTTGGTCTTAACCAAGAGAGGACTGCGCTCATAAGGACTGCACCTGCTGCACACTGTGGGCTTCACAAAACAGGTCTTTGCCTTGTTTTATAGGTTAAGGAGTGGACTCCCTGAAAGAAACAGGTACAAAAGAGCTTCAAGAAGTCACCTGCATTAACTCCACCACAAAGAGACCAGCTGACCAGCGTCCAGCAGACTTTTAAGGATTTGACCAGGTGCCTTATGGGAATTGTAGTCCCAACTCTCCAAGGAGCAACTCAGAGCTTCTGGAACCTTGGCTGGTGTTGTGGACACTTCAAGACACCAAAAGCATCTTCTGGAAGAAGATCCAGAGATTTGAGACCATTTGGAGAATTTTCATCCAAAGCTCCATAAGGTGACCAACCCATCCTTGAGAGTTAAGCCGGCGATGTTGAACCTCTACTTGACCTGAGATTGAGGTTTGCGCTGCTGAAAGCTAAGGAGCTCTTCCTGGCAATGACAAGAGCCAAGACCTCCAGGATTTCACCAAGATCTTGCGCTGGAACAAGCCAATATAGTTGAACCGCAACCTGACCTGCTGAGGAACCTCGCTCAAAGTCAAGAGAAAAAGAACCAAAAAAGTGACTAAGTCAGAGGATAAAAACTTGACTGGCCCCTACAATTTATTGTATCCAACCCGCTCTCCATCGCCGTTGGCCTGAAACTTTGACTTTGCCCCAGTCAAGCGTGACCAGATATCCAGAGCTGGCGCTTTTCACTTTTTGGTGCTAGAAAGTACATTTTTACATTCAATCTTTAAAAATTCATATCTCTGGTTCCCTAATTTGGATGGTTGTTGTTTTGGTGTCCTTGTACAGATAAAAATATTTCCTATGTTTGTAAATTGGTGTTGAATTTGTATTGTGTGTTGTGTCTTACTTACTTACTGTTTTGGTGATATTAAATGCTCTACACACCTGTCTCCTAAGCTAAGCCTGACTGCTCATGAGCCAAGCTACCGAGGGTTGAGTAAGGATTCATTTATTGAGACTTAATTGGACCTTATTTGTGATTATGGTGTTATTACAAGCTGTAGGTACCTACCTGCACCTACTACTAAATTACCTTCCAACATTTGATGTGCAGTGGTGGGTTCCAGTACTTGTGTTTAATGCTACCATACAGCATTTAAGTGACGATCTTTAAAAATCCTTTAAATTGACCTAGAGCAAAATAGATTTTTTATTATTTTTATTTGGACTAATTCTTTTAATGGCTTCACTTTAATTTTTCTAAATTGTTCTGATCAATTGGTGCGAAAGTGTTTGTGTGACCAAAACTTAGGGATACCAAGGAACTTGATCTGGCTAGCCGACCCACACTCACTGTAGCTGAGCTTAGGGTGATGTGCATAAAGAGGGGGCTACCAGCCAATACCAACACTAGGAAGGCAGAGCTGATGCAGTCCCTTGAGGCCTGGGCAGCGCTTGTAGAAATAGAGGAAGCTCCAGAGACAGAAGGGGAGGGGGGAGATGGCTCCTCCAACCTCCAGGAGGAGGATGATGACTGCCTGGCCATTAGTTCAGAAATCAGGGCCCATCCTTCAGCTAGTGGGAAGGAAGGATCTGTGGGATCCCCCTAAGATGAAGCAGCACTGTCCCTCAGAGCTAGAATGTTTGAGACCCAGTTAGCCTACATAGCTCTGGAGGAGAAGAAGTTGACCCTGGCCAAGAAGAAGTGGGCAAGGGAGGAAGAGAGAAGAGATGGTGGCAGTGAAACAGAGGTTGAGGTGTCAATTGGGTGGGTTGATCCAAGGCTGCCCAAGGGGATTGTTCCTAAGTAACAAGAGGGTGTAGATGTTTATAAATGTATGACAGCATTTTAGAGGGCCCTTGGAATGAGAAGGATTTGCTTCCAATACTGGAGTTCACTCCTGAGGAAGTTGATCCCAGTAGCTGGGAGGGATAGGCTTCTGACCCTGGAGGGGGAAGCAGCAGAATGTTACTCCCACTTGAAACAGTGCCTGATCAGAAAGTCTCAGAGCAGTACAGGGAAAAGCTCTGGGACACCCAGAAAGCCAGCACCCAATCTTGGGTTGACTTTGTTGACATCTCAGTAAAGGCACTAGATGTCTGGATACAGAGTAATACAGTAAGTACCTATGAGGGGCTTTACAATTCGTACATTAAGGAGCATCTATTGACTAATTGTCCCTTAGAGAAGTTACGCCAGTATCTAGTAGACTCAACGATGTCTAGTCCCAGAGAGCTAGCTGAGAATGCTGATGAATGGGTAAGGATAAGAGTACCCAAGAAGTCCAAGGGGGGACTCCGGTAAGGGGGGTTAGGCCCACAAAAACGAAAGGAGGGAGGTGGTAAGCACACCACAGAGACTCCCTCAGAACCCCAGAAACCTAAAAAGAAGGAGAGAAAATTTCACCCCAACTCTGACAAACAGAGGCAGGGGGACCCAAGACTTTAAAAAAAAACCTTGGACAGCAGGCTGTGTTTTGACTGTCAGCAGTCAGGTCACTTCAGAGGTGACCCAGCCTGTTCCACAAAGTTTGCATTGGGCTGTCCAGTGTAGTCATAGAGAGGACACCTCAGATAAGGAAGCCCTCTTAGCATATTGCTGGCAGACAGGTCCACATGGTAAGCTGGTGATCCCCGAGGGTGGGAATAGGCACCTACACCCCATTCAGGTGAAAAGGGTCCCTACCACTGGCTTGAGAGATACCTGTGCCAGTCACACATAGTGGTTGACAGGTTGGTGTCCCCAGATCAGTATGTGCTAGGAGAGACAAAAAGAGTGAGGCTAGTCTCAGGTGAGGTCACAACCAAACCTGTAGACATAGTGCTCTGGAAAGGTAGGGTACCCTTAGCTGGCATAATGTAGTAGTAATTTCTGACCTCCCCTTTGATTGTATCCTAGGCAGTGACCATCCAGAGGTTGGTCTGATCCCAGATGGGGCGGTCACCCAGGCCGCCACCAACCCAAAAATGCTAGGGAGCCAGTCTCTTCAGTTAGGAGACTGGTGTCCCAAAAGAAAGGGAAAAAGAAGAGGAAAGGGAGGCCACTCTTAAATAGAGTTCCAGTGAGTCAAGGGCCTCCTGACCCAATAAGGGTGATACCCAAAGTTAGTGCTGAGGCTTCACCTTACCCCAAGGGAGTCCGGAGCAGTCAGGCATCTGTTCAGCAGCAGAGTGTTGCCCCTGCACTGACAGAAGTGAGAGTCTGCCACAGGATGTGTAAGCCCTCCACTCTGAACAGCAGAAGAGGTTACAAGAACCCACAGTTGACCCTAATGCAGCTCAGGCAATGGTCAGTGGAAAGCTTACGTTGTGTTTGTGGATTCTGACAGCTGTCAATTGTCTCTGCTGGGTACTGGTCTTTATAGCAGCACTGCCCTTGGCATGGGAGGCAGACCCCATAGGCAAAAGCCAGTTAGGGCCACTGACCCTGCTGGTCATCGTGCGGTTGCTCAAGTGCTGGGTGACCTCTGTGGGTAAGCTAGGTGTTGCCCTAGCAAAGTTAGGGATACAAGAGGTGGGTACCGCACTTTTCAAAGTAACAAAGGGAGAGGAAAAAGACACCACCGTAGTGAAGTTGACATTTAAATGGGTCCAGTTACTGTTGGGATGGGTCAACTGCCTGAGGGAGTGACCGGAACAGGAGGATGTAAGGTAGAGTAAGCCCTGCAATAGAACAGACAGTTTTCTTCACTTGTTTCCTCCCCTGACAAGCCAGGTAAACTCTCCCATGGTTGGGCTGAGTCTCCTGGGTACGTTGGCTGGGGGAGTTGTGTGATGAAACCAGGCTTTTTGCCCCCATTTGTGACTGATACTGGTGTTTTCTGACTCTGATTGTGCCCTGGGCCCTTCTAACTAACCACAGGGCCAGTGCTCTGTGTAAAAGGTATATGGTAATTAGGTGTAATTATAATTGGTAATGACAACCTACCTGTAAGTCCCTAGTATATGGTATGGCGTGTAGGTTTAGAGGCCCAGTAGATTTAATGCCCTTAAATGTGCACTGCTGTGGTGCCTGCTGTCGTTTTAAAGGCAGCCCTGATTTTCAGGCTGCTTTTAAAATAAAACTATGTCCAAATTCGACTTTGGAATTAAAAGTACTTCCAAAGTCTTAATCTACCTTATTTTTACATATGTCTCTCCTAAAGCCTAACCTAGGTGTCCCAAGGGTAGGGTGCATTGTAGTAATGAGCAGTGACATTATAAAAGATGTTTTATATGCCCTGCTGATGGAAAAACTGGCTGTTAGAAAATGAATCATTAGTTGTGTGGCCTGAACAAGAAATGGGCCTACATTTGTCCTCCACAGGGAAACAAACACCCCATTGTTTGGGTTTGACTCTCATAGGGTAGTTAGCGGAGCAGTCCAAGGCCTGCTCAAGGGAGGTGGGGTGGGCTAGTAATAGCCATTAACAGATAATAAATGATTGTCCAGTCTGTGCTTTGTCTTTTGAAAAAGGAAAAAGTACCTTTTTACACACATACTACTCAATATTATGCAGCAAGCTGATGGAAATACTTCTTGATGACATTGCGTAAACATTCTTGCCCCTCCAAAAGGGAGATCTAGATCAACTAATCACATGTCAAATCCTTCACTTGTATTAAAATGCCATAATGGAAAATCACTTTGGATGAACGTATTTAATATTGGCAATAAAGCATGTATACCTTGAACATGAGTGGTTGTCAGGTCATTACTTCATTAAAACATTCACAAGAGAAATGGTCTATGTATGTCTGGGTGATTGGTGAACTCAGCATAACTTTTAGTGTGAATAAAGCAGTTCAAATGTCACATTTATAATCACAACAAGTGTAATTATATTCCTTCACCTCTAAAGGGTGTTTGCAGCATACACTCTTATTAACATTCAGCATAAAATACTACACTTTAAACATAGCCCCTAAAGGACATCACACTCAGAATTACACTAATGTGCAAAGATCATCTTTCATCCCTAGAGGGTGTCAGCCAACATGAAAACTCGCATTTAATCACGTCAGGCCACAAGGACTGCAGCCATAGTCTTTTCTCAAGGAGCCTTGGCCATCTGAAAAACTTTCTTCAAGTCTTCTGTCCTCCAAAGTCAACGAAGTTTGCAGGGAGCTGGTTTCATTGGCTCCCTGCGCCAACCTCTCTCTTTGTTTTCCTCTGTGCCTCTCCTCATCCTTGCGCAGAAGCCCAGTCTTTCCCCCAATTGGTCCTCAGGGATGTAAGGGGACCAGCTTCCCTGGTCCTGGGGGAGTTCTCCACTCGTTCTGGGGTCAATCAGAGGCAGAGTCTGTAATGAAGTAAGGTCCACGCAGAGGTAGATTTCCAAATAAAAGAAGGTTCCTTTAATGAGAGCACCTCACATAGGTACAACCAGCACTTGATTCAGGAGCAACTGACCAATTCAGTTGACAGACGCTTGGAACCCTGACACACAAAGAGTTCTCTAATTCATAAATAAACACACATACACACACACACGCACACACACAGTAGGGACATAAACAAACAGTGGCAGGTTACAATGGAAATACATTTCAATTACCACACATTGTTCCTCTTAACAAATAATAAACAAAAACAAAAAAACAAACAGGAAAAGAATACAAACTATAACTACATTATTTCATTATCTTTGAATTTCACAATTCTGTTGAGGTTCCAAACTCTGCCCTCCTCCACCTTGACTGCCTTGCAGAAAGTTTAATGACCCTGAAAGGACCTTCTCGCCCACTGACACATCTATCAATTTGACACCTTTGCGGACATCATAACACATTCCGCGCTTTTCAACACATGCTCTTTCCTCATCATCTCCACCTTTCATTGAAGCCCATGACACACACACATCTTTGCCCCACTTCAACCACCCAGGTGACAACAAATTATTAGCCTTCCTTCCTCTTAACAGTTCAAAAGGAACTTCTCCCACGGTGGTGTGTGGAGAAAATCTATGAGCATGTAGGAACTTTTTAACGGCCTTTCTTTCAGTTCCTCCCAGCACTCATCTCCAATTGTACGCATTCCTTAATACTTCTATTGAATTTGTCTACAGTGCTATTACCTTCTGGATGTTACATTGAACATTAATTGTGCTTAAGTCCTCTTTCACACAAAATTCTTCCATTTCTGCAGAGACGCAGTTGGGAAAAACCTCACGACTGAAAACATCGCTCATGAACTGAACAACCTTCCCTATTTCAATGCTGTTTACTATGCAAATTTCAGCCCATCTTGAGAATTGGTTAATTAGTACCAACATATAGTTGGCTCCACCTTTTCCATGTACTAGTCCCACGATGTCTATAGCCACAACCTCCCAAGGTTTGGATGGGGAATCCCTATAGCACATGGGGGAATTCTTAACCTTGTAGATTTTGTCACTGTAACGACAGTCAGAACACTCTCTGATCATTCTCTCAATCATAAGATCCATTCCTGGCCAGCAATAACTAAGACAAATCCTTGCTTTTATTTTGCTCATCCTTTGATGTCCATCATGCCCTAAATTCACAATTTTCTCTCTTAATGCCATGGGGACAACCAGTCTTAATCCCCTCAAAATCATGCCTTCATCACAAGATAATTAATCTTTAATTTTCCAGAATCCAAACAAATCTTCATCTTTTTTCATTTCATACTTTCAACCTTTACGCAGTGCTTTCTTAACACGTTGAAGAACAGTATCACAATTGACTGCTTCAATCTACTCCTCTTGAGAAAAACACCTTGACTTTGTCCACCTCATCATCATGTATTTCCTCCACAGCAGAACAGAGTCTAGATAAACAGTCATCAACCTTATTCTGGGGCCCAGGAGCATGGTGCACACAGTAATTGTACCATTAAAGACCAATCACCCATTTACCAATTCTCACAGAAATCATGTTTACATTTTCTTAGTAAAAACTGCAATCAATGGCTTATGGTCAATGTACACAGCAAATTCCTTACCACAAATGAAATCCTTAAATTTCTTGATGGACCAAAAAACATTCAGTACTTCCCTCTCAATGGTAGAAAATTATTGTTCAGCACCATGCAACAATCTAGATATGTAAGCAATATTTTCTAAGTTCCCATTTATTCTCATTCCTCTGCATCAGCACTGCACCCAGTCCTCCCATGCTGGCATCAGTCATGATGACATAGGACACTGAAGGATTAAAACTCCTAAGACCTTCAGCATTGGTCAATTCTTCCTTGATGATTGCAAACACCTTCTGGCACTCTACATCCCATTCAAATTCAACACCTCTCTTGAGTAACCTCCTCATGTTCAGGGTCTTGGATGCTAAATTAGGAAGAAACTTAGCATGGATTTCTTCCATACCTAAGAAAGTAAGAACATCCTCACTTTTCTCAGGATTCCACAACTTAAATATATTTTCCACCAAATCCTTTTTTGAAAAGAGTCCTTTTTCATTGACTCTGTGGCCCAGATATTCAATCTCTCCCCTCTGGAAGGCACATTTAGAAAGTTTTAACATGAGTCCATTTGCCCTCAAAACAGTCAGAACATCTCTGACTCTGCTATAATGCACCTCCTCCGTGTCTCCATAAATGAGAATATCGTCTTGGAAGCACTTGACTCCAACCATTCCTCAAAATAGCCTATACATAATGCATGAAATACCACTACTGTGGACACCAAACTAAAAGGCATGCGTACAAAACGATAAGTGCCAAAGGGCGTGATGAAAATAGTGTAATATTTCGAATCCAGTTGAAGTCTGATCTGATGGTACGCCACTGCCAAGTCTAAGGTGATAATGAACCTAGAACCCTGTAACAAAGAAACCATCTCAGTTATGTTGGGAAGAGGGAAGTGATCACTTACAACACACCTGTAGAGAGCCCTCAAGTCCACACACAAACAGATCTTGCCAGAATGTTTGCATGTGAAGACAAGCAGAACGACCCATTCTGAGCTCTCAACAGTTTAAATCACACCCTCTTCACACAACCTCTTAGTCTCCGACTCTACAGATTTCTTCATGGCAATGGGAATGGGATGGACTTTGGGAATCACTGGCTCAGGACTTCGTTTTAGCTTAACTTGATGGACATAGTCCTTAAGACATCCCATTTTGTTGCTAAATACCTCGGGAAAAGCAGCCTGAAATCTCATGCCATCGTCATTTTTTTTAACCACTAATTAATGAACATTGCTTAATCTTAAGCTCTTGATGTACTCTTCCTTCTACATCACAGGAGAGGAAGAATTAGGATCAAGAATTATCCCCAGTTCCTTTTGGTGCGGCCAGCTTAAAACAATCCCTCCTGAAACAGGAACGTACATTTTCCCTTTTATGGTACTGGTTCTGAACCTGATTTCTGATTCAAAATAACCTCTCAGGTCAATAGTTTGACCTCCATACACTCCTGGTACAACATCAGGTTCTTTGAGAACAACCTTGCTAGCAAAAGTATCATCTAATTCAACATTAGAGATTAATGTGAGCCACACTCCTGAGTCAATTAAACATTCTTCATTAATGTTCTCAATCTCAACCCTGTCTTTGGGATGTTTCTTAGGTACACTAGCTGTGAAGACAGGTAGTATGCAGTCTTTACCACACTTTACAGAATCACGTGAGGAAACTTTGCTAGAGTGACAGCACTTCGCAAAATATCCTTTCTTGTTGTAAATTTTACATACAAAATTTAATGCAAGACACTTCTTAAAGGAAGCAAAATGCCCTGCATTACCACATCTATAGCACACCCCAGATTTAAATTTAGATTGCTTCACTGCGATAATTTTGCTTTTACTTTCATCTTTGAAAACCAAGCCATAGCAAACATCAATGTCCTGGGGGTGGGCACCCTGGGACATTGCAAGAGCCGGCCCTGGGGGTGGCGGTCCACAGGGCAATCTAGGGCTCCATGATGGTGGCCTCCCATCTTCTAATTTGCCCTGGGGTGGTGGTGGCTCCTGGTGCTGCAGGCCCCCGCATTCAATTTAAACACCCCAGGGAGGTGGTGGTCCCTGGGAATGCATGGGGGGGTCCGCGGCCCGCGTCAATTACTGTTAAAGACCTGGGAAGGTGGAGGCCCCGGGGCTGTGGGGGGTCTGTGTGGACCTTGGCATCAATTATCATTAAAGCCACGGGGAAGTGGTGGCTCCCGGGGCTGCGGGGGGTCCGTGCAGCCCCTGCGCACTTAGTAAGCATTAAGACACTGGGAGGTGGTGATCCTGGAGCTCCGGGTTCCGAGAGGCCCCCCATCAACAAAATAAAATAGCCCCAGGGCGGTGGTGTTCCCCGGGGCAGCAGGGGCGGCCCTAAGGGCCTCCCTGCATTTTTTGCAATGCAGCCCCAGGGAGGTGGTGGTCCCCAGGGCATATTAAGCCTCTGGTGGGGAGGCCCATGCACCACTCCGTTATCAGCATGATGCCCCCAGGACCTGGCCCTCCCGGGGGTGATAATGAATGAAGCGAAGGATTCCACGCTTCGTTGTTTTTTTTTGTCCGGCTCCGTGAATCCCATTGATTTTTGTTTAAAAAAATGCTTTTTTTGGCCCTGTGGTTTCTCATTGGGTCCCCCAAGAGGCCTTGGTGGGTCACATGAAAAGCATCCGATGCACAGCCGATCGCAGTACAAGCGTCCTTCAATCACACAGTGCACTATCACAGGCTCAGCATCAGCACTAGCATTCAGTTCAGCTACAACAAGTGCCTAGATGCTAATCTTGCACAGTGTGCTCTAGTCTCTACCAAATGCTGTTGTGGTCCCCCACCTGACCAACCTAACCATCGTTAGATGTAAGACTGGTTGTAGGAGACCTGGGTCATATATGTGACCGCATGTGCTCATGAGAATTGGGCGAGTGAGACGCTATATAATTATGTGGACCATTTACACAAAGTAGCTCACTCACTGGAAGTTCCAAAGGAGAATGGGTTCTCCTATCTGTGCACCTCCAGGGTGCAGGTGGCAATCTCTTTGCACCCCGGTCCCACGCCCTCCCTCTACAAATAACTCTTGGCAGACTAAACTTCAATGTTGAACTTTCCAGCAAACTTCAGTGAAAATGGGTTAGTGAAATACCCTTGTACTGAAATCCCAGTGGCAGAAACGCCTTGTTCCTCCAGCTCCCAGAGACCTCTATGCACAGGGTGGGGTGAAGGATGGTCAATTATCCCACGGATCAGAGCGCCTCGGTAGTCCGTGCAGGTCGTATGGAACTGCCAAGCCCAAATCTGTGCTGCTCCAACCAAACATTCAGTGGGAAAGGAAGAGGGAGGGGTGGCACGCTCTAGAAGGCAGAGAGCAGGAGGGGTGGAACTGCAGGCTCATTAGCCCTCCCGATGGTGGAGGCTTCTCTCCCTCTACTATGATACGCAAGCCCTTTGTGACGTGGTAGTGTGGCATGCACTGACTGGCATGTTATGGAGTGTCAGTTAGTAACTACAATTGCGAAAGGATAGGCTTACCCATTGGATGAGTGTGGAAAAGGGCCACCCTGCTCACTAGGGTGGGCGGGTGTGCCGGTAAACTCTGCTATGCTGCGAACAGCAGTTTTTGGATGAACTCCATGCTCCAAGTGGAGCACAGCTTGCCCAAAACTCCATGAACTCTGCCGGCAGAGCGGAGTTCGTCACCCACCCCATTACTGACAAGGGCTTCCTTCATCATGGGATTCCTCAACATCTTTCCCTTCTACAGAGCCACTAGGGCGTCCCTTCCATCACTAGGATATGCCTCTAAAGAACAGCTCTCTAATCCCCCTCAGAGATCCTGTGTACCTCTAGAGATACCTCATATGCCTGAAACAACTTGTCTATATCACCCCCTCCTTAGAGTCAGGCACCAAGTTTCTGAGTATATGGACTCTTTGTTCTGCACTGGTCAAAGTAGTTTTGCTCCCACCATTTTTGCAAGACTCTAACAGCCATTTTCCCTTCAAGTCCACCTCCTTGACAGTCACTTCATGAGCCAACAAGACCCTTTTCTCTTCCAAGGCTTTTTCAGCCTCAGTTTTTCTCTCCTCTGCAGCCACCTGGGCCAGCTGCAGCCTCAGGACCTTCTCAGTCTGTCTGTCCTTGAGCTCCTCAGGGGACTGGATTTGGAAGGAAATACTACTTCCTGCATCAAATCCAATAGGAAACTCTCTATGTATGGGGATCCTCTTTCTCGTCTGGAACCTTTGCCCAGTCATTTCCCTACTTCTTTCCCTCCTACTCAGAGCCAGTACCCTTTGGGGCCCTGATTCTAAGGACAACTACAATCAGGCTTCTCGATTCTCAAGAGTGCTGGAGTGAGCCTCTTAAACCTCTTCCTGTGGTGCAGATTGCATTCTGCGGATGTCTCCCATACTGTAAGGATAAACTAGTACTCAAGCTTGAATGTAAAGGTGAGTAAATAGGTGTGTGAATGGCATTATGGGTGTGTGAGTGAGTGTGACAGTCACTGTCTGGCTATATGTGTGATGGATACATAAGTGCTTTTGTAGGAGTGTAACTGGGTCTGTAAATGCCTACCTGACTGTATGAGTGTATGCAAATTACATACTATTAAATTGCATACTTTAAGCAAGCATCCACATCTAATTTCAAACACATTCATTTATGCTGGCAAAATAAAATTAATATTCATTGAGTATACCAACTCCCCTTTCTCCTTTTCTGCTCACTGTATTTTTTAGTAAATGTTCTCATCTAAGCACCCTTCCATTTACCTTCAAGTATAGTGTTTAGAAGCTACACATTTTCTTTCAGCTCACATAAACTCTCTAACTTTTTCTAAATTTACTTTTATATTCTACAACCTAATTAACATACCTGTAAAAGCTCTTTGCTGTTCTCTCAGTTTTATATCTATGTCTGGTAACATCTGTTTTCACGTAAAATCTCCTGACAGAACTTCTGCAAACCACCTCCTCTCTCAGTAGAAAAGCAGCTAAATGACTACCCCTCACCATGTGCGCTTACTTATGGCGCTGTAGTTAACAAATCACAGGCTTACTTTCATCTTTCTTTTTTGTTATACCACTTCTAAATGGTCAGTATTTCTTTAACCTTTTCCATGTTTCCTGTGAAGAAGGTCAATTTGGTTGTTTTTTTCCATGAATCTGCGACTCCTCCGTGATGCTCAGTTCGGCCCCCGTGTAACTTTGCGGTGGATTAGTGAATCTATCCTGGAGTACGTTAAACCATTTAACATTATACTACTATAAGTTTGCACCTACATTTAACTTTATATGATAGTACAGATTTAGAAAATAATTCCTCCATAATAAGGAATGTGTCTAAATCACTCTACTTTTACGCTTGAAAGTGCGGTCTCTTCAGAACCCTTCCCCCACACTGCCTTAGCTCAGCTTCCATTGCAATGGCCTTTGGAACACTCTCTTGTACCAGTAGCTTAAACGTTTCGGTGAGCAGCATACTAGCTTCAAATTCAACTATAGTAGGAGTGGTTGACTGTTTGGAAATATAAGCATATCCCAAATAGCATACCTTTTTAAAAAAAATTCCAGAGCCAATGAAAGATCTAGTTACTTTTCTCTCAATTCTCTACCTAATTGTAGCTACCTGCATATTTACACCATCCAATCAACTGTTTTATTTTTTTAATTAGGTTCTGCCCTCCTTTTTAACTGCACTTCATTTTGAAAACTGTCTCATTCAGCTCCACCCTTATCCTGTGTGCTTGCTTCTCCTCCTTGCATTCAAAATGTTTGTTTGGATTGTGGATCATAGCTTTGTGTTTTGGGCTAGAGAGTGTGCTAGAAAGAGTTTCATTGACAAGGACGTGTTTGCCTAATGTGGACCTTACTTGGGTTGGCCAGACAGGGTTAAAGGGGCATCAATTGCTGCATTTGGTTGAAAGCATTGTGGATTGCCAACCTCATGATTGTGCACTGTGGTGGCAATGACCGAGGCACACTTATGGGGGTTTAACTGGAAAGCCTAATGAAGGATACCTTTGCTCAATTAATGGCACTTTAACCTCACACTGCCTTGGTGTTCTCTAACATTTGCCAAAGGTAGAAAAAGAGGTGGTCAAATGAATTCTGTCCACAGAAAGACAAAGCCAGGAAACATGTCAATAAAACTGTTTTGACATTTCTCAGGGCTCCATGTACAACAACAATGTACGCTTTGACATGGAGGCTATGTATAGAAATGATGGTGTTCACTTGACAGAGAAAGGCAACAGGTTGTTCCTCAAAAACTTCAAAGACTGCATCTTGTACTATGTGTAGTTATCACCTATACATCATAAACACAAAGACTATTTTCAGAGCCAACCCTTTCACTAAAGACAGTTTGTTTTATTTTCAATTCCAGTTCCTTAAATCTCATGTAGATCCACTGATCTGTTGCAGATTCACAAACCAAAAGCACTCAACCAATGCACACCAGTATCACTACAGAATGTCTTATTGGATATGTGAGGGGTTCATCATTCTGACAGTAGGTTTGTAAGTGGATATGTGTGCTTGCGAGTAGCTGTGTAAATGTGTATCTGGGTCTGTGAGTGGGTATGTGAGAATCTGAGTGGGTCTGTGAGTGGATGTATGGCTATCTCTATCAGTGTGTGAGAGAGTGCATGACTGTCAGTGTGTGAGTAGGTGTCAGAGTGTCTATGTGTGGGAGTGAGTGTGAGAGAGTTTGTATGGGCATCAGAGTGGGTGTGAGAGCATCTGTCTGGATGTGTGAGTGGGTATAAAAGAGTCTGTCTATGTGTGTGAGTGGGTGTCAGCATGTTTGTATGTGCATCACAGTGGGTGTGAGAGTGTCTGTCTGGGTGTGTCACTGGGTGTAAGAGTGTTTGGATGGGCATCAGAATGAGAGTAAGAGTGACTGTGTGTAAGTGGGTTTGAGAGTGTCTGTGCATGTGAATGGGTGTGAGACTATCTGTATGGGCATCAGAATGGGTGTGAGTATCAGTCTGTGTGTGTGAGTGGGGGTGAGAGTGCTTGTTTGTGTGGAAGAGTGGGTGTGGGAAAGTGCCTCTCTTGACATGATTAGGCCCCACTTTTTGCCTGATGTATTTTCGAACTGTTAGTGCACTGGGTCCCTGCTAACCAGGTTCCCAGTGCTAGATCGCTTTTCTAAATACTGTGCACGAGTGGTACAATTTCAGTTACCCCTGCAAGTCCCTAGTAAGTGGTAACCCTGGCACCCAGGGCATGGGTACTGAAGAGGGTCCTCTGGGGCTACTGCACTGGTTGTGCCACCCTAGGGACCCCTCACTAAGGCTATGCATACTGCCATTGCAGGCTTCGTGACTTGATGCATAGAAATCCAAAGAGTCGACATGGCACACAGCCCTGTGTGCCATGCCTCCCATACACTGCATAAGGCATAGGTAAGCCACCCCTACTGCAGGCCTTTAGCCTTAAGGCAGGGTGCACTGTATCCTATGTGTGGGCAGATCAGCATGAGCAGATATGCCCTTACAATGTCCAGACCATTCTGACATGTTGTAAGTGCACAGAGAAGCAATTAAGAGTACCTGGGCTGGATACTTGTCAACACGGGTTTCTTAGCTCCATGATGGCTTCACTGGTTTCGAAGATGTTTGGTACCAAACATCTTGTCTTAATAAATCCCCACTGATGCCAGTGTTGGATTTATTAATACATTCACATAGGAGACCCTTTTAGAGGGTCCCCTGAAAACCTACAAAGCACTGGTGTGGTCTCTGACTTGTTTTTGCCAGTCTGTTACCACCAGAAATGTTTATGGCCTCAGTGCTCTCAGAGGACCATGATAAAGCCTGCTCTAGGCGGAGGTGCTTCACACCTTCTCTAGGACAGGATGGCCTTCCTGGGTGGGAAGCTTCAAAGGCGATGCCACCTTGGAAATCCCACCCAAGAAAGCCCACAAAGCGGGCCACACCTTGGATAAAATCTTTACCAATGATGTTCGGCTTGAAGTTGACAATCCTTTTCCCCTCATCTGGACTGATCACTATGCTGTCCCTTTTTCCCTTTCGTTACCTTTTTGGCATGAAACACATACTGGTGGAAAGAAAACCTCTTTCAAAAGGGACTGGAGAGGGCTTACCGAAGAAACCCTATCCCAGGCCTTGACTAACTGTAAATGGACAGCCCATGAGGATGTGGAATAAGCAGCCACAGAATTTTCCTCATGGATCACCGCATCCATTAATAGTGTGGCCCCACTCAAGGAAGTACACATGCAAAGAAAGATGCCCACAGCACCTTAGTTTTCAGAAAGACTTAGACTATTTAGACTGGCCTGTCGCCTCCAAGAGCAGGCGTGGCGGATATGTTACCTTCCTCTTGATAAAATTGCCTATAAGGCTATTCTGGCTGAAAACAAAATGGTCATTAAGGAGGAAACGTCCTTGTTTTTTACTAATGAGCTTGCTTCAACCAAATCTTCTAGAGATTTGTTTAAACTGATTAATCATCTATCTACCCCTCCAGGGCCTTCTATCATAGAGGCATCGCAGGACTATTGCAATCGATGGCCAATTTTTTCTATTCCAAAATTGCTGACATATATAAGAATCTTGATCAGTGCAATCTTCAGCCTTCTACAACCTCTACTGCTCTAATGCCTGTCTATCGTTCTTTACCTTGTTGACACAGGAACAGATAGAATCCTACCTCCTCAATGTCAAGTCAGGCTCCCCATCTGAACCCTGCTCTCCTCATGTCCTGCAATTAGGAGCTAGGATCATAGTGCCCCACCTTACTGAAACTTTGAATAAAGCTATCACATCTGGGTGCCTTCCGCGATCCTGGAAAATGACAGTGGTTAAACCTTTACCCAAAAAGCCCAACTTAGACCCTCTTGAATTAAAAACTATCGGCCCATCTTCTTGTTGCCGGTCCCCTCTAAAATCCTGGAGAAACATCTTAATGTCCGGTTTATGAATTATTTAGAGCAATTTCAACTGCTGGATCTGTCACAGTTTGGGTTTAGGAGCAACCTTGGGACCGATACTGCACTAGTAGCTGCAGTTAACCGCATCCGTTTCATAGTTGATGTGAGGGAGGCTGCAGCATTGGTCCTTCTGGACCTCTCTGCAGCTTTCGATACCATCTCCCTGTCATGGCTTGTTCAACAGCTCCAGGTTCTGGGTGTCACAGACCTGGCACTCAAACCTCTGACTTCTTTTCATAGCGACAGGTCTCAGGTGGTTATGATGGACCAGTTTTGCTCGGAGCCCATAACTTTGCCATGCGGGGTGCCTCAGGGTTCCTCCCTGAACCCCACATTATTCAACTTGTATGTTTCCCCACTGGTGAAGCTCATAATATCCTTTGGACTCCTAGCATTGTCCTATGCTGATGTTATCCAAATCATCGTATCCATCTCCAGGGACGCAACGGCCACCAATTTTAAATGCTGCATGCAGGCTCTGACCACATGGATGGAAAGTAACTACCTAAAACTCAATGGAAACGAGATGGAAGTCTTGATATTTGGAGGTCAACCATCCATCTGGTCCAATCTGTGGTGGCCGGACAGGCTGGGAGCCTTACCCATTCCTACGAACTTCACAAATAATCTCAGAGTTCTGGTTGACAAAAACCTTTCCTTAAATCTCCAGGTTAACAGGACTGTCTCAACCGGCTCCTGGATAATCAGATCCCTTAGAAAAGGGTTTCCTTTCATCCCTCTCTAAGCACAAAAGCAAGTGGTTCTGGCACTTATTATGTCTAGGCTTGATTTTTGCAATGCTCTTTACCTAGATATTAATAAGGCTTTACTCGCCAAATTGTAGCTGGTTCAAAATGCTGCAGCTAGAGTAATTCTAGAAGTCCCCGGATCTCAATTATTTTCACTGGTTACCTGTGAGCAAACGTATTACATTCAAGGCTCTTTGCATTGTCCATAAGGCCTTTTACAACATGGGGATAGTAGAATTTAGGAACTTATTCCATCATTACACTCCTCCCAGACAGCTGAGATCCTCAGGTAAAAATCTTTTAATTGTTCCCAAGCACCGAAAATCAAGATGGGGAGGTCGAGCCTTCTCAGTGCCTGCATCCAAGCTGTGGAATGTGCTTCCTCACTCCATCTCCAGTCTTTAATCCCATATTCCCTTTCGAAAGGCCCTTAAAACTTGGCTTTTTACTCCGGAAAGATAGAAGTAGGTTTAATCTATATTTCTACTTATTCTTTTTCTTTATCTTCCTAGACTAACTGCTGCTAGCGCCTTGACGCCTTTGACGCCTTCGGGCATTTGTTAAGCTTTAGAAATCTTTAAAAAAACTAAAAAAACTCCAGATTGTAGGGAAGGCCAAGCCCGTTTCCAGCTCCACTTTTGGTGGGAGGAAAGGCAGGAAAATTAGTTAGATTAGGAAGAGGGTCACCACTTAGCCTACACCACCCCTATGGCACTGTAGGCGAGGTGACCTCTCCTAAAATTCCACAATCTTATGATGGTGGAAAAACATCCTATCAGAGCTAAGATAGTGCTCCTTCACATATAAAGTGGTCACTAAAGGGTGTCGACACCATAAAGGTAGGTAGCTCATTGGCTACTACCTGTCTCCCCTTGTAACGCCCCCTAAATTCAGTATTTAAGTGGCACCCCAATACCTGAACATCAGATTCGACGAACAAAAGAAGACCAGAGCAAAGAAGACCTGCTGCACGAGAACTGAAGCCCTGCTGTAGAAGAAATAGGCGCCAAACCCTGCCTGCTGCTTGAAGGATTTGACAATCGCCATCTGCTGTTGTCGTAAACCTGAAAGGACTCCAAGTACCCTGGGCACCAATCCTGTGAAATCTGGTATGTCGACTTGCTGCCCCCCAATTACCTCGACGTAGCACCGAAGTAAGAAAAGGCACTCCAGCTCCAGAGGGTCAGATCTGTCTCCTCACCAAGTCTGGAGACACCGGGACCTCCCGGAGTCACGGCATACCGATACCCAGGGTACCGGACCCCCAAAGACAAACACTGAGAAGAAGGGTCCACACCGGATTCCCAAAGCACCAGAAGGAAGCACCCATAGATGGACATAGAGACACCTGAGACCCACTTCCTGAGTGGCCCAGCTGCCCCGAGATCGCCCCTCCAAGTTGCCTGCTCCTGACCATGAGGACCTCAAGATGCACAACGCCTGACTGACTTGTTTGCTCTGCACCCAGCCCCACCTGCCTGGCACCAACTAACCAGCTGTGCTCCTGTGGTCCCCAAGCCCTTGCAACCTTCTCCCTTAAAGGGGATCCACCAGACTTACATGTAAGTCCTCCTCTGCAGTGCACTTTCAAGTGGCGCCCTTTGTATTTGCACACCAACTTCCACGACCCTAAGCACTCTGCTCCCGACTGATCAAGGATGCTCCTGAACTTCTCCTGCTGTAACTTTGGACCTAGTCTCAACAAAAACCAATGTTTTTTTCAGTGAATTTCTAAGGTTTTTTAAATGCTAATTACTAACTATAAGGTCCCTGAAACCTATGGTTTTTTCAGTGAATTTCTAAAGTTTTTTAAATGCTAATTACTAACTATAACGTCCCTGAAACCTATGTTTTTTTCAAGGAATTTCTAAGGTTTTTTAAATGCTAATTTCTAACTATAACATAGTAGTTGCGTTTGCAGAGTGGTGCAGAAAGGGGGCTGGGCCTCCGACCAGCGCTCAGGAATTCCGCTCCGTAGGACTTACAGGAGGTACCAGGAGGGCTTCTTGGCCCCCAAAGTCCCTCAGGAGTAAAGTGGACTTCATCCCCAAACCCGTAGTGTGCCAGGAGGCGCGTTTGCAGAGTGGTGGAGAAAGGGGGGAGTGGCCTTAAAAGACACCTTAGCAATACCACTGTGTGGGACTTTCTGTAGGTAACAGGAGGGGTAGTTGGCCCCCTAGGATGTCCTTGGGGGCTAACTACCCCTCCTATTACCTCCAGTAAGTCCCACACAGAAGCATTGGTAAGTTCTCAAAGCAGGTCACGCCCCCTTTGCCAACCAGTCTGCAAACGCGCTCCCCGGCACGCTCTTGGATGGGGATTAAAGTCCCCTTCGATGCTGGGGGTCCTTAGAGGCCAACTAGCCTACCTAACACCTCCAGTAAGCCCCAGATAGTGGGATTGCTGAGATGTGAACACAGGCCATGCCGCCTTTCTCCACCACTCTGCAAACACTCCTCCTGGCGCGCTCTTTGTTGGGGGATGAAGTCCCCTTGCCTCCTGAGGGTCCCTGGGGCTCAACTATTCCTCCTGTTATCTCTAGTAATCCCCACACAGCTGGACTGCTGAGAGTGGTCTGAGGCCATGCCCCCTTCTTACATCACTCTGCAAACGCGCCTCCTGGCGCACTGCTGCTCGGGGGATGAAGTCCACTTTAGTCCAGAGGTCCTCAGGACACAAGAAGACCTCATCGCCCCACCAGCAGTGCGCCAAGAGGCGCGTTTGCAGAGTGGTGTAAAAAGGGGCATGGCATCGGACCACCTCTCAGCAATCCCACTGTGTGGGGCTTACTGGAGGTACCTGGTGGGCTAGTTGGCCCCCAGGGACCCTCAGGATTCAAGGGAACTTAATCCCCCAACTAAGGGGCTGATTAGGATGGCGGGCGAACTTTAGTCCGCCTGCCATCCTAGCGGTACCGGGACCGCCCGCCTGCCATGCAGCGGTCCCACACCCCTGATAATGATGCGACCGCCACTGCGGCGGTCGCATCTGGCAATTCAACATTGCGGCGGGTGCTGCTGGCTGCAGCTCCCGCCGCAATGCCCAATGGCCATGTTGTGCATTTCCATGCACAACGTGGCAGGCACCGCGCGGTGCCTGCCACCTTGTGCATGGAAATGTAGGGGGGTACCATAGGTAAAGTGCACCCCCCCACCCCCCTGGGGGCCGGCAACGGGCCCCCGAAGCAAATCCCTGCCAGCCTTTCCATGGCGGCATCGCCGCCATGGAAAGGCCTTTCAGGACATGCATCCTAATATGGATGGCGGTGCCTGCTAGGCACCGCCACCATATTAGTGGCCCAAGTCTGCCCAGCCGGCAATCGTAACGATTGCTGACCGGCGGAAAAGCGGCAGACGCACTTTGCATCCGCTCCAATACTCCCCGCCATCATAATATGGCGGGGGTATTTCACTGTAGGATGACGTAACGATCGCCACTGCCGGCCCGGCGGTGGCAATCGTTATGCCATCCTAATGACCCCCTTAGAACGCACCAGGAGGCGAGTTTGAAGAGTGGTGCAGGGAGGGGGCGGGGTGTCCGGTGAGATGCCGGCTTCTCCTTTCTTTTTTTTTTTTTTAGAAGGGGGGCTGCGTGGCCCCCCTTCTCTTCATTTTTTTTTGGGCCCTGGGGACCCCATCCCCCACGGCCTGAGCCATTTTTTCATTTTTTTTAACAAAAAATCTGGGAAGCATATCTAGGGTTACTGAGGATATTTGTGGAACTCACCATTTGTGAGTCACACTCTGTCCTACAGTACATTTGGGGAGCAAATCTGTGGTTACCGTTTATTAAGACATTAAGAGGGTCATTAGCATGGCGGGCGGACTTTGTCCGCCCGCCATACCCCCGGGAAATGGGACCGCCCGCAATGCATGCGGCGGTCCCGCACATCCCATTAGGATGCACCCGCCACACTGGCGGGCGCATCCCGCATTTCTAACATTGCGGCGGGCGGTGCTGAAAGCACTGCCCGCCGCAATGCCAGAAATGCAAGTTGTGCATTTGACAGTACAACGTGACAGGCACCGGGCGGTGCCTGCCACGTTGTACTGTCAAATGCAGGGGGGTACCATAGGTACCCCCCATGTGCACCCCCCAGAATCCCTGGGGGCCCGCTACAGGCCCCCAATGTTGAGAACCGCATGCCTTTCCATGGCGGCGTTGCCGCCACAGAAAGGCATGTCCCCGCATGTATTCTAATATGGATGGCGGTGTCTACCAGACACGCCACCATATTAACAGCTTTTCCGCCCGGTCGACTCATCGACCGGGCGGTAAACCGGCGGATGGTCTTTCCATCCGCTGGGGTCCCCCCGCCATGGTAATGTGGCGGGGGAATTTGCATGCGGGCGGAGGAATATGTCGGGCGGATCGCCACCGCCATGCGGGCGGTGGCGATCCGCCCGACATACTAATGGACCCCAAAGTGTCTCTGGGGACACTCGGTGACAAAGAGTGCTCCAGTTTCTTATTTGTTTGACCATTGGACATTGGGGGGCAGCAAACTTAGGCTACCTGAGTGCCTTAAATAGGATTCACTGTCCAAGCTACTGGCATATGTCGCAGATACTTTAATTTGACTCTTTAAACTACGTACTGCACGGACATAGGAACTCACAGTGTCAAAAGCCCTTGAAAATGTCTTGTAGATGAAACAAGTGTCGAATGCTACTATGGAGGTTTAGTTGCCATGGGACAGGAGACTACAAGATTTGGCCAGAACGGAATGCAGCTAGAACCACAGAGTTCCCGATAAATTCCGCCTTCCACCGTGTAGTGGAGTTTTTTTCTGCTGGCACGCGTAAGACTTGTTTTGGCATGCGCTGGAGAGTGTGAAGAGACTTGCAGGCTGCTAGCGAGTATGCTTACAACTTGGCGGATGTTAGAGTGGCTTCCATTGCTTTTTTCATGACATTGGCAAGCAATCGACTGCAGCTGCACCTCGAGCAGATTCTCTACTTGAGAAGGAGCCAAATCTACTTAAAAAGGTGTTTTTGAGTTACTATTCTACTCGAAGGGACCGTTCAGGTTGTCTTTTAGTATGAGAAGCCTTTTTTTATTATACTTTTTTTTCTAGAAGACTCCAAATTCCTGTTCCTCTCCATCAGGCTCCCCCAGTGCTTTGTGCATTTCTTGGTCACGTTTCTTTTGGATTTGGAGCTGGAACGATCACTCTCTTTGTCTACTGCTTATATACGATTGGATTTAAGGACTTTGCTTTTGAGATATTTCAAGTAAGTTCAAAACTGTTGTATAAGGGTGTTGTTTGTTTGATAGAAGATAGGCACCTGTATTTATCTGTACTATTATTCAATTTTTAAATTGTTTTGTGGTGGGTGGCCAGCAGTTTAACATGGGGCTAGTTTTATTTTTGTATTTAATGTTTCATCTTTTGCAAAGGAACAATGTTGCACAGTTGAGCACATTTTCTCAGTTTGCTGAATTTGCAATGTTCATTTATTTTACCTCCTGCCAGTAGGCCCAAGCCAGGACTAGTCATGGGTGCATGAAACAACTGTTTCTACGGTATATGTTGTTTTAAAACATCATTTAGGGCTGGGATGGCATTGGATTTAATTTAAAATGTCGTTTTTTTTGTTTTTTTCATTCTTTTGAGTGCTAAAAGTGAGTATGTGTGGCAATATTTGATGTCTTGTGAGAATGTGTGATGAATTGATGTAATATGTTTTTAGTAAGTCTGGGCGGTGAACTCCGCTCCGCTCGTGGAGTTTGCAGAGTTTTCCGCACTCTGCGTTACGCGGAGCTCACAGAGTTCCGAAAAGCTCCGCTTCGTGTTGCGGAGCAGAGATTTTTTCCTCGCTCGTGTTCGTCAATGTCAAGTTGGCGAGCACGAGCGAGGAAATTCCACCTCCCGGCGAGATTTTTCCTTGTTCGCGATAGTCAACATCAAGTTGGCGAGCGCGAGCGTGGAAAATCAACCTCCCGGCGAGATTTATCCACGCGGGCGGTCACATTTCTCATTGCGAGTGGTCGCATATGCTCGCGACTGCTCACGTTGAGAAACTGCCCGCTCGCTTTGAGAAAGCTGCCGCTCAAGTAAAAATCTACTCTAGCGGCAGAAAAGAACCAGCGCCCGCTTGTGCTGTGCATGATGCTGCTCGCGATGATTGCACAGTGAGGACAAGCACCTGGCACTGACAATCACCGCGAACTGCATTTATCTAAAGAAACTCCACCGCTCGCGGAGCTCCGCGTAGTGCAGCAGAGTTTTTTAGGCACTTCGCAGAGTTCCGCATAGCGGAACTCTGCGAACTCCGCCCAGGGTTAGTTTTTAGCTCAGTTAATTTTCGTTTTTATCATTGCAGAATTAATGGCAGTGTTTTCTTCAATGTTACCAATGCTACCTTTGTCTGGCCAGTGTGTGTTTGTGTTTGCCATAGGCCACTATTTGTCTTTGTTCTCCATGCCATGTGGCCAGGGGCCATTTTGTGTAGTCAGTGTCCATTGGCCTGCGTGTGTTCTTTGCTTTCCATAGCTCCTTGCTTGTTGTTGTTTGACCATGTGGCCGGCAACAGTTTTGTGTAGCCAGCCGATGTGCTTTTGCCATAGGCCTACGTGCTTTTTTTGCTGTGGCCATGTCTCCTTGCTTGCTGTTGCTGGTTGCAAACACAAGGAGAAGATGGACCATGTGGCTGGTGGCCATTTTGTGCACCCACCCTTTTTTCCAGTTTTCAAAGGGAGATTGAAGAAGAGCGCTATGCCTTTTTGTATTTGTTCATTTTTGTACTTTTCTCTGATATCAGTTTAATATCATGCTTGAGGATCATTGCAGTATTTATATATTAACAGTGTTTTATATTATATGCATTTTTTTAATGTTTCAGCTGCACCGCCGTACCTCCCAATGGGTTTCTCATAGTCTCCTAGTATTCCCTAGTACATTAGCGATTAATTTTTTTTATTCATAATATTTTTCTTAAACATTTTTTCTTTTGATGTTTTTTTTCTTTAAATTTTTTCCCATTTTTTCCTTTTCTTTATTTCTTTCTTTATTTTTTTTGCATTTTCTCAGCATCCATCTACCACGTGTCTGCCATGGGTGCACAGTCACACAACAGCATTTGTTTTTTAATTATTATTTTTCCATTTTTCCCTGGACCCCCTTCCTGCCATAGGTGCAAACACACCAGAATTAATTTTTTAAGGATTACTCTGTTTCCCCCTTGACCCCTTTGCCTGCAATAGGCACACACCAGCATTAATTTTTTAAGGATTAGTTAATTTTCCCCTGCACCTTCCTGACTACACAGGTGTCTCCTTAGATGCCCTCAAAGCAAATAGTTACATCTGTATGTTGTTATCCTGATTGGAAATTAAATATTAAATATTATATTGTGGTGGGGTGGTTTGACTTTGGAATGGATACAGTATTGTTCTTAATTATTAAGGATAATAATGATATCTTAAGTAACCATACTAAATTGGATTGTCTTTGTCTGTACTAGTTCACTAAATGTTTTTCGTGCTTGTTTGCTTTTAGGTGCACAAGAGACATCACTCACATTACTGCCAGACAGTCATGTGAGTCCTACAATTTCTTCGGATTGTGGCTTGTACAGCTAAGTACCACTGCCAACAGACAGCTTCAAGATGGCCCCAAAGAAAGGGACTGCAAAGAAAGAGGCCAGTGGGGATGAGAAGAAGCAGATTTTCTCCACTGGCATGGTGGCCCAAACCTTTTTTAAGGGTTGTGTCCCTGCTGCACTGCCCTCCGGGAAGCAACTGGGAGCAGCACTTCTGCATCAACAGCACCAGCATAATCTAAGCCTCAGGCCATATCTCTAAGCAAGGTAGCCACTGCAATCATGTCTACGCCGACGGGCAGTGACATTGAATTGGATTTTTTTCTTTTACAAAGTAGTACACAATAGTTGCAGGAAAGTGGACAACAGACGCAGCCAGCAATAGATCTTCCTGAAGTAGGAGCAGAGAAGGAGGTTGAGCTTCCTGCTGAGTAAGAACCTCCTCTTTTACCATCATTGGCTTCCAGATCTCTAGCAAGAAAAAGGAAGGTTACTCCACCATCTTCTCCAAGCCCCGTTTCTGATGATTTGGACACAGATTGGACCCCACCGTAGTCTGAGACACACCATGAAAGGCTCAGGAAAAGAAAAGTTCCAGAAAGTCTTGCAATTATGGAATGCGATGAATATGACGAGCCAGTCATTGTAGAAGCTGGCCCAGAGGAGACCAACATTACCCCTCCTATTCAACCTGCTCCAAGGGATGTGGCACCACCATCACCTCCAGCACCAGCTACCATATTTGTAAGGCCTCCGCTGAGACCTGCATCCACCACTTGCTCAGTAGAAGTACGCACTCCAGAGAACCAATGGTCAACACATTCGCCTACCTCCAGTTCACTAAAAAAGTACACCTTCTCCGTTTGGGACTTCTTTACGGTTAGCAAGCAGGAGGACAACATTGCAATATGCTCCATTTACAATGCTAGTGTTCGTCGACGTAAGCTTGGTACACACTATGGTACTGGAGGCCAAGCGATCCATTTTAAAAAACATCACACTCCACTGGGAGGCGAACCTTGATCAACTTTCTGCATGTGGTGGTGGTCAAGGTAATGTGAGGGGGCAATCAGCTCGAGAGCCTATGATCACAGTGGGAGGTGTAGGTGATGAGGAAGAACAGGGTGACACCTTTATGCAAAGCAGCCCTTTTTCCCACAGTGCAGCAGTATTACCCTCCTCAGCAACCTCCCAATGGCACAAAAGTCAGATGGAGACACAACAGCATACAGTGACTGCCCTAAGATGCACATTGAGTCTACCTGCTCCTGCTTCTCTCCGGTAGCCGCTTGCGTCAGTGGCACAACAAAAAAGTAAAAAGTCCAGGCTACTATTAAGGGCATGTTTCGCAGGAGGGGTCCTACGAACAAAATAAACCCAAAGGCATGTTTGTACAATGGGAAGCTGGTTAAAATGATAGTGCTGGACCTCCTCCCATTTTCTTTTGTTGATAGGGTAGAATTTTCAGAGTGGCAGCCATCTTCCCAAAATGGACGGTCCCTAGCATGACCTACTTTGCCACAGGAGCTGTTCTGGTGTCCATCACAATGTGCTGGAATTGTTTGGAAAAGCTTTAAAGCAGAGTGCTGTTCAGACTATCCACCTGATGACAGACATGTGGATCATTTGTCAAGCCACTGATTACATGTGTATCACTCCACACTGGATCTTGAGGTGTTTGAATGGCTGCGACACAGAAGTCTCAGAATTGGGTTTGTTGACACAGACAATGGAAGTATTATAGGAAAGGTGATGGCAGATGGTGGCTATTTCAGGGTCTTGTGTTTGGCGCATTGCATCAACATCAACATCATTATGCAGGACTTCTCAAAAAAGAAGACTTAGTCAGCAACCTAATTTCCATCTGCGAAAGACTCTGCACTCATTTCAGCCATTCTTGTAAAGCTCGGAAACAGTTAAGGATCATTCAGCATGCTAAAAGAGTACCAGTTGAAACCCTTATACAGGAGGTGCCAACATACTGGAACTTAACCTATTACATGCTGCAACGTCTGTTTGAGCAGGAGAAATCAATCAATGAGTATGTCATGCAAAAAGGAGAGGATGTAACTAAAAGCATGACGATTGGGATGGATAAATAGAAAAAATTGCTTGACTGAGATGCTACTATCTTTTGAGGTTTTCACATGGGAAGTCAGGAAGGAGGACAATACAATGGGCCAAGCTATCCCATTGTTGTATCTATTAAAGGACCAGTTAAAAGTGTGTCTGACAGGTTCACAGCTGTGGACTATCAAAATGAAGATGTATATACCTTGGTTCAGAGCCTAATCCTTCGTTTGACTGACAGTACAAGTATGCGGGAAAAAGCACAAGAACAGTATACGGAAAATGCCACAGAACAAAATACATCAACAGCGGAGTGCCACGGATGCACCCTGGCCAACTGCAGAGGACAACATGCACACCACAACATCCACGCACCATGGAAGAACAGAACCCACAGGCACACCACTTGAAAGAGACCAGTGGCAGACAAATCAGAGCTGCAGGAGCAACACACCCACTGTGCAGCATACGCACACAAGCAGAAGTGCACCCGGACAGTGACAACATCCCGGTACAAACAGCAACACCTCCACAACTGAACACAGGACACACTGGATCAGAAAATGCGCACAACCTGGCAAATCACACCTGAAACCCCAGGGACATGTAACATGACAATGTACAATTCCAACCTGTGACCTGCAAACATGTTTTATTCACACATGCAGTGCAATTGGACATCTACTACTGTCCCATGAATGCCACGGAGGGTCACAATGTGACGTGCTCATGAGAAGTAAGTGGCAATGATGGAGTCCCTACGGGCCATTCCTGCCGCAGCTGCAGTGGGATGTGGGCCACCTGCCCCATCACCACCACCATTGTCCGGTACCTCTGGAACTGGGATCCATGGGGCCCTGGTGCGAACACTGATGTTGTGCAACACACAACATGCAAAGATCATCTTGCACACGACGTCCGGGCTGTACAGGAGCTTCCCACCAGTGCCGTCCAGGCACCTGAAACGTGACTTCAACACGCCAAATGTGCATTCAACGATGCCCCTGGTGCGTATGTGGGCCGCATTGTACTGCCTCTGGGCGGGTGTGTTCGGGTCTCGGAGGGGTGTCATCATCCAAGGGTAGAGTGCATATCCTTGATCACCTGTGACAGTGCAGAGAGAAAAGAGTCAATACTTGTTTTGGCAGGATGTGATGGCAGGCCCACCAATTCAGTGACGCCTGTGCTGGCTGGGGGGGGTGAGTGTAAGCCAGCCCTCAGGGAGTAGCATGTGCTGGCAAATACACCAACAGTCATCAGGCACACAGACATGCAATGTCTGAACTACAAGGGGGGATGACTCGAGTCGCACAGGGCTAGTCGCCCCGGATGCACAGCGGCCGAAACGGGCCCACCACCACGGGACGCTGACCTGCGGGAGACCGGGGTAGGGTCATGGGGGCAGAGCAGTGCCTCACATGTGTCATGGCCGCATTCCGCATCTCCACACGTTCAGCAGTTGTGTAGCTGTGGTGCCATGTGGAGTCTGTATTGGGTGCAGGGGTAGCCCAGGATGACCATGGAGTGGGGTAGTCGTGTCTGGTAGGGGGTCGTGTAGTTTAACATGTCGGATGTAGTTAGGTCACGTGTGCATCCCCACAGTTGTGCCTTGTGCATTGGTGGCAGTGGGATGTGTGGTGTGTTGAGTTGGTACTTACCAACGAGCTGTCCCGTTCCATATGTGCCATCCAGGAAGCGCTGGTTGATAATGGACTGTCGGAAGATGAAGGAATCATGCACACTGCCTGGGTAGTTGGCAACGACATTGGTGAACATTCCCCGGTGGTCCACTATGCCTGCACATTGATGGAATGCGTGTGCTTCCTGTTGCGGTAGTGGTGTGCAGTATCCGCAGGGGGCACAAGTGGGACATGTGTGCAGTCGATTGCCCCCAACACGGCCGGGAATCCGGCTATGGCGTAGAAGCCTTGCTTAGTCTCCAGCTGTTCCTGCGTAGTGTTGGGGAAGTGAAGGTACTGGGGTATGAAGCTGATGATGGCATCCAGGACAGGTGTGATGAACTTTGATAGGGCTGGCTGTGAGACCGCTCCGACTCTGGCAATTGTTGGTTGGAAGGTCCCAGAGGCCAGCAGGTGCAGCACTGCCAGCAGCTTTGTCTGCGGAGGGATGTTTATTCTCCGCTGTGTTGGGACCGTCAGCCTGTGGGCAATGTGGGTCAGGATGCAGAGGATGGTTGTCCTTTTGAGCCTGTAGTGGGCAATGACTTCCGCGGGCGTTAGGTCTGTGAGGATGGTGCGTTTACGGTAGGTCCGCTGTCTTGTTCTATGCTGCCTCTGTGGTGGTCCGGGGGGGGAGCGGGTCTGGGTCCTGGGGGGGTGGCGGTCCAGGGGGTGGTGGTGGGGGGTGTTGTGGCCATGTTGGGGCTCCGAGATGCATGTAGAGTAGCTCCATGGTGTCGTTTGTTCTTCGGGTATGGCTGTGTGCAGGACTCCGTTGCCTACTGCAGGTAGACATCCTTCTTTACGCCTGCTTGAGGCAGGTGTTAGATACCTGCGGCTAGCGCACCTCATCGCCTGTTTTGTGTTCTTATTGCAGATGTGGCTGGTCGTTGTGAATGTTGAGGTGTGATGTTGTCTCGACTTTTCACACGGGAACGCCTACTCTGCATCTCATTAGCGATATTTGCGGGGGTCCTCTGTGGCGATGTTTTTTGCGGCTGCTATCACGGGTAAACTGGTGCTGTGGGCTGTTAACACCGGCTTGTGAATGGGGGGGTAAATTTATCACAACTTTGGCTGCGATAAAGTGCCGTTAATTCGGCGATAGCTCCTTGTGAATATGCCCCTCGGATTGTTGAACAAGCCAGAGTCTTGGAAGAAGAATGACTGGAACATAGAGTCCCACTCATGGACAGAAGTTCTGGGGTGCCGAATTCAGCTTTCAGAGAGGGCAGTCCTGTTGTCTTACAGCAGCCAACACCAGCAACAAGAACACCAGTGGCAAAAACAACAGGTACACAAGAATCAGCCACAACCTCTGTATTGACTTGGTATCAAAGGGCAGGGCTTAAGTCCAGTGCAGGGGTGAAGGCAAAAAAGGTCGGGCAAGTGACAGCACCAATGACCATTGACAAGATGTTCCATGAGTATCTGGATGACCCAAGAGAGGTCTATGTGGATCAAAACCCATTGGTGTATTGGTTTGCGAAGATGCACCAATGGCCACAGCTCAGCAGGCTGGCAATAAAGTATCTTGCCTATATAGTAGCCAGTATGTCTGTTGAGCGTGTGTTCAGTGCAACTGGTGCAGTCGTCACAGTGAGAAGGACCAGTCTCTCACCTCAAAACATGGAGAAATTGACCATGATCAAAATGAATCCACACTGTATACCACAAAATGACATTGTTTCTGAAATATCACAGGAGGAGGATGAGGGTGATTGTTCAGAGTCATACTCAAGTGTGTTAGCCTACCAACACCTGGGCAAACCACCTGAGTTTGAGGATGAACTTTACTTCTTTCACTGAGAAGGCCACCATAGCCCTTTTTAATTATTTTACGTCAAACTGATTTGCTCAAAAAGATAAAAAAGATATCACTAGTGGAACATTATGTTTTGTGTCTGACTTATGCAGCCACACCATTTTTAGTTTTAGGTACATGTATGACCAGAATGGAGTTGCACCAGTGTGTAGTGAAGAAGCCTCCCCATTCCCTTCTAGAACATTGAATGCCCGTCTCTCTCCCATGCATATCCTTCTTTTTTCATCCCCTAGCAGGGCTGCCACAGTAAAGATCATTTGATTTACAAGAGAGTCAAATTTGAATGTGTTGCTTGCATCAAAGAGGAGTTATAAATGTGTACCTACCTGACATACCTACCACTGTGCTTGGATTGGAAGAGGTAACTAACTATTGCACCAATTACTGATATAATATTGAGTGATTGTGAGTGATGATTGATGATTCATGTGGTGGCAGACAGTGAGGGAGGGCGTTCTACTAATTTGTAAACTTGATTTAGATGATTTGCAATGTTTGGGACAAGAGGGGTGATAATTTTTATTGAAGGTGGGTGGCCTTTTCACACTTAGCGAAATTTACTTGGAGGGGGCTCTCTTTTTTTCTCATTCTTCTGAGACCAGACCAGTTACTTTAGTTAACAAACAGAAATCTACATAGAAAAAAATACTTAAATTCTGTTTCTCTTCTTGTTCTTCAGCAGCAGCGCACTACCAGTCTATCTCGCTAGGGTTGGAACTGAGTTGGACTGATTCATTACTTGGACTCAGGAGGAGGAGCATGGAAGGACTCAAGGCAGGACTACTTCAACAGCCAGAAGAAAGAAGGTATTGATCGAGTCTATTGAATTCAAAGGGAATCCAACATCATGATGACTCTCAGGCCTACTCAGGTCTGTGGACTGGAGAGAAGTGCGTTGATATGGGAAATGCTGATGAGTGTTTGTGTGCTAGCTTAAATGTGAAACTCCTCTTATGTGGTTGTGGTCGGGGGGGCCTGTTGCTTGTGAGACCGACTTGTGTTGTGATGCCATGTCATCATCACATGATGAACGCATTGGGCTAATTGTTATAAGGACAGTTGTGAGATTGATCAGCTCAGTACATGCAGCAACTTGTCTATGATTGGTTGTAAATTGCTCTCACTGCTCAGTTAATCGATCTGCCATGAGAGATAAAATAAATGATTGCAACAGTCTGTGCTCTTGCTCTGCCCCTGAGTCTTGATAGTTGGTACACTCCTCATGAAGTTTACCTTTTGTCCTTCTCCTTGACTCTACAGTATCATTTCTGTTTAAAATCCACAGGCCTCCTTTTCTCCTGCATGAAAGGCGAAAGCTCCAAAACACTCCTGCTTACCTTACTGGACTGGTTCAGCCAGGCTCCCACGATGGACATTCCAAGAAGAATGCAGATGCACCACCCATTTTGCCAAAACAGTTTAATTTTTCTTTTACAAATCATAATTTATAGAACTGTGTGGGTTCATAAATTACAGAGGGAGCCAGGCTGCACAAATTTTTCAGGGTTTTACAGTAAACATTAGTTGAGACTTTGTCCCCCTCAATCTGGGAACAAGATTCCCAAACCTCTGTGCCTCTGACACCTTATTTGACCTCTCAGTAGTAACCCCCTTTTCATTGCCCCTCAAATGATCCCTCCTGATACCCTAACTTTGGTAGTGTACCAACCCGTTTTCAAGCCGTTGAGTGACCAAACCAACACCCTCCTTATTTGCCCTCCATTTGCATTCTCTCAGTAACCCAGATGCTTCTGTCACTGTTCAGTCTCAAGTGGTCAGTTGGATGCACATTGCTCAGGTATACACTATCCAGGCACTTACCACTCTGTACAGCCCCTCAGCACACTCAGACTACACTTCTTAAGTTTTCCCTACTCCATAATTTCTGTTCTTCAAACATAGATGACGAAACATTTAGATATATTAATAACTTGGGTCTCTGGGGCTGAAGGATTGTTTGCAAAGCATTTACTGAACTGTCGTACAATTTTTCTTAATTTCCTTCCACAACAGAATGTTGTTGATGTGCTGCTCATCAGCCTGATGGATATTGTGTTGTTGTCCATTATTCAAATCCTTAACTCTCTTCCCACGGGCTGTGTGATTTATTGAGGTGTGACTTAATGTACACCATGAATGGATCACACACTTTGTGGGGCGGATGTGTTGAAAGCAACACCAGTTCCCTGCAGGATCCTCTATTACCTGAGCAATAGCCCACATCCACTCATAAAAGGGATTAGATTATCTATAGAGAACATCATTTGTCAGCATCATCATTCAGGCCTTGTGTTACATAAAGGCTTAACCTTGTCGAATCCACTCCTGACTGAGTCCACCTCTCCTCCTGACTTGAGGATTTTGTAACTTTAGTTTGAAATTAAAAACTAGCTCCCCATTGCTCAGAAGAAGTTACTATTGCCAGTTTTTGTTATAATATCAGGTATTCTTTTCTTTATTGTGTAATGGTGGTAGTAGTTTTGTCTCACTCTTTTTAAAGCTATGATAATATATAACCCACTAACTGTGTTTTTCTTTCAATTTAGTTGTCTGTGATGGATAATTGTTTTGATTAAACCTGCAGTTGGAGCTCACCTAGGTGGAAGTGGGACCTCGCTTGTTCTAATTCCTTTCCTGTTGGCATGCTAGCCTGCTACTACTACCACCACCATTAAAGAAGGCAACTTGAGAAAATATTGAGGTAAGAGAACTATGGAGTAAAGAGAAATTGTTTAGTTAGTAAGTAATGTCTACTGCAGATAGTATTTCTTTGACTTTCCTTGTTTATCTAGTTTCTTGTAGCAATAT
Source organism: Calotriton arnoldi (assembly GCA_963921515.1). Lineage (NCBI taxonomy): Eukaryota > Metazoa > Chordata > Amphibia > Caudata > Salamandridae > Calotriton > Calotriton arnoldi. The sequence goes on along the minus strand of CAWUFW010012325.1, from coordinate 462,570 downwards.
AGTCAATGGCAGCATACCCTACCCCACTAATGTTCAATCAAAAATATAGTTACAGAGGGTAGTAAGACCTGGGTATAACTAACTATAGCTATCTGGTATACTACACACAGACACTTTGATAAGATTAAAATCATGTTGTATGAAAAGACATCAGTGCAAAGTAAATGTAAAACACAAAAAAAAACTTAAGACATAAAGTAGAAGAATTCTTTCATTTAAGCTTTCAACAATAAAAAAGTAAACCCACCTTCTTCACCCACAACAGGCCCACCCCTCTCCCCAAACAAACCTCTCCATCCCCAACCAATGTCCAAATGTCCAACAATAAGTCCAAATAAACAGTCCTGATCCCAACACCATCCCAATTCCCACCCTCTCCACCCACAACAAGTCCCTCCCACCAAAGCAAATATTAAAAATGGTTCTAAAGAAAAAAACACTACGCATGGGTCAGAAGCTTCTTGAGGTGGCCCTCCATCCATGCTGTTTGACGTTCTGGCCACGTCAGCATCTGCAGGACGCAGTGCTAGAAAAGGCGGTCTAGCGGGAGGGGGGGCAGCAGTGATGGCAGCTGCCAGCAGTGCTGGTGTTGTTCTTGCCGGGAGACTAGAGGTGCTGGCAGCTGGCTGGGGACCTGGGCAGCGACAGCTGCCTCCTCCTCCTGTATGACCAACAGCCACTGAACTTTGGCTAGTATGGCCTCCAGCCTCTGCTGCACAGCTGGACTGTTATCTCCTGCCTAGTAGGTGGCTGACCAACAGAAGTAGCTAGATCAAAAAATAAAAAAGACAAATTGGAAATGCTGCTCTTTGCAAAGCACTTGTTTAAAATTATATAGTGGCACAGTAGCAGTACATTGCTGGTCCCCCAGAGCCATTCGAATTTGATGTGATTAGAGTCATGGCCATTTTTTACCCACACATGCCTCACATAAAAGGCAAATGCAGTAACTTGCTGAAAGGAATTAAGGCAGAATAAACAGCACACCAGTTTTAAAAAAAACTTATTTTTTTCTTGTAAAGGATTTCCTAGTGAAAAACAAATCAGACACTTTGTGTGGAAAAATGAAAAATAAATGACCTCTTATTAATGAGTAAGGCATTATGAAATGTGGAGTATTTGTTGTTGTGCTAAATTAATGTAGGCATGCTAGCTAGCACGTCGGTAGTCGGTACTTTGCTATTCTCTGCAGTCTGCAGCTGGGGCATCTATAATGGACAATTATCTTACTTTAATTCCAATGACCCTGCTCTTCTCCAAAATGCTTTTCAATTTTACCCTGGCTTCAAATAGGCAGATGAATAATAATGACGCAACATCACACATGTCACGTATAAAATGCTGATATCCTGTCTGCCGTAAGTAGATGGTGGGAAAAATGATGCACTGCAGTACAGGGAAAGGATAAGCAACAGGAATATATAGATTGTATTTAGCACATTCATCACAGCCTATCCCATCCGCAAAACTCAAGGCACTTACTCCCACTTTACTCCCTGGACTCGCCCTCCACCACAATTTATAAGTATTTCCAACAAATACATTTGCTTGGCAGTAAGGAAAGGAAACATAACTGTTAGAAATGGGGGTCTCTAGTTGGCAATGGTTTGCACCTTGTCCAAGTAGGGACCCTTCCTTCTCGTCAGGATAAGAGAGTTACACTCCTAAAATAACCCCTGCTTACCCCCTTGGTAGCTTGGCACGAGCAGTCAGGCTTATCTTAGAGGCAGTGTGTAAAGCATTTGCACATAACCAACAGTAACACAGTGTAAGCACTACAAAAGTACACCACACCAGTTTAGAAAAATATCCAATATTTTTATATACTTAAGACAAGACCAAAAATGATAAAAATCCACAATACAGTACTTAAAAAGGTATACTTTGCAAGAATACTTGAAAAACACAGTTCGTACGAGTCGTTAGCTCCATCCGGGGCTACCGCAATGCTGAAAACAACAGAGTCTAACAGTTCCAACCGACCGCGTTGGTACGGGCCAGCAAAAGCGTGAACAGACTTGGTAACAGTACCTTTCTCATTGCAGCTCACACGGTGGTGCGAGCCGGTCGTGGCAACCGTCGCGGTTGCGTTGCAAAATGGAAGCGGTGCAGGGTGCGGTGTCCTCTTGATGCGGTGCAGGCAGCGGCTCGGTGACAATCGTCCAGACGGCGTCAGTGATACCAAGGCTTACGGTGCAGGGCGAGACGGTGCTCGATGCGGTGCTGGCAGGTTGTGGTGCAGGCGACAGAGCTGGTTAGCGGAAGCTGGCGTCGGTTGGCCCAGACGGCTGTGTGAGATGAGGCGGTGCATCATGAAACTTACGAGCGGTGCCCCCAGCCACGATGCTGTCACGGGTGTCGAAGTCAGCAGCAGCGACGGTGTCGGTGAGACCAGGATGGCGAAATGAAGCAAGGCGGTGCGGAGTGCAGTGCCCACAGGCCACGGTGCAAGCAGCGGCTCGGTGGCGGCGGTCGTCGTCGGCGGTGAGAACAGGGTTGCGGTGAGAGATTCGGACGGTGCGGTCTGCAGTGCCGTCAGGACACAGAGCCAGCGACGGAGTCAGTGACGGTGTCGGTTGCGTTTCCCTTCTCTGTGGCAACTGAAACAGCGGTTCCAGAAGCGGTACCCAGAGGTTGGTGAAGTTTTTGCAGTCCCTGAGACTTCAGAACAGGAGGCAAGCTCTATTTCAGGCCCTTGGAGATACTCAATAAAGAAGTTGCAGAAAGTTCAGTCCAGTCCTTTCACTGCCCAAGAGAGAAGCAGCCACTGCAGGCCAACACAGCAAAGCACTCAGCAAAGTGGTAGTTCCTCCTCACAGCTTCTCCAGCTCTTCTTCTTGGCAGTCTTCTTGGTCCAAAAGAGTTCTAAAGTTCTGGGGTCTGGGCCTCAATATTTATACCACCAAATCCTTTGTTCTATGATGGCAGAGAGTGTCTGTACCCAGTCCAAACAAGTTCTGGCCTCACTGGTGCAGCTTCCTGGCAGGGGGTGGAGATGGCATTGTACAAGGCAGACCAGGGCCATTCAGGTACAAGGAAATCTCCTCCCACTACTCTAAATGCAGCCCAGGTCTATTCAGCCCAGCCCTGACTTATCAGGCTCTCTGGAGCCACTGCCCCTCTCCAGCCCCTGTCATCCCAAAGCCAGACAGTCAATCCACAACCCCAGCACGGACACACAGGATGGCTAAGCAAGAAAATATCTGCTTTCTAAAAGTGGTATTTTCAAACACAGAATGTAAAAATCATCTTCACTAAAAGATGCATTTTAACATTCTGAGTCCAGACTTGATTTTTCTACCTTGTTCCCAGGGGCAGTTATGTTTATAAGATGGTATAAACAAACTCCCCATTCTGTCCTATGGGAGCAGGCAGCCTTGCAATGGTGAAAAACGAAATACACTGTAATTCACCACCAGGACATGTCACATACATCAGTACATGTCCTACCTCTAACATACACAACACCCTGCCCACAGGGGTACCTTGGGCCTACCTTAGGGGTGACTGACATGTAGAAAAAGGAAAGGTTGAGGCCTGGCAAGTGGGTGCACTTACCAAGTCGACATGGCAGTTACAAACTGCACACAGACTCTGCGGTGGCAGGTCTGAGTTACCTTTACAGGGCTACTTCTGTGGGTGGCACAACCAGTGCTGCAAGCCCACAAGTAGCATTTGATTTACCAGCCCTGGCACCCTCAGTGCACTTTACTAGGGACTGACTAGTAAATCAAATATGCCAATAATGGAAACACCAATCCTTAACACAATTTTCAGAGAAAGCATATGCACTACAGCACTGAATAGCAGTGGTAAAGTGCCCAGATTCCTAAAACCAACAACAGCAGGTCAGGAAGAAAGAAGAGGAAGAAGCAAAAAATTTGGGGATAACCCTGCAAAAAGGGCCATTTCCAACAATAACTTACTCTACTGCAGGGTAAGTCAGAGGGATTAGGCCAGATAACTAGAGGCTTTACTGCAGAATAGTGGGGTGTCACTGATCATCATCTTGTGCCTAAGCTTTGGCTTAGTCAGTCACTGTAGTTGCTAAATGTTGAAAGGGAAACATTTGAACAAGCGTAAATTCATTATGTAAGCCATGAAATTCATAAATCACTTGGCCAGAAAAATGTAGCACATGCCAAGAATGTATTTTTCAATTTTTCTGGTAGGCTGAGGCAAAACGTAGGAAAGAATAAAGAAGTGAAGTACTAGGAGGTGACTGAGTGGGCACTGGGAGGGAAGGGAAACACACCTTGTTTGTGCTTTGCCATGCATTGAAAACTTTGTAAATGCCACATTAACTGAAGCAGACGCACATTGCACAGCCAACACTGCAGTGCCAAATTGAACCATGCAGCAGTTAGGTCATGGGTGGCAATGACGAAATGCCATGGGCAGGGTGGTGATAATTGATGTGTGTGGGATACATATCTGCCTGACTTAACAAATACTTTGAGTGACGGGAGTAGATAGAAATACCCCCCACTTCGATCCAAAGCTTTGATGAAACCTTCCCAAGAAAGAGAAGAAGGTGAGCACACCCCTCTCCAGAAGAGCTCCTTCTTTCTTCATCCAAGCAATTATCCATTCATCCTTTCATTTTTCAGGTCGAGCCTATACAGCGCTTGCACTGTAAGGCGATCTGTTGTCTGTACTTTGTGGGGTCTGACTCCACCCATGCTTTGGATTGGGATTTGCGTGTGTCATTTAAAAATTGTAGCCTGCAAATGGCTAATGGTGGGTGCATGTCCCACCTTTTCTGAAAGGTTTACTCCCATGGAGTATTGCTGCAGGAGCGAGCAGCGGTGCACAAGCAGTCCCTTCGTGCAGTGCAGACGATGAGTGCTTGTTTATGGGACCAGGGGCTTTGTAGTTTGCTACATCTGAATGCTAATGAGCTTTACATGTTTGGGTCTCGGTCTGGGAGCTCCACTGGAGTAGGAGCGATCCATTCCTTTGTATATATTTCTGTGCAGAAGCTAGCCTCAGGCTGCTGTGTGCTGTAAGAGCGCTCTATATTTATGCACGTCCGACTGCAAGCACAATATATTTCTGCATTACTGACACGTAGCGCCCTGAGCTGTGGGAGTTCTACCAGGCAACATACCAGTGATTACGCTAACTTGCACCCTTAAAATCTCTACTAAGTATAGCGTAAGCGATCGATCTTTTATTTACCTAAAGTGGTTGAGGGGAGGAAAACAGCTTAAACAGATATCAACAAAATTGTCATGCCTGTAAAGATCACTGACTCCGAAGTGCAGTTTGAATATTTATTATAAGTCCAGAAACAATTGGATGTAAATACATCTCAATAGCAAGGTATAAAGATACAGGAAAATTAATACAGAGCCGATCTTTCTAATATAAGTAATGCGGCCCAAAAGACAAATGATTATGAATTCCAAAATCACAATGCAACACAAAATAGATGCAAGATTCAGCTCTCGATTCATTGAAAAAAATATAAAATCTTTCCCTACACTATTCTATATGAGGGCCCTTCCTGTCTCCCTTCTATCGTTCCCCAATGGTGTCAGCACGTGTGACTTCCTAAGAAGTACTCACATCGAATGGGTTGTTTAGCTTAAGGCTATTGAGCTCGTTCTAAGATACTCCGTCTTCTCTGAAAGCTAGCAGAAGTCTGGTTTCTCTGTCCCTGCGCATCATACAAAAAGATGGGATTCAATCAACATTGCGTCACCTTTTCTAAAAGTTTCCACTAAGCATCTATACAGTAGCTGGTGCTCTTTCATGAAGCAAAATTAATTAGAGGTATCTTCTTCCAGTGGCCTTGGCTTCCAGACAGACCCGATACTCAGAGCATCCTCCCTTCTCGCTTCCAGTTATCTTCAAAGGCATTCCGGATCACTCCTTAACTCTGAAAATAATGATGTGTACTTCTGCACCTGCAATGGGGTGAGAACACTCTAACCTTGAACATAACACTCATTTAATTCATTATTTCTCGAGAGCAAGGAGAAACATTTGGGCCTATGTTTCAAGACAACTTAAACAAATCACAGTTTACGATATATAAAATAATATTGTCCTGCACATTATGCATGAAGGAATCATAATACATACAAAATTCTACTTAATACGTTCACTAGTTCAACATCAAATGATTCAATTAAATGATTCTTTATCATCAAAAACACAGCACACAATACGAATTTATGGAAGTGCGTTTAAATCATAAGTATAGTGCACTCATACAAATAGAGTGCTATCTGCGCTCTATCAGTTCCCCCCTCTTATGACTAGTGGCATAACACCAATTTTCCTTTCTTTTGCTGTTTCTCCTAGTAGAAGAGACCGACCTAAACAGGAGCTGTAGCTTGCCGTCCCTGTCTGAATCGTTCTAACCCTTTAAGGTGCTGGTAATGACTCTCCTGCAGTCGCTCAAGTTGTAATTCTCTCTTTTTCAACACAGTCTCATGATGTCTTGCCCTTTGCCATTTGTAAGCCTTGATGGCTCCTAATAGGACGATTATACAAATGACAGCTATTATAATAGGCTTCAAAATATAACCCATTATTCCTTGTCCCAGACTTCCAAACCAACTGCCTATCTTGCCAAAGCCTTTCCCCACTTGCTCCCAGAGTCCCTCAGCAGCCATCTCACGTAACTCTTGGTGTATATCTGAAATATTATTGATGTATTTCCTTATATCCCGACTATTGTCAGGAATATAAGTGCAGCACTGTTGAACTTTCAATAAATGGCAGACTCCTCCAGCTTTTGCTAGCAGCACATCTAGGGCAAGACGGTTTTGCAAAACCATAGCCCTTATCGACACCATCTCCCCATCTACAAGTAGTAGAATCTGAGCTGTATTTATAGAGAGCTTATCCACTAATGTTGCCAGCTTTCTGATTTTCAAATCATTCAGAATCACACCCATACTCGGTATCATAGCTCCAAATATGTCGCCAATTACTTCTCCTGCACTCGCACCACGTTTCCCTCTTTGAGGTTTTCTTTTCTCCAGAGGCCATAAATCATTCACATGGAAAATCTTAGGAAATACCACAGCCAGATAGCAGGTGCCATACCAGTTTTTGGGCAACTTCACATATGCATTCTTTCCACACACAAAATACACATTAGGCACTACTGTTATTTTATCCAGTAATGCCTTTCTGATTGATTCTTCAAGAAAACATGCTCACAATCACTCTCACCCACAAATATCTTGTCGTAATATGTGGTCGGGTGTCTAATGCACAATTTTCCTTTCTGCTGGAAATCTAATGCTATAGGTCCAAAACTTCCCTTTGCTTTATGATCTAATTCTTCTTTGGTCCATGGGGTAACCTTATGCTTTGGATCTGGTCTGAATAGAGTCAGTCTATGTCGATCTTCTATCTGATCTATGAACTTCTTTTCGATATCAGTCAACATACAAGTTAAATTATGTCTATGGGCATAGGACGTATCTAATGTGATGGTAGGCACAAAATACTTTGACATTCTCTCTACTTCCTTATAATAATCATATTTATTCATGTATTTCAGAACGGGGACTTCTGAGAGTACCACATCATAATTAGAAAAATAGTACTCGAAGTGTGCTTTGCTATAAAATATGCTCAATAAGACACTACATGTAATGCCATAAGTCACAGGCAAATGGTGATATCGAATGCCTTCCTCCACTGAGGCAGGTAACTGCATGCACACATAACAATCCTTCGCTTCCATGGTATCCACATACTCATACAATAATCGAGCATACGCATTCAAAGTGAAATCACCCTTTGACAGATCTACATGCAATCTACGACTGGTTTCCTTAATCATTTCTAGGTCATGAGCGTCTGCGTTCTCATCTATCTCAGAGCCTGGTGTAGTGAGTGTTGTCTGCACCCTGTTCTGTTCGTCATTTTGATATTCAACTAGAGATACAGCAATCACCACAGCTATAACAATAAGCACCGCTACAATAAGGGTGCCAATGATCCACTTCTGTTTGCGTGTTGCTTTTTCGGACACCATGCTTTTTCTTGATTTGTTCCAAACACACAAGGGAAACACAGTCTTTTCTGTTTCTTTGTTTTAACAATGTCTTTCTTGGTTCTTTTCATTCATGCAATTAATGTCAGAGTTCTTTGATTAATACTAAACCTATTGAAGAGATGTAGACAACCCTACTCCTCACTCCATCATCTACAAGAGAGTCCCTAAATTTAAATCTTCTTAATCTGGGGTCTAGGTTATCTTCTTTCTAAGGTTATCAATCAAGCTTCGTCGTTAATGATATTTGATCCAAGTATTTCAAGGACAAACTGCAAAATCTCTGCACGGATTTCTCCCAACTCTTGCGTGCTGTGCTGTCGGCCAAACGAAGGGAAAATAACCTGATTGAGGATAAGGAAACGAAATCCACTTAGCTTTGGAGGATTTGGGACTTGCAGAGTTCGCTTTCCAAGTGCTTCTACGCCTGGAACCAGCAGCTGGATTTCAGTCGAAAGGGTGTCCCCTTCGTAGCTCACCATACCAGCTCCCAACCTCCCGGACTTCACTGGGCCCTGCATCTGCAACCAGGTATGTCCACTCAGGAGATGCGTATCCTCTAGATGCTGTTCTTTCTCTTCGGGAACGTCTCAGACCATCCGGTCTTTCTTCCACGTCACTCTGATCTGATTCAGATGTTTCAGGAATTGGAGTGAGATCTTTTTCAGATGCAAGCCGTATATTCAGCCTTTCTTTTCTTGCTGGCCACTTTTCTGCTCTAGCATCTGTTCTCCTTTCTTCTTTTTGATCGGACCCTTCTGCAACAGACAGTTCACGTTGATCTGAGGCACCACTGACTTCTGCAATATCCTCTATTTCAGGATCTGGACTCAGTTCAGGAGCATTCAGCTCTTCTCTTTCTTGCTCACTTGGCTGTTCCATTTCCTCCGAAACTCTTACAGCTGAGTCTGTGCCGTCGTCGTTGTCTGTATCAGGTCCACACACGCTCCTCGGACCCAGGGAACTCTCTTCTTCTGCAGGCGCTTGAACTCGGCGAGTGTGGGAAGCGTGGATCCAGTTCGGCAATCCTCCACACTTCACAGCGGTACTTGTGACCAGATTCACTTGATAGGGTCCTCGCCAGCGAACATCAAGACAACTCTTCCTCACGTGTTTGCGCACAAGCACCCAGTCACCAGGATTAAGATCATGCAGCAGGTCTCTCGAGGTGGATGCAGTCGCAGCCTCGACCTGGTGGGATACAGAAGTAACCACATCAGCCAGTCCTTTACAATAATCCAACACTAAATCATCAGTGATGTTTATCAATGCTGTAGCTGGCACCATAGGCAAACGCATAGCTCTTCCAGTGAGGATCTCATGTGGAGAAAGCCCTGTTCTCCTATCAGGGGTACTACGCAGACTCATGAGCACCAGAGGCAGCGCATCTGGCCATTTCAATGAAGTGGATGAACACACCTTTGCCACTCTTGACTTGATGGTGCCATTAACCTGCTCTACTAGACCTGAAGCCTCGGGCCTGTAGCTACAATGCAGTATTTGATCAATATGTAACGCAGAGCACAACAACTTCATTATTTCACTGTGGAAATGAGTTCCTCTATCTGTTTCCACTGATGTTGGCAAACCATACCGTGGGATCAGTTCTCGTAATAACAATTTAGCTACTGTGAGACTGTCACATCGTCTAGTTGGATATGCTTCCACCCACCATGAAAAGATACACACCACCACCAAAACATATCTCAACCTATTGCACCTTGGCATTTCTATAAAGTCTAACTGTATCCTATTGAAGGGACCCCCAGACTTTCCAATGTGACTCATTACGACCACAGTTCTTTTTCCCACATTCATCTGTTGACACGTAACACACCGGTGACATACTGTTTCAGCCCACATACGGAAGCGTGGATTAAACCACGTCTGCCTGAACACTCGCACCATTGCATCTCTTCCCAAGTGAACTGCTCCATGAATTTGCCTTGCCATTGGGCTTAGTAGACAATTGGGTAATACTGCTCTCTCATCTGTGGACACCCAAATGCCATCCTCTCTTTTTGTGCAACCTGCTCTGACCCATGAAGCAGCTTCCTCTTCTGGGACTTCATCCTGCAACCGCTTCACCTCATCCCAAGTATCGGCTATAGCTAACATCATGCTGAGCTCGGTCTCTTCTGTGCTCTCGCCTATATATTCTCCATTGAAAATACAAACATGTTCAGCGCAGAATCGTGCTACTTCATCTGCGTAATTGTTGCCCTTTGTGACAAAGTCTTCTCCCTTTCCATGAGCTGCACATTTGACAACTGCTATCTCTTTGGGCTTTTGCAGAGCTTCCAATAATTGGCGCACATACTCGCCATTACGTATAGATGATCCTGAGGACGTGAGAAACCCCTCTGTGACCATAACTGCCCAAAGTCATGAACCACACCAAATCCGTATTGACTGTCTGTATACACAGTCACTCGAATATCAGCTGCAACGATACAGGCACGTGTCAAAGCAACAATTTCGGCCACCTGAGCAGAGAATACTCTAGTTAAACAGGCGGCTTCTACTACTCCCATGATGGTGCACACAGCAAACGCTGCTCTCAAATACCCTTCATTGTCTCTTATGCATGAACCATCAACAAAAAGGATCAAATCAGATTGGGGCAAAGGTTCATCGACAATGTCAGGTCTGGGTTTGGTGGATAGGTCAGTAACATCTAGGCAGTCATGTTCTTCACAATCCTCATCTCCTTCCTCCTGCGGAATAGGTAACAATGTAGCAGGGTTCAGAGTGGTACAACGTCTCAGGGTCACATTATCAGCAGCCAAGATGACCTGCTCATATTTAGTGAGTCTGTTGTTTGTTAAATTCTGTGTTTTCGTTCAGGTCATTAACAATTCTACAGAATGGGGCACATAAACAATGAGCGGATAACCCATCACTATGCTTTCACATCTTTCAATGCTGACACCAGTTGCAGCAACGGATTTCAGACATCCGGGCAACGCAGAAGCTACAGGATCTAATGTAGCTGAGAAGTACGCTACTGGTCTACGGGCACCCCCATGTGTCTGCACTAAAACTGCTAACGCACATCCTTCCTTTTCACAGCAAAAGAGCGAAAACGCTTTGTTATAATCCGGCATTCCGAGAGCTGGAGCACAACATATGCTTTCTTTCAGCTCACGGAAGGCTTTCAAGCACTCATCATCCCATGGTACCGGATCACTAACATCCTTTCGAGTCAGTTTCAACAGGGGATTTGCTTGCAAGGAAAAATTTGGGATCCATTGTCGACAATAGCCGACCATTCCAAAAAACATGCGGACTTCTTTTTGTGTTTTCGGAGTTCCCATTTGCAGAATCGCCTCTATGCGATCCGGTGACACCCTTCATTTTCCTTTCTCAATCCGATGACCTAGGTACTGAACTTCAGACAAACAATACTGCAATTTGTTTGGAGACACTTTGTGTCCATTCTCTGCCAAATGATTCAGCAATGCCACAGTATCAATCCTGCAAGCATCCTCAGTCTCTGAGGCGACCAAAAGGTCGTCGATGTACTGCACTAAGACTGAGTTGTGGGCCATCACCAGTCCCTCAAGATTCTTTTTCAGACATTGACTAAAAATAGAGGGGCTTTCTGTATACCCCTGAGGGATTCGGTTCCATGTTAAGACACGATCGTCCATCATAAATGCAAATAAAAACTGACTTTCTTCATGCAATGGTATAGAGAAGAACGCGTGACACAAATCTATCACGGTAAACCATTCTGCTTTGCATGGTATCTGGAATAGAATAACAGCTGGATTCGGTACCACAGGACAACATGGGATCACAATTTCATTAACCCGACGCAGATCTTGCACTATTCTGTACTTGCCACTTGGCTTTTGCAGTCCCATGATAGGTGAATTAAAGGGACTACCTCTTATCTCCTTCAGAATACCTTGTGCAATCATAGCTTCAATCACAGGTCTTATGCCGGCCACAGTTTCTGGAGTTAACTTATATTGTGGCGTTCGTGGGAATTCAGCATTAGGTTCGATCTGTATTTTAACGGGCTCCACTCCTCTCATCAAACCTACATCCTTACCCGTAAAATCCCACACTTTCGGATCAACTGAGTCTCTTAAGTCCTGTGGCAGCTCTGCTATTGAGAGCACTACAAACAGTTCTGCACACAAACTCATGTTAGCCATTTTAAAATCAGCATCGTCATCATATGTTTGCAATTCCACCCCTCTCGGAGTGCACGATATAGTACAGTTGAGCTTGCACAGTAGGTCTCGTCCCAAAAGACAGACCGGACTTGAATTGCACACTACAAATTGATGTCGGTCCCGAAATGGTCCTATTCTCACGGGTAATTCGTTTGTCAATGGATTGGTCATTTTCTGATTACTAACCCCCACTACTTGAATCGATCGTCCTGAAAGAGTTAAATTCGGGACTACTTCAGTTCTCACTGTAGAGCGAGCAGCTCCGGTGTCTAATAAGAAGGTAACAGGATATCCATTCACGTCTGCATCTACAAACGGCCCACTCTGATCTACTTCTAGGATCGCATCTAAGGTGCATTCCTCGTGCACCCCCCTCTCGCACTCCCGTGAATCTTGATGTTTATCAAATCGGTCTTGTATTTCGAAATACGGCATTTGATGGTATAGCTGGTTCTGCATGGGTATTCTAGGAGGTTGAGGCACTTGCACTTGTGGCTCATATCCTCCTCCATACATAGACCTGGGTCTTGTCACAGTATTGACAGCCTCGGTCAGCTGTCCCTCTCCTTCCATCTGTATCTGATTTGCTGGATTTGATCTACACTTGCGCTTCCAATGCCCGATTTTGTGACAATAATGACAGGCAGTGACTCTTTTCTGTTGAGCTACCCAATGCTACCCAATCACTTGTACCTGAATCCATTCCTCTTCCTCTACCCTGACCAGGTTGGGTCACAACCTGTTGTCCCATTCCTCTTCCACCTCCTCTACCTCTTCCTTTACCTCCTCCAAACCCTTGCGTCATATCAGCGTTTCTCAACTGCACCAACATTAACTTGTCCTTCAATTTCTTCTGTGTTGACTCCACTTGATCACTGCAATATTTAGCATAACGCAGAATCTCGTCTACCGACTTATTCTGCCAACATATCAAATGCTGCTGTATCATCAAGCTAATGTCAGATTTCAGTCCCAACACAAACTTTGAGACGAACTGTCCCATATCTTCCTGTTCAATTGTATCCAATCCACTATGCTGCTTAAAAGCCAACCACAGTCGCTCGTAGTAATCATGTACTGATTCTTTAGTATCTTGGGTAGTACGATCAATCTTCAACCAATCCACCGTTTGAGGAGCTACCTTCGATTGCAACCATGTAATCACTTGCTCATACTTTCTCATAACATCAGGTGAAGGACCATGAGTCACTCCATCTCTAGGTGGCTCTGCAGTGGGCCACTCAATGGCAATCTTACATGCCGCCCACAAATCTGCAGGTACTACGATATCAAACAAGGTGTTCAAATCAATCCACAGTACCTTCGAATTCTTCACAAACCTATCTATTTGCTTGTACCACTCAGCAGGTTTTTCCCTCAGCCGAGGGAAATCATTTGTAAATGCTGCCAAATCATCTCTGCTCCAGGGCACATGTACATACCCTCCGTTCTGTACCTCTCTAAGGGGGAAATTTCCAGCAGCTCCTGTCCCTCCACCCGGACGCTGAGTATTCCCTATTCCAATCTGGAAACTTTTCTTCTTGGCCCATTTCTCCCTCCATCTGTCTAAATCTTTCCATGTTCGCATCCCCATCACTAGTTCTCTAATGTGTGCTTTCAATCCGCTCATTCGCTTCTCTTCCAAATCCTTATCAGTATAATTTAATCTGCAAGAACCCTGAGCTAACTTAGTTTTTAACAAATCAACCTCATATCTTTGTGCTAAAAGCAATAAGGCATCATAAGCTCGTTTGGCCTTTCTTGTCATGTCCTTTGCTACGAACAGTAGTTCGCTTGAGTTATAAGTATCAATTTTAATCAGGGGTAGATTACCTTCAATCACCTCGTCTAGTTCTGCCTTTAATCTTACCACGTCTAACATGGGCACCTTTATTTCACTTTTCAACACTTTCTAAATTTCCTCTTTTCGCGTCTCCTCTCTGTCACAACTTTGGGTTCTCCTAAGAACTGCACCCTCTTCTATCTTTTCATCCAGGCGCCTCTCTCTCTCACAACTTCGACTTCTCCAATGGTCACCTGCACTAATCACCTGTGGCACAAACAATACTTTAGGAGTTTCTTGTCTCCTGCTTATCTCTTCCCTCGGCATCATTGACTCTCTCACTGGTTGAACCCACATTCGAAGGTCAGACCTAGAATTCGCTAGAGCACCTGTCCATCCTCGTTCTGTCCCACTATCCATTCTAGATGGATCAGCTGTAGCTGGCAGTGTACTAGCTTCTACTGGTAATCGACAGAAAGCTGTCCCACTCATTGCGAGGCTCCCTCCAGAAATTGTCTCTTCCCCTTCACCCATGTGCTGATGACAATCGTCAGTTCTATCTCGAGGAGTATATATCGAAACCACTGGCCCTATTGTGACTGGTACAGACAAAGCATCTGGCAACTGCATATTTCCTACAGGTGGTTCCGGATCAGTATTTGAATACCTTCTTCCTCCAGACCCCCCTGGAAGGCGTACCATGGTAATTTGGCCTCTGACCCCTGCCGTTGGTTCCCCAGGATTCAGTTGTCCTACACCCAACTGCTCTTCTGTTGGGCGCACCCGCTCTGACTCTAATCTAGACGAACTGGGTGGAGGACGGCCCGCTAACAATCTATCGAGAAAAGCTATCATCCGTATCGCTGTCCTCCTCCGTCTTCTTTTTCCCTTCAGGCCCCTCTCCTACTGTGAGAAGGGGGTACAAGCGTTCTCCCTCCATAGTATCTACTCTCCATCTCTTCAGCTGAGCATCCCATCTAGCATCATGATATGCCTTCATTGCTTTTCTCATTCTACCATGTGAAGCCTCCCTCTTTTTTACTAGAGCTGCTCTCATCCATGCATCTAATGCCTCAAATTGTGTGAGTCTAGGGGGCGGTTTCAGTGCATTCATCACCCCCCTCAGCTGGGTAAGCACCTCCATACGAAAAGACCCATAGCGAAGGAAAGCCAATTCACCCTCTTTCTCTGTAATTTTATGCCAATTCTGAAGCCACACGATAGTATGAAGTCCTACATTCGTTGCCATGTAATGTGCCGGTGTGTCCTCTGGCGGGCTTCCTCCCCTACCCGAGTCACTACCCCTGTGTCACCTCTACACAAATCTCGCAATACCCTAAAGCATCTCATTTTTAAAATTGATCAATTGCAAGCTCCAAAGTTACGCTGTTTTACTGCTAAAGCACTTCCACCAATCCCAGCGCTGCGTTACACCAACCAACCTATCACAGCGCGGCGCACCCTGACGTCACTTCTCACTCCTTGCAGCGGCTCACCCGCCTTTACAATTTCTCCGCAAACTCGCTCGCACACATTCGTACCACAAATAACTGTATAACCAAAAGTTATTGAACCAAGTAATTGTTCCTACACAATTACAATAACTTACAGTCACATAAACAAGTAATTGTCTGACACTGAAGATCGATAGAACACTCGCACAAGAACATTCAGCCGTTGTGACCCCCGACCTGCGTTGGTCACTCACTCGCCATAGTTCACCCCCGGTACCTGAGGCTTTCTACCGCAACCTCTTCCTCTTTCACACAAAGGTCCCTAACACAAGTGGATCGTTGATAGCGCTTCACAACGCCCACGTTTAATCAGACAATTACAATACAAAACTATCCCGGGATCTTGGACTTCTCTTGAGTCCGCTTACAAAAACGTAACCAAAAACCACATTCACTCAACATACACCCCAACTCCGCAAGACATCACCCACTTACTCATTACCACAATCTATCACAATGCCTTTCATACTCACGCCACCACTGTTTCCGCCGCACCGTCAACGTCCGCCAGTCTCCGGTCTCCTCCGCTCCACTTCAGGGCTCTCCGACCTTCCAACCTTCGATCCTACTCCTAAGTACTCCCCTCACCTTAGAGGAAAACCACTTTAAAGGTAAACCATCCTCTGCTACCATTTGATTACGCTAACTTGCACCCTTAAAATCTCTACTAAGTATAGCGTAAGCGATCGATCTTTATATACCTAAAGTGGTTGAGGGGAGGAAAACAGCTTAAACAGATATCAACAAAATTGTCATGCCTGTAAAGATCACTGACTCCGAAGTGCAGTTTGAATATTTATTATAAGGCCAGAAACAATTGGATGTAAATACATCTCAATAGCAAGGTATAAAGATACAGGAAAATTAATACAGAGCCGATCTTTCAAATATAAGTAATGCGGCCCAAAAGACAAATGATTATGAATTCCAAAATCACAATGCAACACAAAATAGATGCAAGATTCAGCTCTCGATTCAACATCGGAATCCGAGAGAAAGCACTGGAATGGATCATCTCGTTCCTCGCCGGAAGAACCCAGAGAGTCCGCCTCCCCCGTTCAGATCCGAGGCCACCGAAGTCATCTGCGGCGTTCCACAAGGATCTTCACTCAGTCCAACCCTCTTCAACGTCTACATGAGCCCCCTCGCAGCCATCGCACGCCAACACAACCTCAACATCATCTCCTACGCCGACGACACCCAGCTGATCCTCTCCCTCACCAACGACCCCACCACCGCCAGAGCCAACCTACACGACGGGATGAAAGACGTCGCCGACTGGATGAGGATCAGCCGCCTTAAACTGAACTCAGACAAGACGGAAGTCCTCATCCTGGGCTCATCACCCTCCGCCTGGGACGACTCCTGGTGGCCCCCGGCCCTGGGCACCGCGCCCAAGCCAACGGACCACGCACGAAACCTGGGCTTCATCCTGGACTCCTCCCTGTCGATGACCAGACAAGTCAACGCCGTCTCATCTTCGTGCTTCAACACCCTGCGCATGCTCCGCAAGATCTTCAGATGGATCCCCACTGAAACCAGGAAGACCGTCACCCAGGCACTCGTCACCAGCCGACTGGACTATGGGAACACCCTCTACGCCGGAACCACAGCCAAACTTCAAAAAGACTCCAGCGCATCCAGAACGCCTCCGCACGACTCATCCTGGACATCCCCCGACACAGCCACATCACCGGACACCTGAAAGACCTGCACTGGCTCCCCGTCAGCAAGAGAATCACGTTCAGACTCCTCATCCACGCACACAGGGCCCTCCACGACCTGGGCCCAAAGTACCTCAACGACCGCATGACCTTCTACACGCCCACCCGCCAGCTACGATCAACCAGCCACGCCCTCGCCACCGTACCACGCATCCGCAGAACCACCGCCGGAGGAAGATCCTTCTCCTACCTGGCAGCCAAGACCTGGAACTCCCTCCCCACTCACCTTCGGCGAACCCAGGACCATCTCTCCTTCAGGAAGCAGCTCAAGACCTGGCTGTTCGAGCAGTAACTTACCCCCTCCCCCAGCGCCTTGAGACCCTCCCGGGTGAGTAGCGCGCTCTATAAATGCCATGTTTGATTGATTGATTGATTGATTGATTGAAAAAAATATAAAATCTTTCCCTACACTATTCTATATGAGGGCCCTTCCTGTCTCCCTTCTATCGTTCCCCAATGGTGTCAGCACGTGTGACTTCCTAAGAAGTACTCACGTCGAATGGGTTGTTTAGCTTAAGGCTATGGAGCTCGCTCTAAGATACTCCGTCTTCTCCGAAAGCTAGCAGAAGTCTGGTTTCTCTGTCCCTGCGCATCATACAAAAAGATGGGATTTAATCAACATTGCGTCACCTTTTCTAAAAGTTTCCACTAAGCCTCTATACAGTAGCTGGTGCTCTTTCATGAAGCAAAATTAATTAGAGGTATCTTCTTCCAGTGGCCTTGGCTTCCAGACAGACCCGATACTCAGAGCATCCTCCCTTCTCGCTTCCAGTTATCCTCAAAGGCATTCGGGATCTCTCCTTAACTCTGAAAATAATGATTTGTACTTCTGCACCTGCAATGGGGTGAGAACACTCTAACCTTGAACATAACACTCATTTAATTCATTATTTCTCGAGAGCAAGGAGAAACTTTTGGGCCTATGTTTCAAGCAACTTAAACAAATCACAGTTTACGATATATAAAATAATATTGTCCTGCACATTATACATGAAGGAATCATAATACATACAAAATTCTACTTAATATGTTCACTAGTTCAGCATCAAATGATTCAATTAAATGATTCTTTATCATCAAAAACACAGCACACAATACGAATGTATGGAAGTGCGTTTAAATCATGAGTATAGTGCACTCATACCAATAGAGTGCTATCGGCGCTCTATCACCGGCGTGGGGGAGAAACAGCGTGTATTTTCTGGGCTGGTGGGTTTGCTCTCATGTGCAATACATAGGTCTGGGAGAGCTTTAATATGCAGCATCCGGGCAGGGCAGATATCCCTGACTTGAAACATGGAAGTAGGGGAGTTCTGCCGTGCAATATCCGGGCTTGGAGAACTCCGATGTGCAACAGCTGGGCCGGGAGTACAACTCTATAGTGATACATCAGGGCTGGGAAAGCTCTGGGCTGCAGTTATCGGACTGGGAGACCTCTAATGGGTAGCACCGGGGTGGGGAGAATTCTCACGTGCAAGACTGTTTCGGGATAAACTGTGGTTCATTTTCAGACTAGGAGAGCTCTAGTGCGCTAGGCCTGCTCTGGGTGAGTTCAGGTGTGCATTTTTATCAGACTGGGAGAGCTTTAACGTGAAACATTTGGGCCGTGAGAGCTGTGACATGCAGCATATGGGAGAGCTGAAAGAGATTTAACACACACCAGTGGAAGATCGGTAACATGCAAAACCAGCTTCGGAGTATTTTAATGTTCACCACCTGTGCTCGCACAGCTCTGACCTGCAACACCTGAGTGGGCAAGCTCTAACCTTTGCAATCAGAGATCTAAGGAAGCTCCAACCAACTCTCTTTTTGTGTCTATATTTTTTCATCACACTAATAGTGAATAATATTTCATTATTCATTATTAGTGTAATAAAACATGGTGAACAATTAGTTGGAATATGACTTTCCCTGGCTGATGAGGTAAGTAAATAAAATGCTATTAAATGTATATTATGTGCATGCTTGCCGGTTAGAGTGTGTTTACGTGAGAGAGAGTGTGTGAGTGTGAATATGTGTGTATATGTAAGCATGTTTGTGTGTGTGTGAAAGTGAAGCTCAAAGGGCTTGTGATGTCACTCCAGCTGCCCCTGGAATGTTGGTGAATTGACATCCATGACCTTATGGTTTCAATGCCAGCCATAACAGTCCAATTTCCGAGGTTTTTAATTCTTAGGTCTAACTATATTGTTACTTAATGCAAGTTTAATCTGCACATTTTTATTTTTTTCAATTATATATTAAGACAAGCGGGAAGTTTGTAGCGTATGTAAAATAAAATGCCCCTCTAGATGTGTAATTATGGTAATCAGTGCAGATGCGGCTTTAAGACAATTAGAAAGAAACAGGTGGTTGGTGGCACCACTGGTAATGGCCTCAAGATGACCCTAGACAGCAATAAATCATCATGTTGCTAATGATAAGGTTGTACCCAAATAGCAAAACGTCATTTTGCCAAGGCTTCAAAAATACTTGTTTCAAGGCTGATGGTACAATAAAATGTTGTTCAATTTTGTTTGAAATTCTCAAATGGTTGACGTCTTCAGACTTTGATTTTTGAGGTTCCAAATCTTTGGAAGCTGGAGAACATTGTTTCGATGGTAAAGAAGTGCATTTTCTAGCTGTGTAGGGTGAGCCCTGATAGCCACAGTCATAATTATACGGCTGATATACTCCCACGTAGACTATTTTTGTGCCTTTTATAGGATGGGGTACGAACACTTCAAATAAGGGCCTAGATTTACTAATAAAGGCATGAGCGCTCACACAGTGCTGCACAACTTTGTGACACCCCCACAGGCTATTATATTAGTAAGTAAATAGACTCAATGCTTTGCATTGTTTTGCATCTGTAGAATACCTTAATTAATAACCCCCAAAATATTCTTTCCAACAGCCAATCAGAGTGCAGCATGGCAATGCCTGCCACCTCTGTACATTTTATATTTAAATATAGAGCAAAACCGTTAATCAGAATTACACCGGCTTTACAAAAGACTATAGAAAACAATGGTCTGCGTGTACATGGAAAATTTGGGACCAATGATTGATTAAGGGATTCACAGAATTTCTAAACTGCGACTGTTACCTCGGGGTAGTGTGACCAGATTCTAAAAAAAAAAACGGGACAGGTCATAGACATAGAAGTAGGACTACCATTTGCGGTAATCATCGACATAAAAGTAGGACTATTTAACAGCTGTCATAGACATAGAAAAAGGACTACAATGACAGCTTCCACCACAGAGATGAAGCATTACAGACGACATATCAGAGGTCTTTTATTGTCTGTAACCATTTAATTCCATTTCAAAAGGCTTTGCCTCAACATTTGCTATAGTTGGTGACCACCCTTGCCTTGAAATTCCAAGTATGTGTTCTTATTAAATAGGTCTATATATATATAACTGCAATAAATATATTTGGAGGAACTAACCTTGGACTGCTGTCGTATTCTGGTGCGAGGAGTTGACGCGCTGGTTCTGTTTTGGATATATATATATATATATATATATATATATATATATATATATATATATATATATATATAGACGTCTTACATGTGTGACACATACAGCAATGTATTTTTAAACTCACAGCTTGTGCATTATAGGATATGGGGTTTTTGCTCTATAATGCCAAGCAGGCCTCAAAACTATTAGCTTGCAAAAATGGCTAAAAGCTTGCCCCTCCGCCCCATGCCAGAAGCCGAGTAATGGAAGAGTAATACAGCACATACGTGTTGTATGTCACAGCAAGCAGAGCTCACCCCTGACCCTGTGTATCACCCCCAACCATGTACCACCATGA
Source organism: Calotriton arnoldi (assembly GCA_963921515.1). Classification (NCBI taxonomy): domain Eukaryota; kingdom Metazoa; phylum Chordata; class Amphibia; order Caudata; family Salamandridae; genus Calotriton; species Calotriton arnoldi. The sequence goes on along the minus strand of CAWUFW010012325.1, from coordinate 441,529 downwards.
GACAACTGCACCCATAGACGTCTCACCGCTTCCAAGTCTCACAGGGCCTTCAGATGTAGCAGAAATACTACCCGAGCAGGCTTGGAGGCTGCAGTAATTTGATCACATGAACACTCGTCACACACGACACCCGACGCTTCCCCCACACTCCCTTCAACTACTTATGCAACCTGTGCCCTCCCAGCGCTCCCAAACAAGACCGGCCTAGAAAAGTCCTAAAACAGTACCCAGAAGAAATATCCCCATTCAAAAAGAACTACTTCTTGCTCGATTGAACTTTAAAGGGCTTTTCTATAGTGTTTGCTGGTTTTAAGGAAAAAGCTTCTGTTTCACTTTTTTCAGTTCCATATTCCATGGCAGCTGTGTTTATCTACCTACAAGGAGAACTAGTGCTGTGTCTTGGCACCCTGGTATACTACTCGAACATTTTCATTTCCACAGAAAAGGACTTTATTGCGAGGACACAATGCAAAAAAAAGCACAAAAAACTGACATGTGAATACTTAAGATCCATACACACCCATTAGCGTGTGCATGAAATCGGTGCATCTAAACTAATAAAAAGGTCATCACCGTGCAGTTGTACTGACTCCATTTTGTAGGCCAATATGAGGGACGTTTAATATTTCAGTGTGTTCTCCCTCTGGGCATATAGTACGCAGTCCGTCATGGCCGTTCAACTCCCATTTTTGTGCATGCTGGTACTTGTAGTTTTACCTTTCTAAATATAAAAACTTGACTACAAGCACCAAAATGTAAAATGATGCCAACTAAAAAGCCTGGAATGGGTTAATAACGTCAAAGGCAGTGTATTGCAAAAAAAGGCTAAAAGGTTGCCCCTTGCCCCACGCAAGAAGCCGAAAAGAGGAAGAAGGAAGGGAAAGGGAGACAAAAAGGAAATAACATGGAGAATGAAAATAAAAAAACGGCCATTAAAATACTCACGTTGCGGGCTTGCAGGCTGGGAAGGCAAGTCTTGTGTGGCTTCAGAAGGATCCAGGCTGAGGCAGCTCTGATGCAGAGGCAGCGTCCCGATGGTGCTGGTAGGGCTGGGTAAGCGTCACGAAGGTTGGTTTCACTTTTTGCTGCTGCTGGACTCTATTACAGTCCCTCGCTCGCTTTAAAGGCAGAGCATGGTCACGCTGGTCACAGGTGGTTCTAACCAGCTGTAGTGCCGATGGCTGGCATGATGATGACGTCCGTGACGCTGCGTTGTACAAATGGAAGGGAAATCCCAAGAGAAAGTGTCTCTCTTCAAAGGATTTCCCTTCCTGCTACGTCACACCTTAACAAGCAGTGCAAAGCAGCAAAGAGAGCATGCGCACATCTATTTTACACCAGTGCGCATGCTCAACCAAGACACTAGTAAAAAACTGGGACATTTCTATGTTTAACCTCGACACTGAACAAAAAACGGGACATTTCTTTAATTTGGAGAAAAGTGTCGGGACACCGGGACACTTCTCCAAAAACCGGGACTGTCCGGGGAAAACCGGAACGTCTGGTCACCCTACCTCGGGGTCCTGTTCAGATTTCTTTGAGATAGCCTATAACCTTTGACCCCCTGACCGATCTGAATGAAAACGTACAGAAGCAAATGGCATGTTTTCTTCCGGTTTTGTGCAGATTGGACAAGCAATGGAACGTTATTAGAAAATAGCAAATGATTTCCCCATTTACTAACCGATCCAGCCAAACCTACCCCTTCTTTGTAAGTTGTGGCAGCCACGTGCGTGCACACACATACAATGTGAGCTTATCAGGATAATAATGAGGTTCATGTATACTCATATGAGGCACAAGCATATCAGCTTAGAGCATACGCATGCGCCAAACCAATAGAAAGCCGTGAATGGAAGGGCCCTAGTGAGGTCTCTAGGACTAGTGCTTCATGTGATCCACAATTGAAGAATGCTGCAGGTCAGGCATCAAGGACTGGGTACAATACCCCATCAGAAAAGTCTAACTAGTAGAACAAGCATTTGCAATGCAATAGGTCTCGCATTTGCGAGAGTTTGAGCTATTGCCATTGTAAATGACAAACCTTTTATCCATGTGTTGGTTTTGAAAACAGATAATCATTTACAATGCCAATAGCTTAAACTCTCGCAAATGCGAGACCTACAGCATTGCAAATGCTTGTCTAGTATTCTTCACCCTTTGTTACCCACCATTAAAGCTTTACATTCTCTCATCCAGTCTTCCAGCATTGAAGACCATCCACCCATCCATTCATATCTATCTTTCCATTCATTCACCTATCCACTGCTCTCAACCTTCCTTTCACCAATCCATTTACTACCCACCCATGCATCCTTTCACCCATTCACCCTTTCACACATCCTGCTTTAACACACCTGTGCATTCCTTTCACACATCAACCCTTTCATCCACCAAAGCAGGCATCTTTTCACCCATATACCCTTTCATCCATCCTACACCCACCCATGCATCCATTCACCCACCTACGCATCCTTTCACCCACCCACACATCCTTTCACTCATATACCATTTCACCTATCCTTTCTCCTTCCATCCTTTTTTCTCTTTTCCATCAACCCATCATTTTTAGCGTTCATTATGAGCTTTTGTCTGCTGAGTTGCAGATGTAAGAGGTTATTAAAAACTCTAGCCCCGCTGTAGCTGCTAAAGCAGGGGGTTCACAACGACCTTGCAGTGAGTACACTAATAATTGTCAATAAGCAAGCAATGTGACTTACCACCACCTGCCCCTGCTGGGGCTCCCCCTTCAACAGCCGCCGCATTTGCTCAACTGGCGCTGCCGCTGGTCCCAGCACATTGGTGGTCTGTGCAGCTAGAAAAATCATTACACATTTTAGATGCCATGTATGCCTCCCTTATTTTATTTTTTTAACATAATACAACCACAATACATCACTACAGGATTCAGTATCTTCAAAAATATAATGTTGGGCATTTTGTTGGTTGGTAGTGTTTGAAAAGTCAGGTAGTCCAGACGATCAAAATCTTTTCGTAATGGAGGTGCAGAGTCGTGATGATGCTGAGTCATTAAAGCTCAATGAAGGAGTGGAATAATTGATCAATGAAGGATATATGGTCTTGGCTGGCAAATGCAATGCACCGTCCCCGTACTAGTTTTCAGCCATGCTGCACTGTCATCATAAATACTGGTATGCTGCAGTATAAATGAATTATGATACATATACAACATTGGGGAATCCACCCGGGGGCGTGGCCTAGCTGCTGAAGATGGTGGACGCGTAAGCTGTAGCTCAGTACCAGCCCATACATTATCCTGCAACATCTAACCCAGATTCCTGCCACATTGCAGCTGAATCGATACCACAAGACGTGGTGGGCACGGACACGGGCAAACAAAGTGAAAGGCAATGCCCGTTGCCCCTGGAGGATGAAAGCGGCCGTCTAGCTGACTGGAGGTGAGGGCAGAAGCCTAAATAAATCCCGAGGCTGATGGCGGGTTGCGGCCCGAGTGAGTGGAGCATCTGATCTCCCCGCCCGTTGGGCTTAGATGTGCCCCTACTGCCGCTGCAGGGGGAACCCACTGGGCTGACGGGAACAAGGAGCAATCCAGATGTGAGGTTGCGGTGGCCGACTGCTGGATCCCCCGCAGGAGACGAAGGCTCCCAACGCTGAACTGTTCGTGTCCGAGCGGAGGCGGTCGCCCATCACCGATCAGTGAGGTTAGCTACATTTCGGTTGGTCCCCCAGCCATGAATCGGAGAGACGACGAGTGAGCCTGATCTGGGGTTGCTCACACAGACCAGCACAGGGCCAATCGAGGCCTGTGGCAGGAGGAGCTGAGTGCGCTGTTGATGGGAGCTGTGCGGGGACCGGGCCGCAGGCGGTGATCCAACGCTTGCTCTGCGCCTGTTGAAGGATAAAGGAGAGGCTCGGAGGCCTCTGATGTCTCGCCCTGATAGCACACTCCTGCGGTGAATACCACATGTACATCGGTACTGCAGAGAGGACTAGGCGTGGCCCGCCGAAGACTCTGGAAGACAATGGACGGGTGGCGACTGAGAAGCAGAGCCCCCTGAGTGGACTGTATATGAGCAGGTAGGAGCAGCCTCTGGACGTGGCAGGGAGCTGCGTCCTGATTGATCTTTTACTTGATGAACAGTGGGGAAGGCGTGTGGACTCGTCTGGCGGCAGCAGGCCAGGGCCGGTCCTACGCAGATAGTGGACCGGCAAAGTGTAGACCCAGGGGACCCAGTGACTGAGGCACAAAGCAGCACGCAGTGACATGCTAATGGGGGAAGGAGACTCGGGGCCAAAATTGGGGCCAGGCGATAGACCTGTATTTTTCAGATGGCTGGAGGGGAGCCTGGAATTTCTTATTTCTCTGTCACACAGACCTCCACAGCCTGCTCAGTGGAAACCGATCCATATGATGATTTGACCTCGGAGAGGTGGGAGCATGCAAGTTCTGGAGAAGGGTTCAATCCGAGCCATAACGTGGCACACACGCAAGGCCATTGGCCGTACTCTATTCTTGCGGTGCTCCTTGCTCAGAGTGGAAGCTCCTTGTGGTTTGGGCAGTGAAGCTGTACAGTGGCGGTGACAATGATGCCCAGTCCCACTCACTGGAGAGTCCCATAGGCACACTGTTGGCAGCTACCGGAGACTCCGAGGCGAGGCTCCTCTTGATACATTGAGGGGCTTAACTCAAAACGCAATGGTCAAAACTAGAACAAAACCTTCAGAGGCGTCACTCGACCAGGATCAGTCACCAGAGGCACAGCGGTAGGGATTGGAAATACCGGGAGACCCAATACAGCTACAACTGACAAAATTATTGGAAGCTATTGCGGACAGCAAAACCACCTTACACCAGGATATCAGAACAGTATCAGTGGGGCTGGACTGCTGCATGCTGAACATCATAAGTTGGCTGAAAGGGTAAAGCTAACAGAGTCCTCACTGGCTGATCTGCAACCTGCGCAAAAGGTGACATCCCTCCAACTCACGGACCTTACAGACCGGATCCAACTGCTTAAAAGAAGAGCCGAGGATGGGGAACGGTGCAATAGGCACAAGAATATTCGAATGGTGGGTCCTCCAGAGGGGGTGGAACACTCCAAAATGATTACCTACTTAGAGAACTGGCTTCATGCAGAAGTGGCTCCTGAAGGACTCTCTCCTTTCTACACACTAGAACGGGCACACAGGGTCCTGGCCCGCCCACCGGACCCCGGTGCACCCCCCCACGCACCGTTGTGGCAAAACTACTACACTACAAAGACAGAGACATGTTGTTGCACAAAGCCAGAACAGCAGGCCCCTTCCTGGTCGAAAACAGCAAGGGCTCCCTCTTCCCGGACTACACTTTGGAAATGCAGAGTAAGAGAGCCTCATTCTTTGAGGTCAAGAAAGCTCTGAGGGAAGAGGGCATCCAATAATCCTTGATGTTCCTGGCCAGACTACGAATCCAGTTAGATGGTAAAACTCATTTTTTGCAATGATCCAACGGTGGCTTTGGAATGGCTCGAGGGATATAAAAGTGGCAGACACTCTATGAAGGATAGCACAGCAAACACACAATCAGGGAAAACGATGAAGAAACCCCGCAAACGACCTCGGAAGAGTCTCGCAAGGAAACCCAGCCCCTCACAGATGGAAAAGGAGAGAGCTGCAGCACTTCAAGCAGTAGCAATGATCTTGAAGAGTCCCGAGAAGTTGACAGACGATGGATCTCCATCAATGAAAGGGACGGGGGAATCTGAATCTGAGTCATCACAAGCGAACAGTGGCCTGCTCCCAGCTGTAACACTGAGAACAGCAGATTATCTATTCTGATTGAGCACTGAAGGGAGAAATAGATGCCCACCTAGTCGCAAGAGTCAAGGGGCGGTGGGGTGGGGGACAAACTAACAACAGATGATGTGATATGGCTACACCACATTATACACTGAAATTTATGTCATGGAATATCAGAGGGATGGGGTCAGCAGCCAAAAGACACAATATTCATAGATACTTATGTAAACGGGGAGTGCAGATAGCTATGTTGCAGGAAGCCCACCTTATTCAGAGTGAAGTAGATGAATTGCATAAGAGATGGAGGGGACAAATATTCGCAACATCTTTCTCTGCGTATGCGAGAGGGGTACTACTATGGATAAGGGCGGGAGTTTCCTTCGAACCGCAACACACACTCATTGATAAGGAAGGACTGTACGTTTTGGTAAACGGGCGACTGTGGAGTCAGGAGATTACTCTAGGGAGCGTAAGTGACCCCAACCAAGATCAGATTCACTTTCTACGCAGACTCTCAGCCCCACTAGCAGAATTAGTGGCTGGAGATAAACTCCTGGGAGAGGACGTTAACGAGGTGGCTGACGTTCTTTTGGACCATTCGCTGCCCGTACTGTCTGGAGCCCTGGCACACCGTAATGCAGAAGGGATGAGAAAATGGATGATGAACTGGGGAATGGAGGACATATGGCGAACAGAACATGCGAATACTTGAGACTATTCCTACTACTTGCCCCTGCACCACTTGCACAAACGTTTAGATGCAATTTTGTGCTCATACTCCCTTGCAACAGTCATTCGTCATACTGAGTATTTGGGCACACGATCTCAGAACACTGTTTGATACTGCTTGAGTTTAGGCCATTAAGAAACCGCCCGCGAATTCCTGGGTTGAGTCACTGTGGTGACGCAACCCAGGGGCACTAGAGGATGTCTGCTTCAGGGAAACTTTAAAATCCACCATAGAAAACTACTTTTCTGAAAACACACAATTAGCGTTCTCAAAATTGATAGAATGGGAGGCGTTTAAGAAAGTGGTACGTGAACACTGCCTGGGGAAATCAATCGGGACCCAAAGGGAACTACACCTGGAACTACTGAAGACAGTGGAGGACAAATTGCGCCAATTGGGGAATATGCAAGGTACAAGGGCCGACATCCTGGATCGGTTGAGAGAAATGTGTGTGCAATATAATGAGGCTTTAGAATGACTGCAATGTCATGACTTTAGGGGATACATCATGAAGGTCCAGGAAGAAGAAAGGAGACAAGGTTGGTTGTTAGCATGGTTGATTAAACCGGAATCTAGGGGATCACTGATCTCACAATTGAGCGGTAATGATGGTGAAGCATGTCTATGACCCTGAAGCAATGAACACACTATTTTATGACTAATATAAGAGCATATACAGTGCACCGACCCCTCTTGCAGCGTAAGTGCAAACTGCTTTTCTGAAGGGCCTACAACTCAGGAAAATAGACCCCAGATGAGAGAGATGCTTAAAGGCCCAGAGACAGAGCAGGAAATCCGAGTCACCATTAAAAGAATGACAGCCAGGAAAACTCCTGGCCCAGACGGCCTCTCGGTAGAATTCTATTCACAACATGTGCCGCAGTGCTGGCCCTAAGACTAGTAACCCTTTACACAGAATACGTGCAACTTGGGCACCTCCCAGACTCACTGAGCAAGGCAGTTGTGATCCCACTTCCCAAAACTGAGGTTCCACACCTAGAACTACAGATTTACATCCACTCTCCATGTTATATATGGATTTTAAAATCCTCAGTAAAATAGTGGCACTCAGCTTGCTCCCACATATATCTACATTAATCCACCCAGACCAGAATGGATTTATCCCATCCAGGAACACATTCTCTTAATTTGTGGAGACTCTATTCGATCTTATTCCACCCAGACACCCAAGTCATCCCAAAAGCTGCCTATTTGTCCTTTGACTTGGAAAAAGCTTTCAACACGGTCAGGTTGGACTTCTTGCTTGAGACAATGCAGTAGATGGAATTTGGTGATGAATGGCTGAAGTAGATGAGGCTTCTGTATAGGAACCCCATAGCGAGAGTCCGAACAAATAGAGTTGTGTCACGGCAATATGCTGTCTCGCGGGGGACAAGACAGGGATGCCCTTTGTCACCGCTTTTATTTGCCCTAGCGATCGAACCACTAGCAACTTTATTCCGGGTAGGTGGGATACATTCACGAGGGCACATGAACATCATTTCACTGTACACGGATTACCTTCTAATATATCTATCTGATGCGTCAAAGGGCACTGTCACAGCCCTCGAGCGCCTGCAACAATTTGAAGTTGTTTCAGGTTTAAAAGTTAACAGGAGTATAACCTATTTGTTTCCTGTGTCCCCTTCTAGTGTTCGGCCCTCAGATATCCCATCTGACATCAACTGGACAAATACAACCTTTAGGTACTTAGGGATTCAGGTATATCACACCTCTTAGGATCTACGGGAAGGAAATCTGGGGAGAGCTATCAGATCACTTCGGGCAAATGTACACTTTTGGTGATCCCTGCGACTACATATCATGGCCAGGATCTCATTATCCAAAATGGTTATGCTTCCTCAATTATTATATTATTTTATTAACCTTCCAATACAGATGCCAGCTGGATGGTTTCGTCAATAGGATTCCTTATTGAGGGACCTCATTTGGGATACAGGCAGGCGAAGAGTATCTTTAACTACACTACAGCGGCCTATGAGGGAGGACGGTCTTCAAAATGGTGTCCCATTTTGAATCGTATTACTTGGTGGCCCAACTTCAATGGGTTGTCCACTGGCTAGATGGTAAAGGGTTGGAAGAAATGGACTGGGAGGAGGGGAAGACAGACGAGTCATGGTTACTAGCCAAGTTGCTCAACTCGGCAGTGGGTAGCCCGCAACCATCACCACTTCTGACCACAGCACTGAGATGTTGGAGTCGTGGGGTGTCCCGATTAGCAGATGAGGGAGAGAGGAACCCAAAACACACCCAGTGCTGCATTGCTGAATTACTTACTCACTCTGGGATCCGCCAGCCACATAGTGAAATGGCTTTATTGCTCTCTGACGGAAGCAACCCATAATCCTCTTACACAGTTGCTTGAGCACTGGGAATTGATACTGGAGAGGGAGATCTCGGATCCAGAGTGGAAAATAATACTGGCCTACCCCAAAGCGGTTTCTCTTAATACGAGATTTAATTATTTACATATGACATATATGACACCTCACAGGTTGAACCTAGTCTATGGTGGGGAGACCCGTGGCTGCGAGGATGCAGAATTCATACATATGACATGGGCTTGTCCCACCTTGGGGTCGTTTTGGGAGGAGGAGGTGGTTGCGGCAGTGGGCAAGTTGCTGGGGCGTGAGCTTAGACCTACAGTTGGGGTTTGCTTACTTGGGCTTTTTCCCCATCCACCCAAACAAAAACCTGGGAATAGATTTATAGATCTGGCTATGGTCCTTACCAAATGACGAATAGCCATGGCTTGGAAATCAATTGCTGGCCCAGCGGTGAACGCATGGAGACAGGACGTTACCTGCTAGGCTGGTCCTGAAAGTAGGGCACTGATTAGGGAAGAGGCGAGGGGGCTACGCAGGTGCCCTATCGCTGCACAATGGAGAGAAATCCTTGAACACTGGGAACACCCATAAAGGGAACAAGAGGTGGTAAAGGGGGAGTGCCCCAGGATGACTCATGTGGGAATCAAATACATTCTGGAAGCTCCCCCGGGTAAACACATTTGGAAGGACTATACCACTAGCTGAACGACTGGGGTTTTTACTCCACACCCATATCATCACCCCGACTCCCTTTCCCATTACAAGAAGCCCCTTGAATGAGATCTTACTGACTCCTGGGAAATTATACACCACTCTGCATATGTTTGTTATTAGTTTGTTTGAAAGGCATTGTTCAGGAGACCCCTTTATAGGAACCCCTAATTCAGACAGACAAGCCCATGAACAGATTATTGATGTTTACAACATGAAATAATCGAAACAGTAACCATGGGAAATAACCCCTACATAACATAATATTTAAGAATTTTATACATAACTATAAGTTACCACCCTGAGATGCATGCGGATACAGAAGTGATGATGGTTATTGCAGCCTTAATGTAAATCTGATAAATGCCAATAAAAATATGTTACAAAAAAAAAACATTGGGGGGTCCACCCAAGACCATGGCCACTCTCTAGTTTTACTGTTTGAGCATGAGCAAGAAAGAGAAAGCCTTCTTAACAAGCATGTGTAGAATAGCTTACTTGGGCATGCAATCTTCACAGTAGAGTACAAGTCCTAAATCAGTTCTCTTTGTCTTACAACACCAGTCCACAAGATATATAAGGGGAGAGGGAGAGCTTACTGACAAAGAAGAAGAAAGAAAGCTACATACAGACTAGTACAGACAAGAGGATGTCAACTACAGAAATTTGAAATATAGAAAATAACTAGGACAATGCAGGGATAACAAGAATTTAACAAACATTAGATAGAACGAAGAGGAATTGGAAAAAATTTGGAGCACAGTAAAAACAATAGAAAGGAAAAATTATTCTAAATGTGGAGCGGTAAAAGTTAGGGAAATGATAATAATATTAACAGGATGACTTACTGGGGCCAGCAGATCCATCGGCCGCAGCGCTTGTGCTAGTAGTGGTGGAACTTCCACCCAGCGTGGCACTAGTGGAGCCACCCCGGCTCCATGACCCTCCTTCGTGCTGCTAGCCCTCTTCTTGCCCCTGGATGCTGATGTAAGAAATAAAGAAGATAAAATAAAATAGATTAGTGGTACATTTAATAATCTCCCCCAAAAATTTTGACAGGAAAAGGAAAATGCAGTAACATTGTACTTTCCTAAATCAGATCACCAACAGTACTAGTATCGAGTTGCCCTATTCCTAATTTCCTAAACCTAAGCCCTATTCCAGATTTTCTAAACTTAAACTACATTTTGGAACTACTAATGCAGTGCAACAAATTATCTTTGCTTCTCATCTCATTCTCAATTTCAACGTCCTTACATTGATGCATACTACACTTCACTGGGAGATTGGTTGGGACTGTGCGAGCTACATAAAGAAAGTCACGGAAGACGCTAACTCACTGATATTACTACTGCATGACTTCTTAATTAATCTGCCAAAGTGAGCACCAACGAGTACGATTAGGGAGGGCAGAGCACCTGGCTGTATCACATAATATTTGCAACATAAACGTAACTTATCTCTGAGTGTGAGCAGCATGCTATTTGGAAAAATAAATTAGCACTAAAAGAACACAACAATAAAATAATGACTCACTGAGACAGAGCTCCAGCGCACCCTCCCTACAGCAGCCAACACTCCTGCAGCCTGTACCCACTACCAGGCCTGCCGCCTGCTGCCAGCACGGAGGGGAGATGGTGTTGCAAGTAAAAAAAATAATACAAAAATAAGTGCAGACGCCTCCACCTCCGAGAAAATGGCTGCACCCCTTGATGGCACCGACAACTGCAAGGTGTGTGGCTAGCAGCCGCAATGCCACTGCCGCTCCCTCTCTCGCCCTTGCCCTGTCCTGCCATGGTGCTGGCTGGTCAAAACAAAAAAAAAGAAAAGAAACAGGAGAAGGAAGAAAGGAAAAACTAAAGACTTAGAGGGAAAACTAACGTCAAATACACAAACCCAAAAACACACAGTGATACAAGAAAGGAAAATGAGGGGTGGATGAGTCATATAGGGGGAGGATTGAAAAGATTGAGGATGAATTAAACAGCACCATGCACAGAACAGAAAACAAAATGGCTGCGCCCATGCGAACTGCATGGTGCAGTTCGCGCACAGTTTCCAGCTTGAGAATGCACGCCGCGCTCCTGAACATTAAAAACATAGCACAAAGGTGCGTGTTGCTCAGTGCTGCCCATCTGCCGAATTCCATAGAATCTCACAGAAGTTTCCGGGCCACTCCACAGAATTCCGCATAGCAGAACTCCGCGAGCTCTGCCCAGGCCTACTGGATAGTATATATTACTTTTTTTAATGTCCAATGTTCAACATCGACCCATAAATATTTTTTGTTTTTGCATTTTAGTGGTGTAGTGTAATAGTGTAATCCCTGGACCAGCTCCCCACCACTACTGCAGGTAGAGTCCGCTCGAACCTGCACTACATCGCCAGCTTTTTCACTGCAAACTGACTTTCACCTCCATTTACCTGTCTTTTTCCCTAATTTTTCTCCCATCGTTTCATTGACTTTTGCCTCCACCTAACAGCCTTTTTCCCATAGTCTTTCTCCCATTGTTTCATTGACTTTTGCTTCCACTTAACTGCCTTTTTCCCCACGTTTTCCTTCCATTGACTTTTGCCTCCATCTAACGGCCTTTCTCCCCTTGCTTTCTTTCCATTGCCTTTTGCCTTCATTTAACTTCTTTTTCCTCCTTTCTACTTCCCCCATACTCTAATCTTGCTCCTTCTTCCTAACTCTGCTTATTTTAATGCCTTTTTTCACCGCTGGCTTCTCACTTCCCGCCCTCTTGCGACCCCACCCAGCACCCACCCCTCTCAGGAACCTACTAAATGCTGGCCACAGCACTACCTCATTGAGCAGGTCCGTAGACTAGCTCCCCACCACTGCTGCAGGTTGAGTCTGCTCGAACCTGCACGTTGCTGCCAGTCTTTACACTGTAAACTGACTTTTGCCTCCACTTAACTACCTTTTTCCCCCGTTTTCCTCCCATTGTTTCATTGACTTTTGCCTCGACTTAACAGCCTTGTTTACCAGTTTTCCCCACATTGTTTCATTGACTCTTGCTTCCACTTAGCTAACTTTTTCCCTAGTTTTTCCTCCCATTGATTCATTGACTCTTGCCTCCACTTAACTGCCTTTTTCCCCCGTTTTCCTCCCATTGTTTCATTGACGTTTGTCTCCACTTAACTGCCTTGTTTACCCATTTTCCTCCCATTGTTTTATTGACTCTTTCCACCTAACTTCCTTTATCACCTCATTTTCCTCCCTTTGTTTAATTAAATTTGGCCTCCACTTAACTGCCTTTTCCCTCCGTTTTCCTCCCATTGTTCCATTGACTTTTGCCTCCATTTAACTGCCTTTTTCACCCATTTTCCTCCCATTGTTTCATTGACTTTTGCCTTCCCTTCAATGCATTTTTCCCCTCGTTTTCCTTCCACTGACTTTTGCCTCCATTTAACTGCCTTTTTCCTCTTTCCTTCTTCCCCCAAACTCTAATCATTTCCTCCCTCCTAACTCCTCTCATTTTGCCGCCTTTTGTCCCCGCGTGCTCTACCTTTGGCTACCTGCCCCCTTGCAACCCCGCCCACCACCCACCCCTCCAAGAAACGCACTTAATGCTGGCCCCAGCATGACCTCATTGAGCAGGTCCCTAGGCCAGCTCCCCACCGGTGCTGCAGGTCAAGTACCCTCGAACCTGCACCACGCCGTCAGCCTTTACACTGTAAACTAACTTTTGCCTCCACTTAACTGCCTTTTTCCCCTCGTTTCCTTCCATTGACTTTTGTCTCCACCTTCTGCAAACATTTCGACCCCCAACCTCCTATCTCCAACTCCCACATTTTCTTCATCCTCAATGACTACACACTCTCCCCAAAGATCCCAGCTTGGGCCCCCCCTCACCACACAGACTACCGCCACCATCATTAGATCCATCCACTCAGGTGCACCCAGGGACCCTTGTCCTCACCAAATGTTACAACCTGGGGAACAACTCCATCAGCAAAGAACTTACCTTAATTCTTAGCACCTCCATCTCTGCTGCCTCCTTCCCAGCAAAATGGAAACACCCTGAGACCAAACCCCTGCTCAAGAAACCCTGTGCTGACCATCGAGAACTCAAAAACTACTGGCCTATCTCCCTTCTACCCTTCCCGGCTAAAGTCCTGGAAAGAGCAATCAACTGCCAACTCAGCAACCACCTGGAGAACAACAACCTCCTGGACCCCTCCCAATCCAGATTCCAATCAAACCATAGCACAGAGCACTGGTCTCAGCCACTGACAACTTCAGGTCTCTCTAAGACCAAGGGGACATCGCAGCCCTGATCCTGCTCAATCTCTCAACAGCATTTGACATGTTGTCCCACTACACCCTCCTAAATAGTCTCCAACAGATGAGACTCCAAGCAGATGCCCTCAGATGGATTGCATCTTTTCCCACCGAAAGAACACAGAGCTTTCGCCTCCACCCTACACCTCGGACCACAAAAACATCATCTGCAGCATCCTCCAAGGCTCCTCTCGGAGTCCCACCCTGTTCAATGTATACGTGCCCCCCTTGGCCACCTTGGTCAGAGCCCACTGTATGAATATCATCTTGTATGCAGATTATAGTCAACTCATACTCTCCCTATCCGCTGGCCCCACTAACACCAAAGCAAGCTTCCACAGTTGTATGATCAGCGTCGCCAGCTAGATGCAAAACAACGGCTTCAAACTTAACACCGACAAAAAGGAGGTACTCATCTTCGGGAATAACACTTCCCCCTGGGCCAACACATGGAGGCCAGTAGAACTAGGCCCTTCCCCAACACCCTCACAACATGCCAGGAACCTTGGCGTCATACTTGATAGGAGGATCACCATGAAAAGCCAGATAAACTCTGCATCATCACCTTGCATCCCTCCCGTATGCATGCTCCGGAAAGTCTTCAAGTGGCTACCCATTATCACCAGGCGCACCACCACCCAGGCCCTTATCACCAGCCGCCTGGACTATGGCAACACCTTTTACATAGGGATCCCTACCCAGCTTCTAAACATACTACAAACCATCCAGAAATCAGTAGCCAGGCTCATCCTCGACCTCCCAAGGTGAGCACAAATCACCACTCACCTCAGATCCTTCCACTGGCTCTCCATACACAAGAGATATCAGTTCAAAATGCTGACTCATGCCCACAAAGCCCTTCACAACATGGGTCCAGCCTACCTCAACCCCAGGATGAACTTCCACCAACCCATCAGACAACTGCGGTCCGCCGCCCTCGCCCACACTCCTTGGTAACTCTGCAGCTAATTAGGTGGCCGCTCCTTCTCCTACCTGGCTGCCAAGACCTGGAACAGCCTCCCACTCCACCTCAGGATCTCCCCCACACTGCCAAAGTTAAGAAACTGCCTTAAGACCTGGCTGTTCGACTGACAATGCCCTGCAGCAGAATACCCCCCCGACAGCGCCTGGATACCCTCATGGGTGATAAGCAGAGCTTTAAAAATCCTGTTTGTTTTGATTTTTAGTATAGTGTGCTATGTTTTAACATTCCACTGTGTTATTTAATAGATTATATATTGTAAAGAGTGCAGGTTAATTAAATAGGTTTTACTTAGCTGTATGCTTTGTAGTGTTGTGTGCTTTGTTTTTATAAAAATACACTTGTATAGTTTAACATATATTTTTAAGTATTTACCACACATACCATGTAATTTATTTTTACATATAATTTTGTATGCAAGGAAAAGGAAAATTCATTAGCTGACATACTTTTTTTGCATAATTAATTTTGCACTTTTTTTCATGTTAATATGCGTTAAAAGGCAATTTTTCATGTGACACACATATATAATTCACATTGTTACATGTTGTTCACACAATTTATATTTTTAACATGTATACTTCTCTAAAAGAACATAATGAAGAATTTTTATAACAACATATACGTTTTTAAATATGTTTTATAAATAATTGTTAACATATTATTATACATTTTTACAATTTTAATAATTATTTCCAAAAACATTCAAAACACATATATTACGTTTGTATTAGATTTTTATCACTTTTCATTAATTTATATTACATCGTCTATTTTTATTTTTATTTAGCATCCATTTTTTACCTCTAATGATATTTTTTACTCTATTAAAATCATTGCTAGGCATTTTCGGATGCTGTGGTCATGGATCCATGCTGCTGGGCTTCAGATAAGGTACGATCCCTTTTAAGTTTTTATTTGAGAGTTTTGGGGTAGGGGCATGTGGATTAGTGTAGTATTGGTTTGTTGTCGTAGTGTAGTTTTACGGTAGATTGTCTTTTGTTGTTATGTAGTAAATTGAGGTAGACCTTAGTATAATATGTGCACTGTTACTATTTTTATCAGTTATTTCGATGATGTTAGTATAGTTTGTGAACTTTTTTCCATATTATTTTTTATGTTTTTAGGGTGTATATTATGAAGGGTGGATATGTTTTATTACAGTTTTGTTGGTCAGAGAGAAAACCTATTCTTATTTTTGGATGCATTTTTTTCAAAGGAAATTATCTTGGTTCTATTTTAACCAACATTACTTTTTAATTTCCTTTTATTTTTTGTTTTTCCCGGAGCAGTTTGAAATGAATTCTCTGGGCTTTTTCATAGTTTTCCAGGACTGTAGAATTATTTTGTAAATTTCCTCATTGGTTATTTTATTTCTTAAGATTTTTTTGGGTGATTCTTTTCTGTTTTTGTGGATTTGTTTTTGGTGGATTGGAGAAGTATTATGGGCATCAGCTAGAGAACCGTAAGCTGATTTCAATATTTTTATTTTGGTTGGGCATTGTTTGCTATGTTTATATTTTTATAATTCTGACTTGTTAAATTAAAAGTTGTATAGTGTGTGTAGTATTTATATAATGCTAGCTACTTTAGATTTTTCTATTTTTGTGTTTTAATTTATGTGTTTATGTTTTGATTAATTTTCTGTTAAATTATTTTTATTTAAGTCTTGTTGGAAATTGTTTAATGTACATTTGTAGGTAGACTGATTAACAAAGATAATTTAATTAATATGTATATATAAATATTATGTATTTTTTTGTAGGCTTTTGTTGGATGTTAGTTTACGTTGGATTTTTAGGTGGTTTTGAATATTGTTTTGCTATACTTTCTAGGTAGTGGAGGCCTTTGTTATTTATGAATAATTTTACTTTGTATCATAGCATTTCATACATGTCTTTGGTCTGTTTGGTAGTTTAGGCTTTACTTATGAATAAAGATTGGTCTATTCTAATTTCTTGGTAGCTTTGGGGCCCATTACGATACCCGGCGTAAATAAATCCGCCAGGCATGGAAGCGGCAAAAATCCGCCCGCACACACCGCCTGAACACCGACCACGCCATTATGATTACACAAACCGAAAACCGCCATCGGCGGAAAAATCACACAAAATACCGCCCGCCATCATCCGAGTTGGAGTCAAACCGCCCGCCACGGACGGAAACACGCACGACAACACAAAACCGCCCGCCCACACGGCCGACACACCGCACGTGAAATTACGATCGCACCGCCATGAGCGCGGAAAAACCACAAATATACCGCCCGCCAGCGCAAACAACGCCGATGAGAATCGACACGGCAGAAGCCATGGCGCCAACGTACCTGCACAGAAACCATCCGCACACAAAACCAATAGCACACAACATGGCCAACAAGTCCACACAGCAAGGCACGCACAAATACACAAGCACAGTACACATCCCGAAAACACCCCCGGACAAACAAAAAATACAAAGGCCAGAACCCCAGACACAACACACCTGAAAACAACAGACCATGAGGACACACCCACATAGGTGAGTACAAAAGCAGCACTCCCACAGACCACAACCCCTTGCTACATTGCAAACCAGAGAGGAGAGGAGAGGACACAGTGACACAGCAAGGACAGCAGCACACCACAGAAACGCACACATCACTACCACCACCACCACCACCACCACCACCACCACCACCACACACCCGGCACCACAAACCCCCTGCACATTACACAACACACACCGCACCAGCACCACAAACACCATGGCACCACAAAGGATGCCCAAGTTCACGCCCATGGAGCTGACGGTCATGGTCAACGAGATCATCAAGGTGTACCCACAAATCTATGGGAACATGGTCCAGCACACACCACTAGCCACCAGAAACAGAATGTGGAACCGGATCGTAGACCAGGTCAATGCAGTCGGGACCCTGCCCAGGAACAGAGGAGAAATTAACAAACGTTGGAATGACGTAAAGAGCCTGGTCAAGAAGAAGGAGGGCAAAAACAGAGAGCTGGCTGCCGTCACTGGCGGAGGGAATCCCGCGCTCTTTAAGACCTTCAAAGCGTGGGAGGAGAAGGTGCGAGTCGTAATCCATCCGGAGATCCTCACCGGATTAGCAGGGGGAGTGGAGGCTGGTAAGTACAAACTAATGTATACCAGCACACCGCTATGTACTCACATGCGCAACTACCATGCCACAGCTCCCAGGGACAAACACCCCCATGTCCAGCACACAATACACAACACATCACACACACATGCAACAGACACTACCACACACAGCCCAAACCGAACAACTGTAAGATGCGTGGGGACATGTGTACACTAAGCCAGCCACGTAACCACCAATAGGTCCCCAAATATGCCAGAAGCGCCACAACGAGCACCCACCACACCCATGTGTCCGCCACAGCTGCACTAACCGACAAGTAACAGGTAAGTGGCAGGAACACAAAGTGCAGTGGGTGGGACGGTGGACAGCCCAAGTACAACACACACCAGGCCCCAGTCCCACAGCACAGCAAGGAGGAGCATCCCCCACACCCCACAGCCACGTGTCAGCCACCGCAGTGCACAACGACAGCCAAAAGGCAGACATCACGGTCCACAGCAATCGGTGTCAGTGGGTGTCCAGCCACCCCCACGACCCACAACACCCCCACCCCCACAGACCTGCAACATGGAGCACCCCCGCTTAGAGCCATGTGGCATCCAGTACAGTGCACGCACGAACAACTTGCAGGTGGAAACTGGACAGGGCTGGATTACTGGAGGCATGAGGACCATAACACCACCAACACATGGGACATGTCACGTAGCAGACGAACACGCAGCACCGCCCACCGTCACGAACAAGTGAACAATGTGCACACGGACATGAACAACAGACTCACACCCCACATGACCCATCACAGACATAGCAACACCCAAGGAGCCACGTCTGCATGCACAAGCCACACTGAATATAGTCCCACACGGCAGCCACTGTGCAACTCATCACACACAACCGAAACACCATTGAAGTCCTGTCCATGTAGCCCCTACTGCCTGTCAACCACACACCCCACAACTACGCCTATGTAAGACAAACAACACTAGACGCAACAGAGCGGAACAACATAAATGCACACGAACACCACTGAACCCATCAAACTCACAGACACACCATGCACATACAACATACCATCCATCCCATCCGTCAGCCCCAGTCTCATGAAAGGCATGTCATCCGCACAGCTGCCACACATACAGCAGTCACGCTAAGACACATGCCCATGACCAACCATGTGCCAGAAGTCAATTAAGCGCACGACACACTGTGAGCAACAACACACAACATGGGCCACACCCCCCCGAGCACTGCAGTGATGCACATGGCACAGGGCAGCACGCACACCAAGGAGATGGGACAACTGCAATACGTTGGCTGGCACACAACTATCACTCACTCATAACGATGCGTCCAATGCCATGTCCAGTAATCACAACAGACAGCAAATATGCAGGGCATGTCAGGCATGCACACACCTCAGACCATGCACTGTCATGCTGCCACAACACATGTCACGTTCGGCACCCATGGCTCACAGCATGTACCCCAAAAGCATATCCCCTCCCAAATGCGAATCTGGGGCATGGCCCCCATGTTGCCATATGCGTTCCTAAGCGTTCCATTTGAACCCCAAAAGCATATCCCCTCCCAAATGCGAATCTGGGGCATGGCCCCCATGTTGCCATATGCGTTCCTAAGCGTTCCATTTGAACCCCAAAAGCATATCCCCTCCCAAATGCGAATCTGGGGCATGGCCCCCATGTTGCCATATGCGTTCCTAAAGCGTTCCATTTGAACCCCAAAAGCATATCCCCTCCCAAATGCGAATCTGGGGCATGGCCCCCATGTTGCCATATGCGTTCCTAAGCGTTCCATATGAACCCCAAAAGCAAAGTACAAACCAGACCCAGGATGGGCCAGGAGCCCGCATACACCAGAGTCACAATGAGTAGGGGCACAGCAACACACCCATCGGCATGGCCAATCCGTCCCATGCCACATGTGCACAGCACACAGTCCCATTGCCTAGCACACACAACTACAGATGCCACAGCCACACACTCGCCTCCGGGAAACCCATGTACGAGATTGCACGAACTGCCAATGTCAGACGACAAATACATACTTCGCCAGGTGCAACACAATAACAAATCTCATTCTCTCCACAGGTGACGAACTGCCGGATGCTGGGGATGGAGACAGCAGCCAGCACAGCCAGCCCACAAGCCCCCAACGAGGACACACGGATCTGGAGGATCTGTCCTCCTCTTCGGACACGGACCACCAAGCTGGCCCATCTGGCGTGGCAGGGCCCAGCCGCTCCCAGGACCCCTCCTACCCACCAACCCATCATCCAGGGATGCTGAACAGTCCCAGCCCCCTGCTGCCACTGTTGTTGCGGCCACACCCACGGTCATTGCGGCCACTACCACTGCCGCAACCGCCACCATCGCCGCACCGACCACCACCGCCACCACCACCACCACGTCTTCGCTGGCACCAGCCCCAGCGCAGGTGGTGGCCCGGCCGACTGGATCCACCCTGGGAGCCACAGCGAGGACCGTGGTGTGCAATGTGGCTAGTGGGCAGGCCGGTGGCAGCAGGACTGGTAGGAGGAGCAGAGGTCAGGAAACGCCAGCCTCCCCTGGGAGCCATGCCCTGCCTCAAATGGCCAGAGTCCTTGGGGCCTATGAAGAGGCCCAAGGACAATGGGCCAGGTCTGCTACAGACACGCGGGAGGTGCTGGGGGTGCTGAGGTCCATGGACGCCCATATGGGCCAATTTGTGTCCCGTATGGACCAACTCGTGGACCTCATGGGCCAGCTGGTGGTGGCGGTGGGGTCACAGGCAAGGCCAGCAACACCACCTCCGCCACCACCTGCTAGGGCGCAGGGTCGGGCAGCAGTGTCCACTTCCCCTGCGTCCACAGCCAGTGAGCACACCTCACCCACCACCAGCAGGTCGCCACCACACACCCCCTCCCAAACGTGGAAGGGGCCGTCCGAAGAGGAAACAGATCTCCCGGGAGGACTTCGCACGCTCCAGTCGCAAGTGAGGCAGCCAGCCAGCCTTCCGCCAGCCTTCCTTGACCAGCCACTGCATTGACTTGCTCTACGATCCCACTCCACACAGCCAGCTGGATGGCATGTGTGTGTTGGACTATGGACATAGAACCAGTGGGTACACCCTGAGCTTCACGCAGCCATGACCGACAGCTCATTGTCACTGCACGCACCACTTTTGTCATCACCTTACACACAATCACATGTCACAGTTTGGAATAAATGCACCTTTTTCACTAACTGCTGTTTGTGCCCTGTGTTTTATTTGTACGGAATACAACGGCCACCTTGGGCGGAAAGGCACCTGATGCGTGGCATGGCAATGGAATCCGGAGGGCCTGTAGGGACCTAGGGGTGGGAGACAGAACAGGAGCACATTCAATGAGTGTGTCACACACCCATCACACAGTACATGTCAACAACTACAAGCAATGTACACACATCGCACAGAGCAATAGGGCACAATGCCACAGCCATCAACAGTGGCATACTACCCTGGCCATGGAGCGTTGACACACAGCACGCAGTGAACAAGCGGCCACCCTGACACAGCACACACACACCTGCACAGATACAGACACATCATCCGTCGTACATGGACACTCACCGTCAAGTGAAGTAGCGGGCAATGAGCTGCTGGCGCACATTCCCAGCTTCCTCCTCTCCGCTGTCCACCTCACTCGAGCTGTCCTGGTCTGCGGGCTGGGGCCCTGGTTGATCTCCGTCATCCACAATGAGGGGGATCTGCTTCCGAATGGCCAGATTGTGCAGCATGCAGCACGCCACCACTATCTGGCACACCTTCTGTGGGGAGTACGCCAGTGCACCCCGGTGCGGTCCAGGCACCTGAACCTGGACTTGAGGAGGCCAAAGGTACGCTCGACCACACGTCTGGTCCTCCCATGTGCCTCATTGTATCGATCGTCTGCTGGGGTGCGAGGATTCCTCAATGGACTGAGCAGCCATGCCCCATTCGGATACGCAGAGTCACGTGGGTGTGAGGGACACAGAGAACCGTTGCTATTCCAACTGGACAGGGGACAGCATCGCACAACCAGCACGCTACACCACTCCACATACTCACCGACAATACAGCCACGATCCTGTTGCAGATTGGCCATCAGTCGTGGCAAGATGCTGTTGCGCATTATGTGTGCGTCATGTGCCGAGCCTGGAAACTTGGCACACACGTGGGTGATCACCATGTCCGCAAGGCACACCACTTGCACATTCAGGGAGTGCGTGTGCTTCCTGTTGCGGTACAGGTGCTCAGTGGCCTGTGGTGGAACAAGGCCAACATGTGTGCAGTCAATGGCTCCCACGACGTGTGGGATTCTGCCAAGGGCATAGAATGCACCCTTCACTGCCGCCAATTCACGAGCCCTGGGGAATCTGATGTACCTGTTTCGGTACAGCATCATGGCTGCCAGTACATCCCTCAGCACCTTGCTGAACATGGGCTGGGACATCCCTCCTCCACTGCCCACTGTGTGCTGGAATGACCCAGTGGCGAAGAAATGCATGGCGGCCATCACCTTAGCCGTGGGGGTGACAGCAGTCGGATACACCCTGCGGGGACGGAGATGGGGCTCTAACATGGCACACAGTCGATGCAGGGTTGGCCTGTCCAGCCGAAACTTCCTGATTACCTCTGTATCGTCCATGTCCGCCAGCAATTGGTATGGGCGGTCAATGTTCGGTCTCCGCCTGGGTTAAATGGCAGAGGACACATGTCAAAGCAACACGGCACATAGCAATTTCGCATACACATCACTGACATGACTGAGCAAGCACATGAGCCACAGCCCAGCTGTCAAGCTGGGACGGCACGGCCACAATACACTTACACAGGTCTCCCAACAATGGCAATGGCAAGTGAGACATACCACTGCCATGTGCATGCACATGGGGATCTAGGCCCCAATGACTTGCGGGCGTGCTGATGGGGACTGACTGCATATTCGTCAAGCGGCAACGCCACGGCAACATGAGTGTCTGCTGAGCATGGAACTGCTTCCGAGGCTGGATGAGTATGGCACACGACGACGACGATGTGGGCACGGGCTGAGCGGCCAATACAAGTGGGACCTGTGGCACGAGGGGATATGAGACAGTAGTAGGTGTCAGCACTGCACCCTATGTACAGCACTGTACGGATCACAGCTCCCGAAACATTGACTGGTGTCCACATTGACAGCCCCATGCCAAGACGGCTGTGTGCTTGCAGTCACACGTCACAGGTGAGAGGTTACATTGCACGTGCCAGGTGGCAGACGTACATAGTGGGAGCTGGCATGTGTGTGCATGTGTCTCCTGTTCAGGATCCACCAGATGGGCGCTGACTCTGTACTGACCATTGGACACAGCATGTTCCGTGGAAGGCTTGTGTGTGTGGGATGGTGGCACTGGATGTGCCTCCGTTGGGTGGGGGCCATGCACAGGGCGGGTACGTCGATGATTGCGCATTGTTGGTCACGGTGGGTGCACCAACTAAGATGTGTTGCCCTGTGTTCAATTCCTATGTCCGCATGATGATGGACTGTGGATGTGAGCAGACTACACATTGGTCGATGTGCTGTCTATATGCATGTGCCTTCACACCAGGCACAGCTGCCCCTGCACATGTGACCCCTGCTGGACTCGCTGCTGGGTCTGTGGAGCTGATGCACCTTCTGCGCGTGGGGCGGACAGCTCTCCTCACTTCCCTCATTGCGCATGTCATGTCTTTGCCGCAGGTGACATGGATCATGGAGGGCCCACATGTACGCGTGGGTAGGCTACACATGATTGTTCACTGGTCGCCACCCCCAGTCAGTGTTTCGAATGGGAAGGTTGTCGTGCTGGTGGTATGTTCGATGTGGCGGATGGGCGGGCCTAGGTGCGGGCTTACATTCCGGACATGGGGGGTAGTTGGATTGGCGACTAGTTGCAGTACACACGGGACACGTCTCTTCCTTTCCACATCTGGGTCATCCCTTGTACTAACTGACAGAGATACAGTCATCTTCGCCCCAGCCCTCATGTCCTCCCTCGCCCCCCAATATGCATGCTCACCTGCGAGGCTAGCGCTTGCACAGGCAGCCCCAAGCTCGCACCAGAGAGGGCAAGGAGTGTATGTGTGGGTCCAGTTGCACGAGTGGGCTGTCTCAGGGTATGATGTGTGGCGGGACGCCGTCCACCTGCGTGGTGCCCCAAATGGAGACCCGGCCTGCATGGACTATGCATCACAGTCTTCGCCTTCCGGATCCGCCACCTGCGACACCCAGTGGCTGTGGCTGCCCTTGCGGCCAGGCCGCGTCCGTCTGTGGCTGATGGCCCACACATTCACTCTTTGGCCTCTCTGGGGAGGGCTCGGGGGTGGTGGCGCACGCGCTTGCACTTAGTCGCAATGGCATGTGGCGTGGTTGGTATGATGGGCAATGGATGGGATGGTGCGAGCCACCTCCCGTGACATCAGTGCTGCTCGTGCTGTGGTGCGTCCCCCTACACTTCCATCTGACTTGTGCCATGCTAGACGTTGAGGTTCTATTGCCTGCGTGATATGACCAGGAGGAGCGCGAGGAGACCTCTCACACACCATGCTCCACTGCCATCCCGTGCCCTGTATCGCCTGTGCGGATTGACTATGTTGGGGTTACACCTGGTCGACTGGGGCTGTGTGTGCCTTGTCAAGGGGCATGGCGGGCGCACAACAGGATCCAGCTTGTCCACAGAGGGTGGGCTGAGGTGCGCCTGGTACTGCTTTGTACGTGTGCCCGGCTGCTGTGCACACACATGTTCCTCCCCCCGACAGGTGTCCTCTCACAATGCCCAGGGAAGCGGTGGTGTACTGTTCATGACCCCTCCCAACACGGCGTGCTCCAACTTGGCATGTGCGCATCTACCCGTCGCACCCACCCACCTGAGCACTGCGTCCATACGACTTCACACGACACATGTGTGTCTTCCACAGTAGTGCTACTCATTTGCGTTGACATCCAATACCAGTGGACTACATGGTCATGTCACGACTGCCGTGTACTTCACATACTCTCATCCTCTCTCATTCGTACTTGTGAAATGAGTCAGCGGAGACAGTTTTGGTTTCAAACATTATATTGAGTCTTCTGTCCTCTGTGATGCAGTATAGTGGACACTACTGGCAGCGGAATACATGTTGAGGATATACTGAGCATGATTACAAATGGGATAGGGTGTAGGGTTACATGTGATTAGCTGTTGCATGTGGGATGTGGGCTTCAGAGTTACATCTGCTTGGCCAAGGCTGTGCTAATGTACATTTACGTATAGCTGCGGAGCTGCGGACTTTGACACAGACGGTATACATGTAGCCTACCAGACCGCTCGGCATCATGGGCACAGTCCATCTCAGTTCCATGTGACAGGTTTGCTGCGGTTGTTCCTCATGCACGCGTGCATGTGAGATGACATCAGGGCATGTGCTTGCGTGCATGCAGCGGCGTGCCACTTGTTGTTGCACTGTGGTGGTTACTGGACATGTCACAGTCACTGGGGTCGTGTTGTTGTTGTATGCACTTGTCGTCCATGCAAAGGTCCTGGTATGGGATTCCCGGGGCGGGGGTGGGAGGGGTGCAGCACCCACAGACTCCAGGCGACCTATTCATGTCCACTGAGCGGTGTGTGTGTCCATGTGCGCTGGATCCATGTCGTGTCCTGGTTGTTCGTGCAGTTCCGTCCATGTGGGTGCGATACACAGAGCCCATGCCACTGCCTCCCACGATGCATGCGGTGTTCCTGGATGTGATGGGGAACAGTGTGCATGTCCCGGTCATATCCGATGTCATGGCGATGTCGTTGATGGTGTGGTTACAGTTGCCGGTCGTTTGGTATGGCTGTTGTGGTGGTGACTGGCCAGTCCGTGCGGAAGCTGAGCATGGGTGCGGGGTTGGACTTCATAGGTCACTCGGGGAACCTGCGTTGTGGTCCGACGTATTTACAGGTTGTCAGGTATGCGATGCCGTCCAGCAGGGCTTCCATGTCATTGGTGGTGTACATGTTTGCCAGCCAATGAAGCGGATGGTGGCTGTCAAGGTGTTGTTCGTAAGTTGTCCCTTGGAGGACCATGATGGGGCATGCTGGGTGACATTCGATGTAGCTGTTCTCGATGATCCGTCGTGTGGAGGCACAGTGGTCCCATTTCAGTGCGGGTGCGATGTTGGCCACATACGCCATGCCCCCATAGGCAGAGCAGGCCCTGTCGTGTGCGTCCAGAGGGAGGAGTAGTGGTAGCAGGTCCGCCTTCAGACATGCCGGGTTGGAGAGGCATATCTCGACGGGATGCTGGTAGGGACACCTCCGACAGTAGAAGACGGGCATGACGCAGCTGAACAATGTGATGCGGTAAGTCAGTCGGTAACTTACGTTCAGCAGGGACAGGAGATCGCATCCCAATGTATGTATCGTGTTGGTTTTGTACAGCTTGAGCTGTTCGGCGTAGTTGGGTAGGTGTGTTGCGGTTGCCATTTCGCAGCGGTTCGTTGAGATGGCGTGCTTCGGCTGTGTGTGCAGTCTGCAATGTGCACGCTCCGGGGTTGCTGTGAGCTCTGTGTAGTCGTAGGGAGACAGGACTTGTGTTCTGTTGGCTTGTTTGGAGGACACGGGCCCTCTTCCCACATGCTTCTCAGACAGTTCAAGGTCAGTGCTGTGTGACTCCTTCCAATTAACTTGCATGTGGCCGACATGGGGGAGTGTTTTCTTCTTTCTTCCCCGTCCGTTGTGTGCTTCTGTGATATGCGCTATCTGCCCTGTGGTCGGTCTCCTCGGCATGCCTGTGTTGGTCTATTCTTGGACAATGGCTGTATTCACCGGCTTCTGTCGTAGGGCTGTGGTTTCGGAGTTGGAATGGAAGGTCATTCAGTGCTGTCTGCTCTCCCTTGTGTGGGCGGCAGCCTGCCTTTCCGCTCTGCGTTGGGCCTTGTGTGTGGATGTTATTCTTGGGCCACCTGTTGTCGGTCCCGGGCTCTTTGGTGTTCCGTTTCATATGTCTTGTTCATATGTGCAGGGTGGTATGGGTTTTCAGTGTGGTACTGGCGTTCCTCTTCCCGAAGGAGCCCTGCTTCTCCTAGTTGGTGTTGCCGCCGCTGTGTGCTACGCCATGTTTGTTACACTGGGGTGTGTCCTGCAGTTGCGTGTCTTCACTGACATGTGTGCGTCGGTTGTGTGGCGTTGGGTGTTGTCCGTGAATTGGGCGTTGGGGACATGTCTGTGGCCGGCCTGTCACGTGTCATGTGCGTTCGGGGTGGGGCTGATGTGTGTGCTGCTTGGTTGTGTCCCTGTGTCTGTGTGCAACGCATGCATGGCGCTGCGGTTGGCCTCTGCGTTGTGCGCATGTGTGGCGGCGTCATCGGCGCTTTGGGGCCGTGACGGGGTGGTTGGTTCCTAGTCCCAGGTGGTGTGTACACATGTGTTCCGCGATGTTAGGATTTGGCCTGTGTGTCATATGTGGATGCAATGGTGGATGTGTAGTGTACACGCGCTGGTGGGGGTTGTCCGCTTTTTCCGCCCTTGCACTGTGTGCGCTGTTTGCGTGCACTTGTTGTGTGTGTGCCTACCTGCGTCTCCGCGGTACGTTGCGTCCTTGGTGGTGCATCAGCAGAAGCATGGGAAGGGCCTGCAGTGCTGGATTCATGCCCGGGGTGCCGCTTCTTCGTTGTCCGTGCTCTGCGTCCGTGTTTCCGCCTCTCTTTCACGTGCGGTGTCTCTTAGCCGTGGGAGCCGTTTGTTTGCGGCATCGTAATTTATGCGCCGGGGCGGGACGTGTTTCGTCGGACGGTGTGTGTCAGTTGGGCTGCGCCGCTACGTGTACGGGCGCACTTTGATGGCGGACGGTGTTGCTGGCTTGCCGGCGGTGTTTGGCCTGCTTTTCGCATCGTAATTGGGCGGGTGTGTGGACTGCTGCGTGCCGGCGGTAACTGGTGGTTTTTGCATCCGCCAGCACGGCGGTTGTGCTTCCGCCCGCCATCGTAATGGGCCCCTTTGTTAGTTTTTTTTATGGATTTCAAGGAATTGGTACAGAGTAGGATAACTTTGGTCTAATATGTCTTGGAAAAACTTGTGCCATTCTTCCACTGCATTGCTGGTTTTGGCTTGTTGGGCCTTAGTGCTGTGGTAGACATTCCACCATGGTATTTGAAACTTGGGTTGCTGCCTTTGGCCAGAATGGTGAAGTCTGCCAACCGAAGTGGTATCAAAAAAGGCCATTAGGGGACTTCGTTTTTGCTTGTGACTTTGGTAGTAGGGGAATTCTATGAGGAGGTTGAGGTTGTGGCAGTTAGCTGCTTCTGTTACTGATACAATGCTAGGGTGATTGATTTTTTTATTTCATAAGTGAAATGGCTCTAGGTTGCATATTCTACACTTAGTGCAGATTTTTGCAGGTGTCTCATAATGCTTTGGATAAAATGGAAGTGGCAGCCTTGTATGGCTATGTGGGGGCAGATTTTTACAATTGATTGTATCATTGCATTCTCAAAGTTTATAATGAAAAAGCTTTGGGGTAGTAGTAGTTATTTTTTATTTTAATATTAATAATTTATGTCTTTTTGGGAGGCGATGTACATTGCTATTTCTGACATTATACCTGTCTGTTAGATATGGAAGGTTTGTTTGAATTTTTTGTTCAAAACAATAGTTCAGTTTTAGGGGTGCTTGGTTGTTAATTTTATTTTTAACGACTAGGGGTTTGAGTTCTTTAACCTTTAATAATATTTACTTACTTATTCAGTGTCTTTGTCGAGTTTATTGCTTGAGGAGATGCTGTTTTGGGTGAACAGGACGGAGTTCTCGTTCGTAGTCTTATAATGGAAGCTATAGTTTGATGACATAATGAAACTGATTTGTTTTACTGATTTATTTTAAGTTATGCTTTTAGGCATTTTTCGGTGTAAATGGTCGGTTTTCTGCAGGGTAACTCCTGGTATTTCAATATAAAATCTAGTAGACTGTCGATTTCATCTAGGCCTAGCATTTTTATAGGTATAATTGAGTTCTGTCTACTTTTTATAGGGCCTGATTCACAAAGGCAAACACACAATGTTGTCTAAGTTTGCACTTGCTGTAGTAACTTTTCTACTTTGTGGTGTTCACAAACTGCAAGTGCAATTTTGCTACTAGTAATTGCTCTCTCTCAGGGCCTGATTCACAAAGGTAAACTTACAATTTTGTGTACGTATACGATTATTGGCTATTCACAAAGGTATTTTACTAGTTGTATCTTTAAGACTTGGAATATCTGCACATAAAAAGATAGGATTGTCCTATCTTTTCAGGTGCAGAGACTCTTCAGTCCTAACCATACTATGTAAGAAATTGGTTTACTGGTTGAGGGGTGAAACCTTACTTAAGTAGGAACCACAATCCTTGTCAGGTTGAAGTGATGAGCAAACTCTAAATTAACCTGTGTTCAACACTCTGGTAGCTTGGCACAGAACAGTCTGGCTTTACCTAGAGCCAATGTGTAAAGTATTTGTGCAACATTTCAAAAAGTAACAAAGTGAAAGCAAAACAAAAAAGGATCCCACACCAGATTAGAAGAAAAGCGCAAATGTCATTTAATAAAACAAGGCCAAAACAACCAAACTCCAATCAGTAGAACTGGAGATATGCAGGTTTAAATATTTTAGCGAAGAAAGTGCCAAAAAAACAAAGCAACAACTGTGGTTATCTGGTCACACTGGACAAGGACAAAGTCACAAGTTCAGGCTGACAACAAGGGAGTGTGGGCCGGCTACTGGGACCCACTTGTGCCTGTTGAATAAGAGTGCTTTAAATCCTGGTTGCCGAGAGTTGTGTGGTCCTGCATCAAGAATGCGTCGCACAGTTGAGGCGATGCGATGTCTGGGTCGGAGATGCATCAGCCAGCATCAGTTCTGGGGATTGGCGAGGCTGCAATGCAAGGTCCTGTATCATTGTTGAGGAGGTCAATGAGGGGGCATGTGATGCAAAGTCATGCGCCGAGGATGAGTCGCCCACTGGCTTGTTTCAAAGAAGTTGCAGGCTTGCGATGCAAAGTCCTGCATCATCGTCGAGGCTGCCACTGACGAGGGGCTTGCAATACGAGGGCCATTGTTGAGGATGCATTGTGCTGCAGCGGTTCCGATGAGGCTGCGGGCTGTGATGCAAAGTCCTGGTGCCGGGAAAGTCTACGTAGCAGAGGCAATGCGTCGGTTCTGCTTGGTGTTGCACTGCTCACCAGAGGGGATGCATCAGTTCTGCTGGATACACAGATGGACTGGAAGAGCAATCTCAGGCCCACTTCCAAGGGTCTAGGACTGGGGTGGCACCACATGGCAGGGTAGGAATCACAGTTGCAGAGTCCAGGAACTGGTTACATGAGACTAGTCCTTAGAGTTACTCTGGTGGCCCTGAGTACAGGTTGCAGGTCCAGCCCTTCTCACCCAGGCAGGATGGCAGCAGGGCAGTAGGTCAGCACAGCAAGGCAACAGTCCTTCAGGCAGCAGTCCAGCAGAGTGGCATGTGCCCCAGAGATAGACTGCAAGCACTAAATAGCTAAAGCGGGAAAATGACAACTTTCTAAAAGTGGCATTTCCAAAATTGCAACGCAAAATCCAACTTTACCATGAAAAAGGATTTTTAATTACAATTCAAAAGATACCAAACATGAACAGTTTACCTGCTCCCATTTGGAAGAAACCCTTATTACATGTAATAAGGTAACTCCAATGTTACCCTATGGGAGAGGTAAGCCTTGCAATAGTTAGGGCATATAAAACTTAAAAGTACAAATACCATTTTTAAAATAAATTGCATCCTGCCTGATGGGCTCTTTGGTGCATACCCTACGTGTGATATATGTATTAAAGAGAAAGGCTTGGGACTGGCAAAAGGTTTATTTTGCCAGGTAGAAATGGCAGTTTAAAACTGCACAGACAGGCTGGAATGTCAGGCCTGAGACATGTTTAAAGTTTAAAGGGGTCCTTAAGTGAGTGCCACAATCAGTGCTGCCGGCCCACTGGTAGCATTTCATTCACAGGCCCTGGGTACATGTAGTACCACTTTACTAGGGACTTATAAGTCAATTAAATATGCCAATTGGGGATAAGCCTAGGTTACCATGTTTTAAGGAGTGAGCACATGCACTTTAACACTGGTTAGCAGTGGTAAAGTGCACAGAGTCCTACGGTCAACAAAATTGAGATTAGAAAAATATGGAGGAGTAAGGCAAAAGGCTTGGGGGAAGATTACCCTAAGGCTGACAGGTTCAACATACTACTAGTAAAATACCAAACAATTGCTGCATTGTGTTACTGCTGTTGCTGCTGTGGGGGCTGCAAACCCCAGGACTCCACTTGCCAGGAGGCGCTGTCATGGCATTAGGGGGCAGGACCACCAAGCGCGATAAAGCGCTCTTCAATTTCCCGCTGCACGAGACAGGCACGGGCTACACCTGAGCAAAGCCCGGGACAAGGGTGGGGCTGGCCTGTGCCCATCCGCAACAGGAAGAGGCAGGGCAGGGCCATCCCCCTTCGCTCTACACGTAAGTTAGTTGTCTCCTGATATTAATCCATGGAAATAATAAGGGCCCTGGACATACTGTGTTCCCCCAAGTGAGTTATCTTATTGTGAGGTAGGACCAGCAAGCGCTATAAAGGCTCCTTGATAGATGCACTGTGTGTAGTGATTTCCATTTAGTAGATTAGCGACCAAAGTGATAAATTAATTTACCTTGACAAAGAAAAATTATTAGATATTGTTAATCATGGTGAAGAGGAAGGCAGTAGATAAAACTCTTTGAGAGGGAGTGCAAGGAAAATTCCCAGACACGAAGCTGAAAATTGCACTCTAGATTAAATCGATGAGCTTATTGAGTCAGTTGAGGGTATATTAGCCGCTTAAACTAAGG
This sequence comes from Calotriton arnoldi, assembly GCA_963921515.1. Lineage (NCBI taxonomy): Eukaryota > Metazoa > Chordata > Amphibia > Caudata > Salamandridae > Calotriton > Calotriton arnoldi. The sequence continues at coordinate 409,723 of CAWUFW010012325.1, read as the reverse complement.
ATAAAAGGAGGAATCATCAAGGCAGGAGAAGTAGGGAAGTTGGAAAGAATGTCAAAATACAGAGGAGTATTACAACCTATCTCAATAAACCATCAGAAGACAATGTATTAGAGGTATCTTCTAATGCCAGTTCTCCCTTCTACTAGTGAATCCTCTTCACGAACTACCAAATAATGAAAGCCCTGAACAGATTACAACAGTAGTTAATGTGGAGTGCTCTAACCCATATGCAGTTTTGCAGCACTTAGAGGATAACAGTCCTCCTACGACCAAGGGAGAGGATTGCCCTAAAGAATATGAAGGTAAAGATATTGTGGGCCTAGATGAACAACTCAATGTGATAAGGGGTGAAATAATAAGTTTAAGGGATTGCATGGGTAGATTGGCCAGGGTTCTAAATGACAAGCTGGACAGCCTTTCTGATCTAGTAAAGGAGACAATTCAACAAAGGGAAGGTGACAAAATAGGGTTACCTCTAGTTCGACCGACTAACACTGCAGTACAAAATCTAAGTGTAGTCTGAGATAAATATATGAATAAAGAGCCTATGGGGCAAAACAGAGTGAAAATGACATCGTCCTATGATATCCCCTTGCAGGCCAGAGATCTTCCGCATAATACAGCAAAGTCAAACCTTGCGAACCCAACAATGGATACTCCATCCGGATCTAGCGGCAAATACCTATATATTAGCAAAGAAAGAAAGAGCAGCGCCAACCACAGTAACAACAACGACAAACTATATGATATTTACATGACTAATGTCCCTAAAATCCAGCCAGGTAGTCGCGAAACACGAGAGGCATTGGTGAATAAGTCGATCCACTGAATAAGATACAAGAGGGGTTTTAGATCGATAATAAGGGAGGACATAATCAATGTAGAGCGTTTCGCTTTTGAGGACCCACAGCTGGATTATCTGGGTATAAAACTTAGAAACAAGGAACTTGTAAATGGGTTAATCACACTTGAACTGCGTTTTAAACCCAATAGTAACATACAGATAAGATTGAAGTTGAATCCCCCGGGGCACACAGCAGGCCAAACTACTATAAAGGTACAAAAAGTACCCACATGCACTAACCAGCTTAAAACTAGGAAGTACTCACATCTATCAGAAACAGATTGACTCAGTGATGCCAAGGGGTGTGTGATTTCAAACAACCACACAAGAGGAAAAGACAATATCTCCCAGCAGCTGAAGGGATCCCCCATAACCCACTTTTAGATTTAAACCCCGCTGTAATGCTTGCAGGCAAATTTCCTTCAAACTCTGAAACATATGCATTGACTCAGGGGGAACCACTTTTGCAGAAATCGAAACGGCTACTAGGGCCAGAGACACTAAAGGGTGATTATATAAATATGTTGTTGCGGAATGTTGTGGAAATTAAATCAAAAGTTCCAGACCCGGAGTGGGGATCCTTTAATTAATATTATCATAATATATTCTTACAGGAGACATGGGCTATCAGTCCAGTACATAGATCAGGTTTCTTGACATTCAGTACAAATGCAATCCTCTCTTTGGCGGGGCATCCGTTAGGTAGACTTTTGATATGGTTAAGTTTAGACTTATTCACAGTGGTGAGATTAATTCCATCAAATTCAAGAGACTTATTAGTTCTCAAAATTAAAATCACCACCACCTCAGGATTAAAATATATTGCCCTATTCAATATGTATATTAGATCAGTTCCCCAAAATCTCCAATTGCCCACAGTGGACAAAATAGATGAGCTGATGAGGCAGTTTAACCAGAGGGCCCTAAAAATCGTAGCAGGGGACTGTAAAACACAAATACCCACTGAGCTTCCCTCTAATGCCCCAAAATCCATTCCCCATGCAGCAGCAAAAATATCTAGGCTAGTTTTGACTGCCAACAAGAAAAATATCAAAGGTGGAAACCCAGTTTTTAGACCTAATTATAGATCATGGCCTGAAAATTGTAAATTATAAATGGTAATACGCAATCTGATCGCCCACACTGTCCAACTTTTAAAAGACCCCAAGCACTACAAGAATAGATTATATACTGGTGGATAATGATTTTTGTCCGGAACTACACGATATAAAGGTAATTCCCAGACCCTGTCTGTGTTCCTGGGTAGCGCTGGGACGCCCCGTCGCTGGGGCAGCTATGCGCTGTACAAAATCAGTAAATAAATAAATAAGTGTAAATTTCTTATTGGGCCCTTTAGAGACGTAAACCTGCCTCCTGTCATACTAAAGGGTCAATTAGAAACAACTAATAATTTAAGAAACATAAAATGGTGAGCATTTGTAATGAATACCGAGGATCTGACACATCTATATGATCTATTCGCACAAACACTTTCTGCGATTGACTTTTTTAATATTCATAATGTCAATTTTGCTAACATCCATTGTGAATTAATGGACCAACTAAGACCATACTTTGTGAAAGAGCAAAGGAGAGGCTCGTGTGGAAAAACTGTCCCCACTTGGAACACGAAACGTTGCAGCTTCGGCAAACATAATATTTAAGATCAATAAAAAGGGGCAATAGATTAGAAATAGCTAAGGTGAGGAACAGGTACAAGACTCCCCTTACCAGAGCCAAAAGGGAATGGGATGCAAACCAATGGATGATAATTACAGAAGCCCTAGAAACTGGGGACCAATAAATCCCCAGCAGAGGAATTGAGCGGGACTCAGGGGACTCCCAACACTGGGGAAATTAGATTACCTATTGTAACTGAGGCTCATCAACATTTCACTTAAGCTGAAACAGCCTTAGCATTAAAACAGATTAAAAAAGAAAAGGCCCCTCGGATGGATGGAATCCCGGGTGATTTGTTTTGATCCCAACCAGAGATTTGGTCCCCATATTTAAATGCAGGGTGCAGTATCCTAAAGGGTGACCCAATTCTCCCCACATGGCATGGAACTATCATTATTCCCTTCTATAAAAAGGAGGGATAGGGATGACCCCTCTAATTACAGGCCCATAACATAAGCCTGTTGGATAATTCATAAAAGATTTTTTTGTAGGCAGGTGCTGTTTAGAGTCCATGGATGGAGAGAAGAGAATAAGAGAAGAGAATAATATTCTCAAAGAGGCACAAGCAGGTTTTAGGACCAAGATCTGTACCTTCGACCAGGTCCTACGCTTTAAGGTGTTATGTTGGAAATACGCCACCTTGAGGCGAGATCACATGTATGTCGCTTTCAATTATATGAGAGTGGCATTCAGCCTGGTCGTGAGGGAAAATCTTTGGGAAGTCCTGGCCGGATATGGAATCCCAAGAGATCTATTATGGATCTTGAGGGCTTTCCATGCAAAATCCTATGCCAAGGTGAGATGTAATGCGGCAGGAGACTTATCAGACAAAATTGATGTTAAGCGAGACAAGGATGTGCCCTTGCCCCACACTCTTTAGCTTATATATCAATGGAGCTGTCAAATGTTTGGCTGAATGCATGTATAATGCCCCTAAATTAGCAGGCATTCCTTATGTTTGCGGGTGATACTCTGCTAATATTGAGAACTCCAATGGGGCTCCAATCAGAATTAAATACTTTTGTTGCCTTCTGGGAGGAAAGGGGTGTAGAACTGAATACAACAAAATCAAAATTTATGATTATAAATCCCCATCGATCTTACAGAAGGAAGATGACAATAGATGGGGTTGCCCATGAGATGGTATCACATTTTGACTAGCAGACAACCTAACAAGGGGAGCTCAGCTGGAAAAAAGCAAAACCATTCTACACCAGAAAGCCTCTGCAATAGGGAGAAAATATAAGGCTACTTCTGGGGGTGCAGTGTCTCCTGCTATTACTGTATATTGAGCCTCGGTGCTAACAGTAGCAGCCTATGGAGTTGATATATGGGGATACACAAATTAGGAAACCATCACCAAAGTTGAGAGCAAGTTTATTAGGGCCCTTTTTAGTTTCCCTGTAAGTTTGCCTATCTTACCATTGAGATTAGATCTGGCATTAAACCCAATACATTTAACAATCTTCCTCAAACCCTTGTTATGCTGGATTAGACTTTGGTCCACCAAAGAGTTAGCAATTTATAGGGACTCAATCAAGGAACTGATAAGTCTTGACAAAGATGTATGCATCCCTTGGCTAAAGGTAATAAGGGAACTTTCAGCTAAAATAGGAATTGGTGAAATATGGATGTCACCAGCACAGATATCCAAAACAGATGCACAGAAGGTAAAGCATTCCTATTGGGTGGAAGTGTTGCAGCAAAATTGGAGAGACCACCAGGAGGGAAGCATATCCGGCATCTGTTTGAACCATAAATGTGTGCCAAGGCTGGAGTTCTATATGGATAGAATTTACCCCTTTCATGCTAAATGCCTATACATGCAATACAGATGTGGTGTTCTTCCGCTGAGAGTACATACCTCAAAGTGGTCTAACATACTTCCCAACTCTAAATAGTGCCCAAGCTGTTCACAAACTGTTGAGACAGAAGTACACTTTTTGTTCTGTTGCCCTCTTTATAAGACAACACGCAAGAAATGGATAATTGCTATCTGCAGACTTATGGGGGTGAGGCACTATTGGAATGCTGCAAGGATATTGAAATGTGATTTAAGAGAACAAATATTCTTTGCGGTTTCACAGTTTCTTTATTGTGCATGCAAGCAAAGAAATAAGGCCTTAACTAACTCAAAGCTCTGATTATTGATACTATAGATAGGTTATTATTTTAATATGATGATATTAGATTTATTTGCTATCTTTAACTCTATTTATAGTTTTAATATATGTCAATTGGAGGATTCTTCATAATGTTGATTACATGTGTTTTATGTGTCTGCAAAACTTTTATGGCTTCAGTACCGAAATATATATATATATACATATATATATATATATATATATATATATTATCTACTGGCGGTCGCCAGTAGATAGTTATAGTTACAACCTATTATCCATAGGAAATCCGCGACATTCTATTTGAAATAACTCTCTTGCCGGTTGACGTATCTTCGCAAAATTTTCAAACTTTATGGCCCGCTCCGGTCCGCTCCTACCCTGAAAGTCTCGGGGGATTCGTCAAGCGGGGCCGAGAAAAAGGGGGTCCCAAAACGCGTTTTCCCCATGCAATTTTCCATAGGAAACTTTAGACACGGCTACAGCCCGAACTGCTGAACGGAATTACACCAAATTTGGCAAAGAGGTAGTTCTTGGTTCAGAAAGAACCCTTTTTGTTAAATGGTGTAAATCCGTTCAGTAGTTGCTGAGAAAATCAAAAGTAAAAAGATAGTGATATCTAGGGCCGCGGATCCTCCCGAGCACGAGCTTTATGTTAATTGGCTGTCAACACTCCAAACCAGGAAGTGTTGGCAGCCATTTTATCCCTCGGTAGAACCGAGGGACAGAAACAAGTGCGCAAAGCGCACAAAGGGAGCAGGGTAGAAACACCCTGACCCCCTAGGTCTGCTCAGGGGTCCCACAAGGACCCCCTGGGCAAATTTTTTTTTTTTTTTTAAATCGGCAGGATGCGCTCAGGGAGCGCGAACCCTGCCGAAAAAAAATCGAAGCGCGGTCTCCCGTGCTTCGATGTCAATTGGCCCCGGGTGGGCCAAGTCCCGGGGGCATGCTGGGAGGGGTTAATTTTATGTGTGGGGGGCCTCTAAGGGCCCCCAAGCCCGGGGACCACCACCCCCGGGGCTTTATGTATAATGGTGCGGGAGGGCTCTGAGCCCTCCCGCAGCCCCGGGACCGCCACCTCCCCGGGGCTTCTTTTTATTTAAAAACCTGTGTGGGGGCTCCAGCCCCACACGCCCGGGACCACCACCTCCCGGGGCTTCTTTTATTTAAAAAACCTGTGTGGGGGCTCCAGCCCCCACACGCCCGGGGACCACCACCTCCCGGGGCACTAAGAAAAATTAAAATGGGGGTCCGTTTTGGACCCCCAGAGCCCCGGGGACCACCACCTCCCCGGGGCTTTCAAAATAAAGGGAGGGGGCCGCGCGGCCCCCTCCTGGAGCCCTTGATGGCCCTGGGGACCACCACCCCCAGGGCCGGCTCCTGCAGTGTCCCGGGGTGCCTACCCCCAGGACACTGCTGTTTGCAATGACAGGACGGGAGCCTCGCGGCCCCGTCCTGTCATTGCAAACTTGCTTTGGATATTGGAAGAGAGAGCAGGAAACCTGCTCTCTCTTCCAATATCCAAAGCCGATAGCTTTTCCACATGGGGAGCAGCATGTTAGCTGCTCCCCATGTGTAAAGCAATGCCGGCTCCCGTAGGACACGGGGAGCCGGCGGGACTGTGGGGGTTTGGGGACCCCCACAGTCCCCAACGAGAGGCCAGGCCCCGGGGGATGGGGTCCCCGGGGCCATAAGAGGCCACGGAGGGGGCCACGCAGCCCCCTCCCCAAAGTAACAAAAATTTAACAAAAAAAAAAAAGTGCAAGGCCGGCCCCGGGGAAGGGGTCCCCGGGGCCTTAAATGGCCTGAGGAGGGGGCCACTCAGCCCCCTCCAAATAAAAAAAGAGGCCATGCCCCGGGGGATGGGGTCCCCGGGACCAATACAGGCCCAGGGAAGGGGGGCCACGCGGCCCCCTTCCCGTTTTTTATTTTTATTTTAATTAAAAAAAGGGGAAAGGCCCTGGGGGATGGGGTCCCCAGGGCCTAAAAATAGGAAAAAGGAAGGGGGGCCACAGGGGGAAAAAAAACAAAAACAAAAAAAACGATCGGGCTTGTAGGCCCCGCCCCTTCCTTCACCACTCTGCAAACGCGCCCTGGCGCGTTTGCAGAGAGAGAACGAATTCCCCTTGAATACTGGGGTCCCTGAGGGCCAACTAGCCCACCAGGAACCTCCAGTATGCGCCAGGGAGCTGCCTTGCAGAGAGGTGTACAGAGGCCACGCCCCTTTTACACCTCTCTGCAACGCAGCTCTAGGGCGCTTTTGGAGGTATATGGTGGGCTAGTTGCACCCCAGGGACCCTCAGGATTCAAGGGAGTTAATCCCCCGACTTAAAACGCGCCACGGGCGCGTTTGCACAGTGGTGAAGGGAGGGCGGGGCTTCCAGGTGACATGTGTGCAAACAGGCCCCGTGGCGCGTTTTAAGATGGGGAATTAAATCCTCTTCAATCCTGAGGGTCCCTGGGGGCCAACTAGCCCAACAGGTACGTCCAGAAAGCGCCACAGAGCTGCGTTGCAGAGAGGTGTAAAAAGGGTGTGGCCTCTGTAAATGTCTCTGCAACGCAGCCCCTGGCGCATACTGGAGGTTCCTGGTGGGCTAGTTGGCCCGTAGGGACCCTCATGATTCAAGGGGACTTAATCCCCCAACTTAAAACGCGCCACGGGGCGCGTTTGCACAGATGTCACCTCAGGCCCCGCCCCTCCCTTCACCATTGTGCAAATATTCCTCTAAAATCAGCCGAAATACGAATTCTGATTTACTCACCTGTTATCAGGAGAGACCTCAGTGCTGCATCTTTCAGCCCAGTAATAATCCTGAAAAGTAATTTTAACCGTACTTACCAGTAACTTGAATTTCCTTCCATAGGCTAACATTGACTGGTTTCACTTGGAAATTCTTCTAAGTGTGGAGTTTTGGAACTTTAAAATATTCCTCTAAAATCAGCCGAAATACGAATTCCGATTTACTCACCTGTTATCAGGAGAGACCTCAGTGCTGCATCTTTCAGCCCAGTACTGATCCTCAAAAGTAATTTTAACCGTACTTACCAGTAACTTGAATTTCCTTCCATAGGATATCATTGCCTGCTTTTTGCTGAAAAAGTTTCTAAGTGTTGATTTTTTAAACATACAAATATTCCTCTAAAATCAGCCGAAATCCGAATTCTGATTTACTCACCTGTTATCAGGAGAGACCTCAGTGCTGCATCTTTCAGCCCAGTACTGGTCCTGAAAAGTAATTTTAACCGTACTTACCGGTAACTTGAATTTCCTTCATAGGCTAACATTGATTGGTTTCACTTGGAAATTCTTCTAAGTGTGGAGTTTTGGAACTTTAAAATATTCCTCTAAAATCAGCCGAAATACGAATTCCGATTTACTCACCTGTTATCAGGAGAGACCTCAGTGCTGCATCTTTCAGCCCAGTACTGATCCTCAAAAGTAATTTTAACCGTACTTACCAGTAACTTGAATTTCCTTCCATAGGCTAACATTGATTGGTTTCACTTGGAAATTCTTCTAAGTGTGGAGTTTTGGAACTTTAAAATATTCCTCTAAAATCAGCCGAAATACGAATTCCGATTTACTCACCTGTTATCAGGAGAGACCTCAGTGCTGCATCTTTCAGCCCAGTACTGATCCTGAAAAGTAATTTTAACCGTACTTACCGGTAACTTGAATTTCCTTCATAGGCTAACATTGACTGGTTTCACTTGGAAATTCTTCTAAGTGTGGAGTTTTGGAACTTTAAAATATTCCTCTAAAATCAGCCGAAATACGAATTCCGATTTACTCACCTGTTATCAGGAGAGACCTCAGTGCTGCATCTTTCAGCCCAGTACTGATCCTGAAAAGTAATTTTAACCGTACTTACCAGTAACTTGAATTTCCTTCATAGGCTAACATTGACTGGTTTCACTTGGAAATTCTTCTAAGTGTGGAGTTTTGGAACTTTAAAATATTCCTCTAAAATCAGCCGAAATACGAATTCCGATTTACTCACCTGTTATCAGGAGAGACCTCAGTGCTGCATCTTTCAGCCCAGTACTGATCCTGAAAAGTAATTTTAACCGTACTTACCGGTAACTTGAATTTCCTTCATAGGCTAACATTGACTGGTTTCACTTGGAAATTCTTCGAAGTGTGGAGTTTTGGAACTTTAAAATATTCCTCTAAAATCAGCCGAAATACGAATTCCGATTTACTCACCTGTTATCAGGAGAGACCTCAGTGCTGCATCTTTCAGCCCAGTACTGATCCTGAAAAGTAATTTTAACCGTACTTACCGGTAACTTGAATTTCCTTCATAGGCTAACATTGACTGGTTTCACTTGGAAATTCTTCTAAGTGTGGAGTTTTGGAACTTTAAAATATTCCTCTAAAATCAGCCGAAATACGAATTCCGATTTACTCACCTGTTATCAGGAGAGACCTCAGTGCTGCATCTTTCAGCCCAGTACTGATCAGGAAAAGTAATTTTAACCGTACTTACCGGTAACTTGAATTTCCTTCATAGGCTAACATTGACTGGTTTCACTTGGAAATTCTTCTAAGTGTGGAGTTTTGGAACTTTAAAATATTCCTCTAAAATCAGCCGAAATACGAATTCCGATTTACTCACCTGTTATCAGGAGAGACCTCAGTGCTGCATCTTTCAGCCCAGTACTGGTCCTGAAAAGTAATTTTAACCGTACTTACCAGTAACTTGAATTTCCTTCCATAGGCTAACATTGACTGGTTTCACTTGGAAATTCTTCTAAGTGTGGAGTTTTGGAACTTTAAAATATTCCTCTAAAATCAGCCGAAATACGAATTCCGATTTACTCACCTGTTATCAGGAGAGACCTCAGTGCTGCATCTTTCAGCCCAGTACTGATCCTGAAAAGTAATTTTAACCGTACTTACCGGTAACTTGAATTTCCTTCATAGGCTAACATTGACTGGTTTCACTTGGAAATTCTTCTAAGTGTGGAGTTTTGGAACTTTAAAATATTCCTCTAAAATCAGCCGAAATACGAATTCCGATTTACTCACCTGTTATCAGGAGAGACCTCAGTGCTGCATCTTTCAGCCCAGTACTGATCCTCAAAAGTAATTTTAACCGTACTTACCGGTAACTTGAATTTCCTTCATAGGCTAACATTGACTGGTTTCACTTGGAAATTCTTCTAAGTGTGGAGTTTTGGAACTTTAAAATATTCCTCTAAAATCAGCCGAAATACGAATTCCGATTTACTCACCTGTTATCAGGAGAGAACCCAGTGCTGCATCTTTTAGCCCAGTACTGATCCTCAAAAGTAATTTTAACCGTACTTACCAGTAACTTGAATTTCCTTCCATAGGATATCATTGCCTGCTTTTTGCTGAAAAAGTTTCTAAGTGTTGATTTTTGAAACATACAAATATTCCTCTAAAATCAGCCGAAATCCGAATTCTGATTTACTCACCTGTTATCAGGAGAGACCTCAGTGCTGCATCTTTCAGCCCAGTACTGGTCCTGAAAAGTAATTTTAACCGTACTTACCAGTAACTTGAATTTCCTTCCATAGGCTAACATTGACTGGTTTCACTTGGAAATTCTTCTAAGTGTGGAGTTTTGGAACTTTAAAATATTCCTCTAAAATCAGCCGAAATACGAATTCCGATTTACTCACCTGTTATCAGGAGAGACCTCAGTGCTGCATCTTTCAGCCCAGTACTGATCCTCAAAAGTAATTTTAACCGTACTTACCAGTAGTTTGAATTTCCTTCCATAGGATATCATTGCCTGCTTTTTGCTGAAAAAGTTTCTAAGTGTTGATTTTTGAAACATACAAATGTTCCTCTAAAATCAGCCGAAATCCGAATTCTGATTTACTCACCTGTTATCAGGAGAGACCTCAGTGATGCATCTTTCAGCCCAGTACTGGTCCTGAAAAGTAATTTTAACCGTACTTACCAGTAACTTGAATTTCCTTCCATAGGCTAACATTGACTGGTTTCACTTGGAAATTCTTCTAAGTGTGGAGTTTTGGAACTTTAAAATATTCCTCTAAAATCAGCCGAAATACGAATTCCGATTTACTCACCTGTTATCAGGAGAGACCTCAGTGCTGCATCTTTCAGCCCAGTACTGATCCTGAAAAGTAATTTTAACCGTACTTACCAGTAACTTGAATTTCCTTCCATAGGAATCCATTGTCTGGTTTTTCAGCAGAAAAGTTTCAAAGTGTCGATTTTCACAAACTACAAATATTCCTAAAAAATCGCCTGTATGACTTAAACGCATTCTTTCAACTGTTTACAGGAGATGCACCAGTGCTGGATCCAGGATCCAACACTGAGTAAGAAAAAGTAACGATAACAGTTTTTAACTTCTAAGTGAATTTCCTTCCATAGGATAACATTGGTGATTCTATGAGAAAAAGTTTCTAAGTGTGAACTTTTAAAGTACAATAATATTCCTTAAAAATCACGACTGTAACCAAAACGCTTTTACTCAACTGTTTACAGGAGATGTCCCAGGACTGAATCTAGGATCCAGTAATGTGGTTAGAAAAGTAATCCATAAAGTAACTAATTGCATTTAACTAGAAATTCACATTGAGCTGAATGTTGCATTGTGTTTGAAAATGTGTTGCCCATTGCAACAACTGTAACTACTGTACTTAAAAGTCTATTGCCTATGTGCAAAGTAATTAAACTAAAGTAATTCATTCTGAGAAAGTATTTTTTGTAATGTAATGTATAATGTAATTACAATGTAATTTAAAAAATAAAATATGTAAAAAAAAATTGTTTCTAAAAAATTTGGAAATCAGTATGAAAAAAATGTATATAACAATTAATACATTTAAAAATTGTCATTTACAAAACCTTTGAAATTCACTGAAAAAACTGTAGGTTTCAGACATGTTATAGTTACAAATTAGCATTTAAAAAACCTTTGAAATTCACTGAAAAAACCATAGGTTTCAGGGACGTTATAGTTACAAATTAGCATTTAAAAAACCTTTGAAATTCACTGAAAAAACCATAGGTTTTAGGGACAGTTATAGTTAGTTGGACATTGCACTCGTACAAAACCCGTGAAATTCCCCCGTTATAGTTAGTCCAGCTAACTATAACTCGCGCCCCGCAATGCACTGCTGATGACGTCACATATTACATCACTCATGACATGGTCAGTGACATCACTGATGACATCACTGATGACATCTCAAATGACATCACTGATGACATCATCCACGTGATAATCTGATGCACCTCCTCACACCCTAATATAACCTTTGATACACCCACTCTAAATTACAGACTGCCATTCGCAAAACCATAGACACTCCAACACCAATAACTACATACCCACTCACTGATTCTTAGGTCTACGCACACATCCACTCACTCACCCGTACAGTCACTCATACTTACGGTCACTCAGTACAGGACTATCATATGCACTCATACTCCTATATAGACACTCAAACACCGCCACTCATCCATAGAGGTACTCACACACCTAGTCAGTCATGCAAATAATTAAACACACTACCATTTACTCACCTATACAGTTATACACACACCAGCTCACTTACTCATACAAATAGTAGCACATTCTTACGCTCTTATACAATCACTGATACAAGCACACACTCATCCATACAGCCACTATCACAATCACTCACTCTCGCTTATAGCTATTTATATACTCCAACACACATATATACTGCCTTTCACATATGTAGTTACTCACACATGTACCACTGGGACATACATTCACTCACTAACACACTCTTACACACACTTACCCACCCATACAGTCTATCACAGTTGCACTCTTGAAACCATCCACCCAGTGAATCACCCACTCACACATCTATGCACAGAGTTGCACACACCCCTCCCACACAAACACTCAGGCACCCATACAGATACTCAGACAAGCATTCAATAACTCATATAGACACTCATGTAGCTATTCACAAACACATGCAGCCACTTACACAGCAACAGACAGACGGATACAGACATTCACCCAGTTTAGTCACTAACCCATGCATTCAGTAAGATACGTTAAATCACTCACTTATAGAGTCAGTCACGCACCTACTAAATCATCCATACAGACACTTACACACCCACTCATTCTTCAATACGTCTTTTCCTATATATATTAAAAATATATAAACTTTACAGAAACACACAGTCACTGGATGATGTCATCAGTGATGTCATCAGTGATGTCATTTGAGATGTCATCAGTGATGTCATCAGTGATGTCACTGACCATGTCATGAGTGATGTAATATGTGACGTCATCAGCAGTGCATTGCGGGGCGCAAGTTATAGTTAGCTGGACTAACTATAACGGGGGAATTTCACGGGTTTTGTACGAGTGCAATGTCCAACTAACTATAACTGTCCCTAAAACCTATGGTTTTTTCAGTGAATTTCAAAGGTTTTTTAAATGCTAATTTGTAACTATAACGTCCCTGAAACCTATGGTTTTTTCAGTGAATATATATATATATATATATATATATATATATATATATATATATATGTACACTTTTGTGTGAAATTACGCTTTCTGTAGTAACTTTACGGTATTCACAAAGTGAGGGCCTGATTCACAAAGGTAAACCTACACTTTTGTGTAAGTTTACAATTGTATTATATATATATATATATATATATATATATAGAATTTTTGGATGTGCGGGTGTATGTAAAAGAAGGGAGGTTAGCGACCACCTTACACAGAAAAGCCACAGCTGGAAATGTCACACTTCACGCAAGTAGTGCGCATCCTCAGCACTTGATTAAAAATATCCCCTACGGAGAACTTTTGCGTTTAAAAAGAATCTGCAGCACACAAGAAATCTTAAAGTGTGTACAGAAGAAGCGCTAAGTAGATTCAAACAGAGAGGGTATGAGAACAAAGTTTTAATTGAGGCAGAAAGGAAGATGAAGGATAGAACAAGGGAATCTCTGTTTTCCAACCATAGTAAAAAGGAAATGGTGCAGATGTTAACAATGCCCCCAGACTTATCACCACCTATAATAAACAAGAAAGGAAGATTCGATCGATAATCAAACACAATTGGCCAATTGTGTTGATGGATGGGGTATTGGCACCCAGGCTCCCTGCCCAACCTGTGATTACATACAGAAAAGGCCCCTCAATGCGCACCCAAATTGTGAAGAGCAGCCCAGAACTGTCCAAAGCCACTATGTGGCTGCAACCGAAACTAGGTTTTACCAAATGGTCTTCCTGTAGGGCCTGCAGATTCGGGGAAAATACAACCCATTACACCACTCCTTTTAGCCCGGATAAAATTGCTATCCAGGGTAAATTTAACTGTAGAACGGAGTATGCAGTGTATATTTTGGCATGCACCTGCAGCCTTAGGTATGTGGGAAGTACCAAGCTGCAGGTGCATGTCCGAATTCTGCAGCACTTACGAGCCATCGTGAATAATGACACTACTTATCCGGTGGCTCGTCATTTCAAACAGATACATAACAACAACCTTGACTGTTTAAAATATTTTGTGGTGGCAGCAGTTCCAAAATTACGAAGAGGTGGTGACAGGGAAAGGAAATTAAGGCAGATGGAGTCCCGTATGATTTTGGAGCTAGATAGTAAGTTCCCCAATGGATTAAACAATACTGAGGACTTACACTATTTTTTGTAAAATTACATTCTGTTATAAAAGATAAGTGAGCTCAAAGGTCATTGAGGTATGGTCCCCGTATGATATTGATAAGACACTTTCGGAACACAAAGACAGGACTATAGCATAGTATGTAACAGTTGTTTCAGCAGTGTCGTGTCCCATATTCCATCTGGGACCGCGCAAGAAATGTACATATATACATAAAATAATTTCTTAGATATGGCTTTTATGATGATATTTTTTATTGAAAATTTAGCACTTGCACTTTAAGTGGTCTAGTAAGCCAGATTTAGCACTTTTGCACATCTAGCACTTTACAGTTGTACTGCATACTTTGCACAATACATAGCACTTTAGCAATAGGCATTTTTTGCACAGGAAGGAATATCATTAGGTAATAATTCCCTGCATTATGGCTTGAATTGTGATGGAATTTGCGACAAGAACCTGCACAGTTTGCACAGTCAGGAATAGTACTATGATTATTAATAAATTGTACATATAAAAGTCGACTGTACGAATAAGCATTAGGCAGGAAGAATAGATTTTATCATATCGCACAGTAAGAAATAACGTTATATTTACAACAATTGAGGAGTTGTGTATATTTATGTTTTTAATGTGCCAAAGAGCATTAGGCTGAGAATATGGATTTTATTACTGTATTAATCAGGTTTTTTTATAGATGCAACAATTTATGTTGGTGAATCATCGCGTAAAATTATCGCACGACGCAAACCCGAATATATTTATATATGAAGAAATTTTGGCTTTAAATCGTCAAAATATCAAGCCAGGCAATAAGGGAATTTATAAATAGAAATGTGTAAGAAATAATATGTTGCCAATTTAAATTATGGTTGTGCTAATATATAAAATGTGCATAGCAAAATAACGTGAAAAAGAGAAAAAGAAAACAGACCAACTGTGTATGAAGAAGTAGTGCTAGTATGTTTTCTATGTTCACATATCACGAGGGGTGAAAGCACAGCATATTTAAACATGGCGAACGGTTTCCTTTGTAACAAGATCAAGGGCAAGTGTTGCCCGAAACGCGTCGTTCTGAGGAGCAAATAAAAAGATCTTTATGCCAATAATTTTCAGTGGTTCGTGGATTCTCTGTTCGCCCGTCTGGGATGTGGAGGTGCGGAGAAACTAAGTCTGTTCGTTGATATATATATATATATCAGCATGTGAATCCCAAAGTATCCAGCCACAGCGGCGTAACACGAGGGCACAGACTCCAAGGCAGTGATGATGGCAAAGTGTCTTTATTTAAGTATCCAAAATGACGCGTTTCGGCCGCCAGACATGCAGCCTTGTTCACATAGTGCACTGCATGTGAAAGGGTGCTTTATATACATAGGTGGTGAGTAGTAGTCTTTTTACAGTGTTTAACATTTTACCACATGAGTTGGCAATTTTACTACAGTAAACTGCTTTACTGTAGTGATAGTTTACTGCTGGAGGTGAGTCAGCAGTTAACCAGGCACAGTGCAGTATATATACATGGAGATAGAAGACATCTGTAACGCTTGTGTGTGTGGGAAGGTATGAGCGTTAGAATGGCTGTGCATGTTGCAGAGGTTGCCTAACTATGTGTTTTGTGGCACCACTGCATTCGCGATAAGGAATCATGAGTCCTAAAACCGTGGAAATACGAGGAAAATGCGGCGATCACGGTAAGTAACCCGTGTGTGAATGGAGTGTCACAATGATCGGGCGTGATCTAACTCAAAGAGGCTGAGTATAATTAGGCAGGCTAACAATTGCCAAGTGTACACTCATGTATTGGAGTATATCTAATGCCAGGTGATCTCTTCTACCTCAATGAGTTGTGCCGTTTGTGGTATATTTAATATAAATTAAATATAAAAAGCGCCACAAAAAAATATATGTATATATGCCAGCCATAGTATGTTTATTTACCGCTTGGTGCCAGGTGTGGGAAAAAGATGTTAAAAAGTCAACTGGTACTACTCATACGTGGGTGCTAATAATGTGTAATGTGAAAGGGAGGGAGTGCTGGGTTAAAAGAGTGAGACTATGAGTGAATACTAGTTGGCAAAATTGGATGGAACAGTATGGTCCAATGTGTAAAATGGATATTCACACACAGGGTATATGTGAAATCAAGAAACTAAAATTGTTTCAATTATTAACAAAGTCCACTTGACACAATCCCGCGTGGGTTTTCAATGTAGTAGGTTACAAATGACATGCTCAAATACAATATATTCCGTCATATGCATACAAAACATAAGTTAATCAGTGTACTGAAAAAGAAGTCAGGTTATACAGAATTCATGGCACAAATGCACAAATAGTATAAGGTTTCAGAGAAGGGAGCCAAGGTTACAGACAGATGTAGTTCCGATTTAACTGAGATGTTTAAAATGGGTTCATGAATTTGGTTGGTTGAAGTGGACACCATAGGCCTGAATGCTATTAGATGATATGGAATGTTTTAATTTAAACATCATGTGTGACTCCATTTTATAGGAAGTTGTGCATATCCTCACTGATGTTCAATCCTGCGGGGCACTTAGTATTAAATTCAATGATGTATTTGCTCTCTAGTTTTCGCAGGAGCTTCTCCCGGTTACCACCCCTCATAAGTGCTGGTATGCAATCAATCACTGAGTAATGTAGATGGTTAAGGTTGTTATTGTGCTTTTCCTTGAAATGTCTCGCTACCGGGTATGCTGAGTCATTATTGACTATGGCCCTGAGATGTTGTAGGATGCGTTGGTGTACTGGTAGCTTAGTGCTGCCAATGTACCAAAGGTTGCATGAACAGACAAGCAAATAGATAGCAAACTCAGTCTTACATGTGAGGCGATGTTTAATGATCAGGGGATTCTGTCTGAAAGCTGAAACAACTTGGGTAATGTTTTTACCAAATTTGCAAGCCCTGCAGCTATTGCATTTAACAAATCCTTTGGTGTCTGTCAGCCAGTTACCTTTCGAAATGACCTCTGGACTATTTCTCACCAGGGCATCGTGCATTGAAAATGCACGCTTGTAAGTAATATCAGGCTGGTGTGTTACTATTGGGCCTAGAATGGGATCTGATCTAATGATGCCCCAGTGTTTGTTAATGACTGATCTGATGTTGCAGGCTTCTGTGTTGAATGTTGTGATGAGCCTGGTAGTGATACTTTGTTTCTGCTCTAGAATGGGGATGTTAGTGTCAACTTCGCGACCTACAGTAAGGAGGTCTTCCCTAGGAATTAAGTTGGCTCTGTTCATGGCTTTTCTGATGTTGGCTATGGAGTAACCTCTAGCTCTAAAACGTTGGAATGCATCTTCATGACAATGTGTTAGATCAGTGGGTGAGCTACAGATCCTACGCAGGCGTAGCATTTCTCCGTAGGGGATGCTCGCAATCAGGTGTTTAGGGTGAAAACTGGCGGCATGAAGTGTTGAGTTCCCTGCCGTAGGCTTCCTATGTAGTTTAGAGTTCAGTTTGCCACCTCCCACAAATAACTCTACATCAAGGAATTCAATAGATGTTTTACTGATGTTGGCATTGAATTCAAGGTTAAGGGTGTTTGAATTGATTGTTTCAATAAACGCTTTTTCACTGATGGTGTCCCCCTTCTAAATAACGAAGACATCATCTATAAACCTTAACCAGGTGATTACATTGTTATTCCAGTTTTCGTGCAGGTGTCCCCTCAGAGTCTGCTCCTCCCAAGCTCCTACATGTAGACAAGCGTAGCTCGGTGAAAAGCATGCTCCCATGGCCACTCCCCTTAATTGATGGTACACTTTTTTGTTGAATAGGAAGTAGTTGTGGAACAAACACCATTCAATGAGGAAAAGCAAGAATTCATTGTGTTTATAGCAGTTTATCGGTTTTTTTATCCAAAAAGTGCTTGCATGCTGCGATACCATCACTGTGTCTGATGCTTGTATAAAGCGAGGTGATGCCGAGCGACATGAGCAGATAGTCATTGCACCATGGGATAGCTTTAATTTTCAATAAAAAGTCACTCGTGTCTCTAAGGTATGTTGGTAGGCTTGAGACCATATCTTGTAGGAAGTAGTCAACATATCTGGAGATGTTTTCGCACATATTCTTTTTGGCCGATATGATGGGACGCCCAGGTATGGGATCTGAGTTCTTGTGTACTTTGGGTAAGAAGTACAGGATCGGGAGCACCGGGGAATCTGTGTTTAGGAAAGAAAATTCATCTTTACTGATAATCCCTTGCGCTCTGTAGGAGTTGAGGTGCTTTCTTAGATCTTTATTGCTTGTGGCTATTTCTTTATGGCTTGAAGTTTTGTAACACTGTTGGTCTGTAAGATGCCTGTCAGCTTCTGCGAGGTATAAATGTCGTGGCCACAGGACAATATTACCCCCCTTGTCCGCTTTATTGATGATCACTTCATTCTCTTTTTGCAGTTTTCTCATTAGGTTGTGATAACCTTGATTAATCTCTGGGCGGGTGTTTCTGTGTCGCTTGCCTTTCTTCCTGAGATGCAGGGATTTTAATTCATCAGTATTGACGTCGCTGAAAATGTCAATCGCATCTCTTGGCATCATTGGTGTAAAGGTAGAGTGCGGTATAGATATATATATAGCTATATATATATATATATATATATAGAGAGATATATATATATAGAGATATAGATATTCACTGAAAAAACCATAGGTTTCAGGGACATTATAGTTAGGAATTAGCATTTCAAAAACCTTTGAAATTCACTGAAAAAACCATAGGTTTCAGGGACGTTATAGTTAGAAATTAGAATTTAAAAAACCTTTGAAATTCACTGAAAAAACCACAGGTTTCAGGGACGTTATAGTTAGTTGGACATTTCACTCATACAAAACCAGTGAAATTCGGTTGTTATAGTTAGTTGAGCTAACTATAACTCGCGCCCCCGCAATGCACTGCTGATGACGTCACATATTACATCATTCATGACATGATCAGTGACATCACTGATGACATCACTGATGACATCTCAAATGACATCACTGATGACATCACTGATGACATCTCAAATGACATCACTGATGACATCATCCAGTGACTGTGTGTTTCTGTAAAGTTTAAATATGTTTTATATATATATATGCCAAGGTGTATGGAAGAATGAGTGGGTGTATAAGTGTCTGAATGGATGATTTAGAAGGTGCGTGACTGACTGTATAAGTGAGTGATTAATCGTGTCTTACTGAATGCATGGGTTAGTGACTAAACTGTGTGAATGTCTGTATCAGTCTGTTAATTGGTGTATAAGCGGTTGCATGGGTTAGTGAGTAGCTACATGAGTGTCTATATGGGTTATTGATTGGTTGTCTGAGTGTCTGTATGGGTGCCTGAGTGTCTGTGTGGGAGGGGGGGTGTGACTCTGTGCATAGATGTGTGAGTGGGGGATTCACTGGGTGTATGGGTTCAAGAGTGTATCTGTGAAGGGCTGTAAGGGTGGGTGAGTGTGTGTATGGGTGTGTTGGTTAGTGAATGGATGTCTCAGTGGTACATGTGTGGGTAACTACATATGTGAAAGGCAGTATATGTGAGTGTTGGAGTATATAAATAACTATATGTGAGAGTGAGTGATTGTGAGAGTGGCTGTATGGATGAGTGTGTGCTTGTATCAGTCATTGTATAAGAGACTAAGTATGTGTTAGTATCTGTATGAATAAGTGAGGTGGTGTGTATATAACTGTATAGGTGAGTAAATGGGAGTGTAATTGATTCTTTGCATGACTGACTAGGTGTGTGAGTAACTCTATGGATGAGTGGCGGTGTGTGAGTGTCTGTATAGGTGTATGAGTGCATATGATACTGCTGTATTGATGAGTGACTGTATGGGTGAGTGAGTGGATGTGTGTGTGTAGACCCAGGAATCAGTGAGTGGGTATGTAGTAATTGGTATTGGTGTGTCTATGGTTTTGAAAATGGTAGTCTGTATTTTAGAGTGGGTGTATCAAAGGTTATATTAGGGTGTGAGGAGGTGCATCAGATTATCACGTGTATGATGTCATCAGTGATGTCATCAGTGATGTCATTTGAGATGTCATCAGTGATGTCATCAGTGATGTCACTGACCATGTCATGAATGATGTAATATGTGACGTCATCAGCAGTGCATTGCGGGCGCGAGTTATAGTTAGCTCAACTAACTATAACATCCGAATTTCACTGGTTTTGTATGAGTGAAATGTCCAACTAACAATAACGTCCCTGAAACCTGTGGTTTTTTCAGTGAATTTCAAAGGTTTTTTAAATGCTAATTTCTAACTATAACGTCCCTGAAACCTATGTTTTTTTCAGTGAATTTCAAAGGTTTTTTAAATGCTAATTCCTAACTATAACGTCCCTAAAACCTATGGTTTTTTCAGTGAATTTCAAAGGTTTTTTAAATGCTAATTTCTAACTATGCCTACAGAGGTAGGACATGTGCAGAAAGAGGAAGAAAAGCGCAGAAAGAAGCAAGAGAAATGCAGAAAGAGGAAACAGAAGTCCAGAAAGACGAAGAAAGGTGCAGAAAGAAGCAAGAGATATGCAGAAAGAACCAACAGAGGTGCAGAAAAAGGCCTTGTTGCAAAGTCCTCCTGTCCCCCAACTGTTTGCTGACTGGTACTGGTGGTAACTGACTCTGACTAACCAGGCCCGGAGCCAGTGCTATACTGGAAGACACTTAGAATACAGTCAAAACACCTACATACACTAGGGTACACTATGGTTGGGGTATCCCTGTGATTGGCATGACCTCCCCTGTAAGGCCCTAGTACATAATAGGGATAGGGGGATTAAAACTACCTCTAAGTCAGAGGTGCAGAAAGAGGCAAGAGAAGTGCAGAAAGAAGCAACAGAGGTACTGAAACAGGTAAGAGAGGTGCAGAAAGAAGCAAGTGAAGTGCAGAAAGAGGCAAGAGAGGTGCATAAAGAGGCAACAGAGGTGCAGAAAGAGGCAGGAGGGGTGCAGAAAGAAGGAAGAGAAGTGCAGAAAGTGGCAAGAGAATTGCTGAAAGAAGCAACAGAGGTGTAGAAAGAACCAACAGAGGTGCAAAAAGAGGCAAGAGGGGTGCAGAAAAAGGTAGGAGAGGTGCACAAAGAGGCAATAGAGGTACAGAAAGAGGCAGTAGGGGTGCATAAAGAAGGAAGAGAAATGCAGAAAGCAACAGAGGTGCTGAAAGAGGCACAAAGGGTGAAGAAAGAGCAAGAGAAGTGCAGAAAGAACCAACAGAGGTACAGAAAGAGGCAACAGAGGTGCAGAAATAGGCAGGAAAGGTACAGAATGAGGGAACAGGGGTGCAGAAAGAGGCAAGAGAGGTGCAGAAAGAAGCAAGAGCAGTGCAGAATGAACCAACCGAGGTGCAAAAAGAAGCAAGAGGAGTGCAGAAAGAGGTAGGAGAGGTGGACAAAGAGGCAAGAGAGGTACAGAAAGAGGCAGGAGGGGTGCAGAAAGGAGGATGCGAAGTGCAAAAAGAGGCAAGAGAATTGCTGAAAGAAGCAACAGAGGTGTAGAAAGAAGCAAGAGAAGTACAGAAAGAGGCAAGTGAGGTGCAGAAAAAAGCAAGAGCAGTGCAGAAAGAACCAACAGAGTTGCAAAAACAGGCAAGAGGGGTACAGAAAAAGGTAGGAGAGGTGCACAAAGAGGCAAGAGAGGTACAGAAAGAGGCAGGAGGGGTGCAGAAAGAAGGAAGACAAGTTCAGAAAGAAGCAACAGAGGTGTTGAAAGAGGCACGAAGGGTGCAGAAAGAGCAAGAGAAGTGCAGAAAGAATCAACAGAGGTACAGAAAGAGGCAAGAGATGTGCAGAAAGAGAAAAGAGGGGTGCAGAAAGAGTCAAGAGGGGTGCAGAAAGAAGCAAGAGCAGTGCAGAATGAACCAACAGAGGTGCACAAAGAGGCAAGAGGAGTGTAGAAAGAGGTAGGAGAGATGCACAAAGAGGCAAGAGAGGTACAGAAAGAGGCAGGAGGGGTGCAGAAAGAAGGAAGAGAAGTGCAGAAAGAGGCAAGAGAATTGCTGAAAGAAGCAACAGATGTTTAGAAAAAAGCAAGAGAAGTGCAGAAAGAGGCAAGTGAGGTGCAGAAAGAAGCAAGAGCAGTGCAGAAAGAATCAACAGAGGTGCAAAAAGAGGCAAGAGGGGTGCAGAAAAAGGTAGGGGAGGTACACAAAGAGGCAAGAGAGGTACAGAAAGAGGCAGGAGGGGTGCAGAAAAAAGGAAGAGAAGTGCACTAAGAAGCAACAGAGGTGCTGAAAGAGGCGCGAAGGATGCAGAAAGAGCAAGAGAAGTGCAGAAAGAACCAACAGAGGTACAGAAAGAGGCAAGAGAGGAGCAGAAACAGGCAGGAAAGGTGCAGAAAGAGGGAACAGGGGTGCAGAAATAGGGAAGAGAGGTGCAGAAAGAGAAAAGAGGGGTGCAGAAAGAAGCAAGTGAGGTGTAGAAAGATGCAACAGAGGTGCATAAAGATGCAAGAGAGGTGTAGAAACAAGCAAAAGAAGTGCAGAAATAGGCAAGAGAATTGCTTAGAGAAGCAACAGAGGTGTGGAAAGAAGCAAGAGAAGTGCAGAAAGAGGCAAATGAGGTGCAGAAAGAGGCAAGAGAGGTGCAGAAACGGCAAGAGAACAGCAGAAAGAGGCAAGAGGGATGCAAAAAAGGAAGAAGGGTGCATAAAGAAGCCAGAGAGGTGCAGAAAAAAGAAAGAGAAGTGCAGAAAGAGGCAAGAGAGGTGTAGAAAGAGGCAAGAGAGGTACAGAAAGAGGCAAGGGAAGTGCAGAAACAGGCAAGAGAAATGCACAAATAGGCAAGAGAGGAGCAGAAAGAGGCAAGCGAGGTGTAGAAAGAAGCAAGAGAAGTGCAGACAGAGGCAGGAGGGGTGCAGAAAGAAGCAAGTGAGGTGCAGAAAGAGGCAACAGAGGTGCAGAAAGGTGCAAGAGAGGTGCAGAAAGAAGGAAGAGAAGTGCAGAAAGAGGCAATAGAATTGCTGAAAGAAGCAACAGAGGTGTACAAAGAAGCAATAGAAGTACAGAAAGAGGCAAGTGAGGTGCAGAAAGAACCAACAGAGGTGCACAAAGAGGCAAGAGGGGTGCAGAAAAAGGTAGGAGAGGTGCACAAATAGGCAAGAGAGGTACAGAAAGAGGCAGAAGGAGTGCAGAAAGAAAGAAGCAACAGAGGTGCTGAAATAGGCGCGAAGGATGCAGAAAGAGCAAGAGAAGTGCAGAAAAAAGCAACATAGGTACAGAAAGAGGCAAGAGAGGTGCAGAAACAGGCAGGAAAGGTGCAGAAAGAGGGAACAGGGGTGCAGAAAGAGGCAAGAGAGGTGCAGAAAGAGGGGAGAGGGGTGCAGAAAGAGGCAAGAGGGGTGCAGAAAGAAGCAAGTGAGGTGCAGAAAGAGGCAACAGAGGTGCAGAAAGACGCAAGAGAGGTGCAGAAACAAGCAAGAGAAGTGCAGAAAAAGGCAAGAGAATTGCTGAAAGAAGCAACAGAGGTGTAGAAAGAAGCAAGAGAAGTGCATCAAGAGGCAAATGAGGTGCAGAAAGAAGCAAGAGCAGTGCAGAAAGAAACAACAGAGGTGCAAAAAGAGGCAAGAGGGGTGCAGAAAGAGGCAAGAGAAGTGCAGAAAGAGGCACTTGAGGTGCAGAAAGAGGCAAGAGAGGTACAGAAAGAGGCTCGAGAAGTGCAGAAAGAGGCAAGAGAAGTGCAGAAAGCGGCAAGACAGGTGCAGAAGGAAGAGAGTGAGGTGCAGAAAGAGGCAAGTGAGGTGCTGAAAGAGGCATAAGGGGTACAGAAAGAGGCAAGGGAACTGCAGAAACAGGCAAGAGAAATGCACAAAGAGGCAAGAGAGGAGCAGAAAGAGGCAAGAGAGGTGTAGAAAGAAGCAAGAGAAGTGCAGAAAGAGGCAAGTGAGGTGCAGAAAGAGGCAAGAGAGGTGCAGAAAGAGGCAAGGGAGGTGCAGAAAGAGGCAAGAGATCTGCAGAAAAAAGCAACAGAGGTGCTGAAAGAGGCAAGTGAGGTGCAGAAAGGGGCAAGAGAAGTGCAGAAAGAGGCAAGTGAAGTGCAGAAAGAAGACAGTGAGGTGCAGAAAGAGGAAGAAAGGTGCAGAAAGAAGCAAGAGAAATGCAGAAAGAGGCAAGAGAGGCACAGAAAGAAGAGAGGTTTGTGCACCATTAGTACCAGTTTAACACCCACATTTTGCAATAAGTAACACGTGACCATTCCAGCTTTGCAAAGGGCCTTCCACCACGCTGTAACACATGACGCTGCATTTTTGGGAACATTTGAGCCGTTTGAGCTAGAAACAAGGCTTTTTTTGTTCAAATCTGCAGATTAGGCAGCAGATGATGGAATATTTGGCAAATGCAGAAAATGTTTAATTATGTGAAAATTTGTGCAGCGGAACAGTCACATAATTCCAGTGGCCCTGCTCATACCTCCGACTAAGTCCAGAAGTGCTCCTCAGTGGTTCCTTCTTTTATTGTGTCTCATTGAGTTTATAGTTTAGTTTCTATGGAAACAAGGAAGACTAAACCTGAGGTTACCACTCCACAACACAGCCTTCAATACCACATGATTACTCTCCTAAACACATAATCCCACTCCACATAATTCCTATACACTAAATACCACATACTTTCTATTCACATAATTTCAGTGCACAACATACCACATAATTCCACTACACACAACGTACATCCACTCTACACCCAAAAACATTAGTAAAAACTTTTACATTTACAACGCCAATAGCTCTAACTCTCGCAACTGCGAAACCTATTACATTGCAAATGCTTCTTTAACTAGTAGTCGCGTTTGCAGAGTGGTGGAGAAAGGGTGCTGGGCCTCCGACCAGCGCTCAGGAATTCTGCTGCATAGGACTTACAGGAGGTACCAGGAGGGCT
This sequence comes from Calotriton arnoldi, assembly GCA_963921515.1. Lineage (NCBI taxonomy): Eukaryota > Metazoa > Chordata > Amphibia > Caudata > Salamandridae > Calotriton > Calotriton arnoldi. The sequence goes on along the minus strand of CAWUFW010012325.1, from coordinate 384,552 downwards.
TCTTAGCCCCTAAAGTACCTCAGGAGTAAAGTGGACTTCATCCCCCATCCCGTAGTCTGCCAGGAGGTGCATTTGCAGAGTGGCTGGAGAAAGGGGGCGTGGCCTCCGAAGACGTCTTAGCAATCCCACTTTGTGGGACTGACTGGAGGTAACAAGAGGGGTAGTTGGCCCCCAAGGACATCCTTGGGGGCCAACTACCCCTCCTATTACCTCCAGTAAGTCCCACACAGCAGGATTGCTAAGTTCTCATAGCAGGCCACGCCCCCTTTGCCCACCACTCTGCAAACGCGCTCCCTGGCACGCTCTTGGATGGGGATTGAAGTCCCCTTCACTGCTGGGGGTCCTTTGGGGCCAACTAGCCTACCTCTTACCTCCAGTAAGCCCCACACAGTGGGATTGCTGAGAGGTGGACACAGGCCATGCCCCCTTTCTCCACCACTCTGCAAACGCGCCTCCTGGCACGCTCTTTGTTGGGGGATGAAGTCCCCTTTCCTCCTGAGGGTCCCTGGGGGCCAACTAGCCCTCCTGTTACCTCCAGTAAGCTCCATACAGCTGGATTGCTGAGAGTGCTCAAAGGCCATGCCCCCTTTTTACACCACTCTGCAAATGCAGCTCCTGGTGCACTGCTGCTCGGGGGATAAAGTCCACTTGTGTTCTGAGCTCGTCAGGACACAAGAGGACCTCATCGCCCCACCAGCAGTGCGCCAAGAGGCACGTTTGCAGAGTGGTGTAAAAGGGGCATGGCTTGGACCACCTCTCAGCAATCCCACCGTGTGGGGCTTACTGGAGGTACCTGGTGGGCTAGTTGGCCCCCAGGGACCCTCAGGAATGAAGGGGACTTAATCCCCCAACCCAAAACGCGACAGGAGGCGCGTTTGCACAATGGTGCAGGGGCGGGGCCTCCTGCAATGCCGGCTTTTCTTTTTCTTTTCTTTTTGGAAGGGGGGCTGTGTGGCCCCCCTTCCCTTAATTTTTTTTGGGCCCTGGGGACCCCATCACCCAGCCCTTCAGCATATTATCTTTTTTTTTTTAATGGGAAAGGGGTCGCGTGGCCCCCCTTCCCTGGGAAACCTCTGGCCCCCAACCCCTGGGGCCTGGCCAGCCTGGAGTTTTTTGGGGGGAGTGGGGCTGTGTGGCCCCCCTCCTGGGGCCAAATATGGCCCTGGGGACCCCATCCACTGGGGCCCAGCCTTATTTAAAAAAAAAATGGACAGGGGCCGCGTGGCCCCCCTTCCCTGGGCCACTATTGGCCCCGGGGACCCCATCTCCCAGGGCCTGGCCTCTTTTTTTTTTATTTAAGGGAGGGGTGCCGCGGGGCCCCCCTTCCCTGGGCCACTATTGGCCCCGGGGACCCCATCCCCCAGGGCCTGGCCTCTTTTTTTATTTTTTTATTCGCTGAAGGGGGGCCCGCATGACCCCCCTTCCCTGGGCCACTTTTGGCTCCGGGGACCCCATCCCCCGGGAGCCCCAATGCCCCCACAGTCCCAGCCGGCTCCCCGCCTCCTGCGGGAGCCGGCATTGCTTTTGGGCAAGGGGAGCTGCTAACATGCAGCTCCCCTTGCCCAAAAGCAATTCTGCTTTGCTTCTTGGAAGCAAGAGCAGGTTTCCTGCTCTTGCTTCCAAGAAGCAAAGCAGTGTTTGCTATGGCAGGGCAGGAGTCATGCTTCAGCCCTGCCATAGCAAACAGCAATGTCCCTGGAGTGGGCACCCCGGGACATTGCAGGAGCCGGCCCTAGGGGGTGGCGGTCCCCAGGACCATCAAGGGCTCCAGGAGGGGGACCGCATGGCCCCCCTCCCAACATGCAAAGAGCCCTGGGGAGGTGGTGGTCCCCGGGGCCGGGGGTCCACAACGGACCCCCGTATTTTAATAAACAGTGCCCCGGGAAGGTGGTGGTCCCTGGGGCAGTGTGGGGGGCTCGAGCCCCCCCACACTAATTATTAGACAAAGCCCCTGTGAGGTGGCGGTCCCCGGGGCTTGGGGGGCCCACCAGGCCCCCCCACCCTATTTTAATAAAGCCCAGGGGAGGTGGCAGTCCCCGGGGCTTGAGGAGGCCCGTAAGGCCCCCCCAGCCCTTATTAGAATAATGCCCCGGGGAGGCAACAGTCCCCGGGGCTTGGGGGGCCTGCAAGGCCCCCACTCTTATTTTAATAAAGCCCCGGGAAGGCGGCGGTCCCCGGGGCTTGGGGACCGCCACCGCTTTTAATTACCAATGCCCCGGGGAGGTAGCGTGTATTATATATATATATATATATATATATATATATATATATATATATATATATATATATATATATATATATATATATATCCAAGAAAGAAGTGACTCAAACAGATAAATTCACCAAAGAACAAAAATATATTTCCACTACAACGTTTCAGCTTCCGCCTTCCTCAGGTAGTACAAGATGGTTTGCTCAGTGGCTGCACAGATGACACAGCTGAATTTTCAAAAGCATCATGAGTGAAGATTCCATTTGGAATGTGGAATCAATGCAGTCCTGAGAACTCTTGAGATATGCAGTAATCAGATTGTATTATCAGTAATGTTCAGTCCATCTGGATGCAGTGATTTTAAACGGTGCATCCAGAAGTTTTCTCTGGAGTCCAGTAGTTCTTCCTTTGAGACATGTTCCACGGGGAAAATCTTCAAATCTGATAGTAAATGATCCACAAGGTTAAAATGATTGGCTACAGGCTGGTCAATTTTCTTATTAATTATTGCCGATTTGTGGTTCCTGAATCGTGTACGGAGGTCATTCACTGTTTGGCCTACATATTGTTTTTTACAGCTTTGCCGTTGGCACTGAATCACATAAATAATGCATGTTGAGCGACATGTAAGATGCTGTCTTATTCCATAGGTCCTTCTTGTAACAGAACTAGTTACTGATGATGTTTGTAAAAGGTATTCACACGTGATGCACCTTTTAGAGTCACAGCAATGAACCCCTGCATTTGTTACAACTTGCTTGAGTTCAGCTCTCACAATAAGAGATCGTAAATTTGGAGCTCTGCGGTAAGCAATGACTGGCGGTTTTGGAAAAACCTTTTGCAATTTTTCACAAGTAGACAGTAAGGGAAATGTTTTTTGCATTATATTTCTGTAGTTGGGAGCTGATGGATGATAGTCAACCACAAATGGAGTTCTGTCACTTTTGTTTCTGCCGTTGGTATTCCAAATAAGTGCTTCTCTGGGTAACTGCAAAGACTTGTCAATTTGTTGCTGTATGATATGCAGAGGATAGCCTCGCCTTTTAAATAATGTAGCAAGCTCCTGTAGATGGTCTTTACAGGTTTCCTCATTGCTGCAGATGTGTCTTATTCTGAGTGCTTGGCTGTAGATGATGCTCAGTTTAGTGTGGTGTGGGTGACATGAAGTCCAGTTTAGATACAAATGAGCATCTGTAGGCTTGTGGTACAGATCAGTTGTAATTTTCTGTTCATGAATGGTGAGTAGCACATCCAGAAAAGGAGATGATGCTTCTCTTTAGTATTGCTGCTGGTAAATTTGATGGTAGGATGGATATTGTTGATATAAGCTGTAAATTGTTCCAATGCTCTACTTCCTGCATTCCATATTATAAATATGTCATCAATGTATCTTAGCCATACCAGTGGTTTGATGCTATAAGTAGCAAGTATACAGTTCTCTAGTTTGCCCATGAAGATATTTGCATAGGATGGAGCCATCCGAGTGCCCATGGAAGTCCCTTGTATCTGCAGATAGTGTTTACCATTGAATGTAAAATTGTTGGATTTAAGGATAACTCTTGCAAAGTTGGTAAGCACATTTGTTGATGGCTTTTTCACAGTTCTTTTATTAAGAGCTTCAGATAATGCCATAAGCCCATCCTCATGTGGTATATTGGTGTATAATGATGTAACATCAAATGTAGCCAGAAGAGTATCATCATCAAATGTGTAGGTTTGGTTTAATTTTTCAATAATCTGAAGGAAGTGACTGGTATCTTTAACAAATGATGGAAGTTCCTGTACAATGGGCTGGAGGTGCAGGTCGACAAATAAAGATAGTCTCTCAGTGGCTGTGTCATTGCCAGAGATGATGGGACGGCCAGGATTGTTCATTTTGTGAATTTTGGGAAGCATATAAAATCTCCCAGGTCTTGGTTTGGGATGAACAAGTATATCTGCTGTTGTTTCATCAATGAGGTTTAAGCTCCTGTACCTTACAACCATGTTCTTAATTTCTTTGTTTAAGTCTTCTGTGGGATCAGTTTCTAAAGGTTTGTAAGTGTTGGTATCCATTAGTTGTCTCATTCCTTCCTCAATATAATCACTTACTTTCAAGGCAACCACTGCACCACCTTTGTCTGCCGGTTTTATAATGACATCCATTCTCTGTTGAAGGAGGTGGAGAGCTTTCTCTCTTCTCGGGTAATGTTATCAAAAATCCTCTTAGGTGTTGATTCCTTGATGAGTTTGTTGATGGATAAAATGTATGTATCAAGAACAGGATTTCTACCACATTGAGGAGTCCATGATTTGGGATGGCGGAACTTCTTAAATGGATCTGGAAGGTAGCTTGGCAGACCAACATTAGAATTATTGTAAAAGTATTCTGCAAGTCTGCATCTTCTCTCGAAGGTTTTTAGGTCTCTCATCATGTTGGCCATATTATGGTCCTTCGGTACAGGACAGAAATAAAGGCCTTTGCTCAAGAGGTTCAATTCACCTGGTGATAGGAGCCCTCCAGTCAAGTCAATAACTGGGTCGGATGTCTGGAAGGGTTGTAGCTGGCTGATGCTATGCAGCTTCTTTTGTCTTATAAATCTTCAGTTTTTTTTATGCTGTTTACTCACAGGGCTTACACTGACAAGAAAATCTCCAAAAACAGAATGATTTAGAAAGTGGTGAGTTGGAAGAGGAGGTATATGAAATCTTAACATATCTCTTTTTAGTTTTGCAGATTTAATTTCAATAGCATTCCTGGCAGTCATCTTTTTTACTACTGCAACCCTCTGTAGTATGTGTGCCACTTCAGAGTCACTTTTTGTGTTCTTTAAAAGTTCCAGTTCTTTTTGTAGCTTGGCTTTAAGCATTTGCATTTTTGAATGGTTACTTTAATAGATGCCAATAGTAGGGCCATTGATGAGTTATGCAGTAAAATATTCCATGTAGCGGACCATTCACAACTAGTTAGTTTAAAGGTGGCTTAGACTTAACCTCCAACCCCATAGGATAGATGTTAAGTTTTTTATAGATTTGTAAATGTGCTATTGTAAATTGGCACTTACTGATTTTCTCCTGGATGAACAGCGCATATCTAGGATGTAGATTTGTTCTTGACATGGTGGTTGCTTCTGGCTTGAGTGTCGGATCCGGGAGGATACAGGTTTGTAATCCCAAAAGAGTATACTTGAAGATGAAGGATCACAAGAAAACAACAGCCAGCCAGGGCAAAAATCTGGATCCCAAAGGATACAATGAGTCACAAAGAAATAAAATATCCAAGAAAGAAGTGACTCAAACAGATAAATTCACCAAAGAACAAAAATATATTTCCACTACAACGTTTCAGCTTCCGCCTTCCTCAGGTAGTACAAGATGGTTTGCTCAGTGGCTGCACATCCTTGTGGATCATTTACTATCAGATTTGAAGATTTTCCCCGTGGAACATGTCTCAAAGGAAGAACTACTGGACTCCAGAGAAAACTTCTGGATGTACCGTTTAAAATCACTGCATCCAGATGGACTGAACATTACTGATAATACAATCTGATTACTGCATATCTCAAGAGTTCTCAGGACTGCATTGATTCCACATTCCAAATGGAATCTTCACTCATGATGCTTTTTGAAAATTCAGCTGTGTCATCTGTGCAGCCACTGAGCAAACCATCTTGTACTACCTGAGGAAGGCGGAAGCTGAAACGTTGTAGTGGAAATATATTTTTGTTCTTTGGTGAGATTTATCTGTTTGAGTCACTTCTTTCTTGGATATTTTATTTCTTTGTGACTCATTGTATCCTTTGGGATCCAGATTTTTGCCCTGGCTGGCTGTTGTTTTCTTGTGATCCTTCATCTTCAAGTATATATATATATATATATATATATATATATATATATATATATATATATATATATATATATAATACAATTGTAAACTTACACAAAAGTGTAGGTTTACCTTTGTGAATCAGGCCCTCAATTTGTGAATACCAAAAAGCAGTAATGTTACTACAAAAAGTGAGCCTCCAGGACATTGTGTGCCTCTTTGAGAAACTGTATTTTAAGGTTTTAATCGGCAGCGACCCACCTGGGTTTCACTTGGACTACCAGTCCCAGAATGATATTTTGTCGCTCACCTGAGCGTATTCGATGAAATTAAATAAAAAAGGGACTTTCTGGTATCTCACGTTTGCATTTTATCTCCACAATCTGTCCAGGAAGAAGGGCGTTGGCCCGAAATGCGTTGGACAGTGCTACAGGAGGAGTGTGTCCAAGGGGATTGCTTTGGCAAATGGCGATGACCTCCTGGGAGTGCAGTTCCACCGAGGGGCAACCTTTGCAAGTCAAGTATAATGTGACCTAGCCCGGCCACGGAACAGCACCACCGTGAGACCCGAGCGGGTCCGCCGCTGCGCACTGGAGCAGCTGTAATGCGGGGCAGGAGGCGCTTTCAAACAGCACGAGCGAGCCTCCAGGACATTGTGTGCCTCTTTGAGAAACTTTTTTTAAGGTTTTAATCAGCAGCGACCCACATGGTTTTCACTTGGACTACCAGTCCCAGAACGCTATTTTGTCGCTCACCTAAGCGTATTTGATTAAATGAAATAAATAAGGGACTTTCTAGTATCTCACGCTTGCCTTTTATCTCCACAATCTGTCCAGGAAGAAGGGCGTTGGCCCGAAACGCGTCAACAGTGCGAAATGAGGAGTGTGTCCAAGGGGATCGCTTTGGCAAATGGCGATGACCTCATGGGAGTACAGTTCCACCGAGGGGCAACCTTTGCAAGTCAAGTATAATGTGTCCTAGCCCGGCCACGGAACAGCACCACTGTGAGACCGGAGCGGGTCCGCCGCTTCGCACTGGGGCAGCTGTAATGCGGAGCAGGCGGCACTTTCAAACAGCACGAGCGAGCCTCCAGGACATTGTGTGCCTCTTTGAGAAACTTTATTTTAAGGTTTTAATCGGCAGCGACCCACATGTGTTTCACTTGGACTACCAGGCCCAGAATGCTATTTTGTCGCTCACCTGAGCGTATTTGATTAAATGAAATAAAAAAGGGACTTTCTGGTATCTCACGCTTGCCTTTGATCTCCACAATCTGTCCAGGAAGAAGGGCGTTGGCCCGAAACGCGTCGACAGTGCGACATGAGGAGTGTGTCCAAGGGGATCGCTTTGGCAAATGGCGATGACCTCCTGGAAGTGCAGTTCCACAGAGGGGCAACCTTTGCAAGTCAAGTATAATGTGGCCTAGCCCGGCCACGGAACAGCGCCACCTTGAGACCCGAGCGGGTCCATCGCTGCGCACTGGAGCAGCTGTAATGCGGAGCAGGAGGTGCTTTCAAACAGCATGAGCGAGCCTCCAGGACATTGTGTGCCTCTTTGAGAAACCTTAGTTTAAGGTTTTATTCGGCAGCGACCCACATGGGTTTCACTTGGACTACCAGTCCCAGAATGATATTTTGTCGCTCACCTGAGCGTATTCGATGAAATTAAATAAAAAAGGGACTTTCTGGTATCTCACGTTTGCATTTTATCTCCACAATCTGTCCAGGAAGAAGGGCGTTGGCCCGAAATGCGCCGACAGTGCTACAGGAGGAGTGTGTCCAAGGGGATTGCTTTGGCAAATGGCGATGACCTCCTGGGAGTGCAGTTCCACCGAGGGGCAACCTTTGCAAGTCAAGTATAATGTGACCTAGCCCGGCCACGGAACAGCACCACTGTGAGACCCGAGCGGGTCCGCCGCTGCGCACTGGAGCAGCTGTAATGCGGGGCAGGATGCGCTTTCAAACAGCACGAGCGAGCCTCCAGGACATTGTGTGCCTCTTTGAGAAACTTTTTTTAAGGTTTTAATCAGCAGCGACCCACATGGTTTTCACTTGGACTACCAGTCACAGAACGCTATTTTGTCGCTCACCTAAGCGTATTTGATGAAATGAAATAAATAAGGGACTTTCTAGTATCTCACGCTTGCCTTTTATCTCCACAATCTGTCCAGGAAGAAGGGCGTTGGCCCGAAACGCGTCAACAGTGCGAAATGAGGAGTGTGTCCAAGGGGATCGCTTTGGCAAATGGCGATGACCTCATGGGAGTACAGTTCCACCGAGGGGCAACCTTTGCAAGTCAAGTATAATGTGTCCTAGCCCGGCCACGGAACAGCACCACTGTGAGACCGGAGCGGGTCCGCCGCTTCGCACTGGGGCAGCTGTAATGCGGAGCAGGCAGCACTTTCAAACAGCACGAGCGAGCCTCCAGAACATTGTGTGCCTTTTTGAGAAACTTTATTTTAAGGTTTTAATCGGCAGCGACCCACATGTGTTTCACTTGGACTACCAGGCCCAGAATGCTATTTTGTCGCTCACCTGAGCGTATTTGATTAAATGAAATAAAAAGGGACTTTCTGGTATCTCACGCTTGCCTTTGATCTCCACAATCTGTCCAGGAAGAAGGGCGTTGGCCCGAAACGCGTCGACAGTGCGACATGAGGAGTGTGTCCAAGGGGATCGCTTTGGCAAATGGCGATGACCTCCTGGAAGTGCAGTTCCACAGAGGGGCAACCTTTGCAAGTCAAGTATAATGTGGCCTAGCCCGGCCACGGAACAGCGCCACCTTGAGACCCGAGCGGGTCCATCGCTGCGCACTGGAGCAGCTGTAACGCGGAGCAGGAGGTGCTTTCAAACAGCATGAGCGAGCCTCCAGGACATTGTGTGCCTCTTTGAGAAACCTTAGTTTAAGGTTTTATTCGGCAGCGACCCACATGGTTTTCACTTGGACTACCAGTCCCAGAATGCTATTTTTTCGCTCACCTGAGGGTATTTGATAAAATGAAATAAATAAGGGACTTTCTGGTATCTCGCGCTTGCCTTTTATCTCCACAATCTGTCCAGGAAGAAGGGTGTTGGCCCGAAACGCGTCGACAGTGCGACATGAGGAGTGTGTCCAAGGGGATCGCTTTGGCAAATGGCGATGACCTCCTGGGAGTGCTGTTCCACGAGGGTCAACCTTTGCAAGTCAAGTATAATGTGCCCTAGCCTGGCCACGGAACAGCACCACCGTGAGACCCGAGCGGGTCCGCCGCTGTGCACTGGAGCAGCTGTAATGCGGAGCAGGAGGCACTTTTAAACAGCACAAGTGAGCCTCCAGGACATTGTGTGCCTCTTTGAGAAACTTTATTTTAAGGTTTTAATCAGCAGCGACCCACATGGTTTTCACTTGGACTACCAGTTCCAGAATGCTATTTTGTCGCTCACCTGAGCGTACTTGATGAAATGAAATAAATAAGGGACTTTCTAGTATCTCACGCTTGCCTTTTATCTCCACAATCTGTCCAGGTAGAAGGGCGTTGGCCCGAAACGCGTCGACAGTGCAACATGAGGAGTGTGTCCCAGGGGATCGCTTTGGCAAATGGCGAGTACCTCCTGGGAGTGCAGTTCCACGAGGGGCAACCTTTGCAATCATATATATATATATTTATATATATATACATATATATATATATATATATTACCTACTGGCAGTCGCCAATAGGTAGTTATAGTTAGGACCTATTATCCACAGGAAAGGCGTTTTTTGATTTGCCAATATCTTTGGCACCGGTTGACGAATCTTTGCGAAATTTTCAAAAATAATGGCCCGCTCCGGTCAGCTCCTGGCTTGAAAGTTTGGGGTGATTCGTCAAGCGGGGGCTGATAAAAAAGGGGGCCCCAAAATGCGTTTTCTCCATGTTAATTTCCATAGGAAATTTTGGAACAGGCTACAGCCCAAACTGCTGAATGGAATTACACCAAATTTGGCAAAAAGGTAGCTCTTTGTTCAGAAAGCGACCTTTTTTAAATGGTGTAAATCCGTTCAGTAGTTACAGAGAAATTCAAAAAATAAAATGTATATATCTGAGCACCAAGGAGGAGTCGCGACTCCTCCCGAGCACGAGCTGACTTCTGATTGGCTGCCAACACTCCAAACCAGGAAGTGTTGGCAGCCATCTTGTGACTCGGTAACCGAGTCACAAGAAATCAGTAGAAAAAAAGGTGACAAATAAGAAAAGGGGGCAGGGTAGAAACACCCTGACCCCCTAGGCCTGCTCAGGGCCCAAAAAAGCATTTTTTTAAAAGAAAAATCGGCCAAAATCGCGCTAGGTGCGCGAATCCGTCTGAGAATTTTTTTTTAAAATGAAGCGCTTCGTTGCACTTAAGCCCCCGGGCGGGCCAGGTCGTGGGGGCAATGCCCAATTGTGTAGCGGGGCCCTGCAGGGGCCCCCGTAGCCCCATGGACCGCCACCTCCCCGGGGCTTCAGTCATTATTTGCGGGGGGCACGCAGCCCCCCCGCAGCCCCAGGGACCGCCACCTCCCCGGGGCTTATTTTCATAAATAAATTGCATGGGGGGGCTCCTGCCCCCCATGCTGCCCCGGGGACCACCACCTCCCCAGGGCTTTGACAATTAAACACGGGGGCACACGGCACCCCCTGCAGCACTGGGGACCACCACCTTCCTGGGGCACTAATTGTTTACATACGGGGGTCCGTTGCAGACTCCCGGGCCCCGGGGACCACCACTTCCCCAGGGCATTTGAAATGTAGGGAGGGGGGCCCCGCAACCCCCCTCCTGTAGCCCTAGATGGCCCTGGGGACCACCACCCCTAGGGCTGGCTCCTGCAATGTCCCGGGGTGCCCACCCCCAGGACATTGCTGTTTGCTATGGCAGGGAGGGAACACAGCTCCCGCCCTGCCATAGCAATCACTGCTTTGCTTCGTTGAAGCGAGAGCAGGAAACCTGCACTCGCTTCAACAAAGCAAAGCAGAATTGCTTTTGGACAAGGGGAGCTGCATGTTAGCAGCTCCCCTTGCCCAAAAGCAATGCTGGCTCCCGCAGGAGGCAGGGAGCTGGCAGGGACTGTGGGGCATTGGGGCTCCCCCCATGGTCCCCAACGCTAATGGCCGGCCCCGGGAGATGGGGTCCCCGGGCCAGAAGTGGCCCGAGAGGGGGGCCACTCGGCCCCCTCCCTTTATTTAAAAAAAAATAATGGCCGGGCCCCGGGGGATGGGGTCCCCGGGGCCAATATTGGCCTGAGGAGGGTGGCCACGTGGCCCCCTCTTTTTTAAACAAAAAAAAATAGTGGCAGGCCCCGGGGATGGGGTCCCCGGGGCCATTAATGGCCTGAGGTGGGGGGCCACGTGGTCCCCTCCTTATTTTTTAATATGTTGGCAGGCCCCGGGGGAAGGGGTCCCCGGGGCGAATACCAAATAATGGAAGTCGGGCGTTTTTTTTTCTTTCGAGTTTGGAGTCGTGACTCCAACGCGGCTCTCAGCACAGCCCCCCGTGTAACGTTGCATTGGATTCGCAAACTCACCTTAAATAAATAATGAAGTAGTATATAATTTAGAAAGTAGTGTTGTATTTGTGAATTTGTTTTAAAGAGGTACTGTGATTGAAGTTAATGACAAGAATAAAATTGATAGAGTTGTTAAAAATATATAAAATTAAAAATGAATAGCTAAACTTGAATTTGAACTTGAAATTAATAGCTAAAATTTTTATATTCAGTAATATGTTATAGGGTGGCTCTAAAAAGAGCCCTTATTTTCATTTTGAGTTTGTTGTAGCTACATGTAAGTGCGGATGCACAGCTTTAGGTTGTGGAGAAAGACTCGGTTTCCTTGATCTGTGAAGTGTACTCCATCACTTCTGTAGATGTCATCCATATCAAAACGTAGATTGTTGTTATATATGGAGCCCATCCTATGGTCTCTGAGGTAAGCAGAAACAGCTTTATTGACATTCTTTCTAGCTTTCTCAATCTGTGGACAGAATTGATTTGACCACTTCCATTTCTGTCTTTGGCATATATTTGAGTATACAAAGACAGTTTGAGGTAAAAGCAACATCAATTGTGCAGAGGTGTACTTCATTAGCATTTCCAGACATACCCCAGTCAATGTGCCTAGGTCATTGCCACCACAGTGCACAATCATGAGGTCAGGGGGTTGGAGATGCAAAAAGGGTTTAACCCAAGGCATCAATTGGTGCCACTTTAATCCTCTCTCTGCAATCCATTTAATTTTGCAAAGCTAGATCTTTGTCAATACTTCTGCGTTCAGCATACCTTTTGCACCAGAAAACATAGCTGTGCCCAACAATCCATACTGTAAGCATCTTGAAGGGATGTCTGGAAGTAATGAAAAGATGTCTGTAGCTGAGGTAGTCAGTTGGTAGAATGAGAGGTTTCTAAAATGGTAGACAAGATGCTGTTTTTTTAAAAAGTAGAGAATTGATTGGCTGTTTAAGAACATTGGGGCAGATTTCCAAGCCCCTTGCGCCACTTTTGCGTCATTTTTAACATGGGAAAAATGACGCAAAAGTGGCGCAAGGGGCTTGGAAATCTGCCCCATTGTACATTGAAAAATAGGATGCATGTTACTTTAAAAAAAAAGCATGTTTCTTATTGGTTAATAAAAAATGTTTGAAAGGTACAGTAGATAGGATAAGGTGATATTTTGGAATTGTCAACCACACTTGCTGTTTGCATTTGCAACATTGTGTGCTGAACTTAAAAATATGGTGAACTTGTGACCTGTCAGTTCAGTTGAATGTTGCATTAACTGTTACTATCGAAACTGGCATTAAGCAGAATGGGTGAAGGGTTGAAAATTAACTGTGGACTTACAATGTGAAATTGTAATTTATATGTAGGTGATATCTTATTAAAGTAAGATTTCCCAAGTCAATACTATCTTTAGAAGTGGTGTGTTCTGAAAAAATAGTGGTATTTTTATTTGTAATATATTTTTGAACTCTTGTATGGATTCGCGGCTCCATCGCGTTGGTGCACGGTGGAGTCGCGACTTCAAAATATTCCAGAAGCAGTTTCGACACTTTTAGAAGTCAGTTGGTAAGGGTTCATATGTCTAACCAATAGAAATGTGTTTTACAATTTGAAATAATGTAGGAAGCAATGTGATTTGTTACTTACATGTATTTGTGTGGAGAAAGAGAGGGAAACTTTGCCATTACTGGTTTTACCTTGCTGAGAGTGGTGCACTACATTGAATGTGTGCATATCAAAATCTTTTATGAGTTTGTGATATTTGAACTTCTACAAATCAATTTGAAAGGTGAGTTATAAATTTGTGAGGTGTACTATGTATTAGGTTATTTTTAATCAATAAAAATTATTGATGAACTGTGATATTTGAAATATATTATTAAATGTAGAGATGTGTATTGTAGTTTGTTTTATTGTACTTAAATGTTGTTCGAAATAGATTTTGTATAGTAATATGTGTATATTGGAAGATGGATTAGTGATTATGGTAGTTTGTGTTAGTGTGTGGATGTGTACATTTGTAGTGTACCGCATAATTTTAGCTGTTGTTTAAAATTTGGAGGTGGAGTCTGTCAGGTTTTAAGGTGTGCATGGAGTTCTGTCTCAAGTATGTGTCTACTTGTATATGTATTTTCACGTCTTATACATTTGAAGGTGCATGATGTATAATAAAGAGGTGTTGTTGTTTTTTATGTGGTAGGCTCATGACTGTGAGTAGTAGTAGAATGGTGAAGATACAGCACAAAATTGTGGTTTAAAAGATGCTGACATAAGGTATTATTTATTAGGCTTCTTTTTTTAAGTTTCTAGAGAGGTACAGTTGAAATATGCCGCATAAGTTTTGGTGTTTGCTTGAAATTGGAAGTTCTGTGAATTTTTAAGGTTTGGATAGTGTCATGGTTCAGACATATTTATGTATGCTTTTAGGAATATGGTAAGAGTTTTAGTAAAGACATGTGAAGGGTTCCTGCTTTGTATTTGGGTAGGTGTAACATTATAAGTAGTTGTAGAATGGTGAAGCAGCAGTCTGAAAGTGAGATTTGAGATGTTTGTAGAGATGTTATTTATTAGAGTAATTTGTATGATGTGAGGGAAGTTATATTTCATATATACCGCATAATTTTCAGTGTCTGTTTGAAAATTGAAGTGTAGTCTGTGAAGTTTTGAGCTGTGGATGGTGTTGTTACTGAGATATGTGTCTATTTGCACATATATTGTGCTATGTGTTATGTGTGTGAAAATGATAGATGTATAAAACACAGGTATATATTTATGTGTGTATTACTTTTATATATGATGCTGCTAGCAAAAGGTACAGACATATGCATACATGGTTTTAGAAATATGGGGAGACTTTCATGAAAGATAAGTGAAGTGTTGCTTTCCTGTTAGCTATGCTGTATACTCGATTAGTACTAGAAAAGTGAAGCTGTATTCTGTTACTACTCAGGATGTTGCACTTCTCCAATCACTCAGGCACTACTGTAGTACTACTCCAATCACCCAGGCAGTACACATGCACTTATAAAATCACCCAGGCACTTCCTTTGTACTTCTGTAATCTTGCAGATATTACTCCTGCAATCATTACCTATGTACTCTTCTAATCCCCGAGACATAACTGCTGCAATCATGTAATCACCAATGCGTTAGCTATACACTGTTTTAATCAAGCAGGCACTACCCTTGCACTCTTCCAATCACCCTGTCAGGATCTATGCACTCCTCCAATTACTTAGCCAGTGTGTATTCACTTATAAAATCACCCAGGCACTACCTTTACACTTTTGCAGTCACTTCCTATGTAGTTATGTAAATCCGCAGATATTACCCCTGTAGTCATGCAATTACCCAGGCGTTACCTATGTACTCCTTTAATCCCCCAGATGTTACTCCTGTACTCATGCAATCACCAATGCATTAGCTATACAGTGCTTTAACCACCCAGGCACTATCCTGCAGTCTTTCAATCACACACGCACTACTCTTGTAGTTATGTAATCACTCAGCCAGTACTCATGCACTTATAAAATCACTCAGGCACTACATTTGCAGTCTTGTAATCATTCAGGCACTACCTTAGTACTTCTGTAATCACCTAGGCACTACTCATGGACCTCTAAAGTCACTCACTCAAAGTCAAAGTCAAAATCAGCTTTATTCGGTGCAAGTAAAAGAAAACACCATAAAAGCATACTAATACACATATACTAACAACATTCCTGCATAACAACTTGATTAGTTTAAAAATATTGACAATTTATAAATCTTCAAGCCAAGCAATGGTGAGATTAAGGCTAGTTTCCAATACAAATAAATGCAAATATGCCTATTATACAAAATACTGTTAAAAATTAACCTAGATAGTCCAAGTTAGATCAGGTTTTACTCATTGAGCTGTTCACATAGTGTATTAACCAGTTATAAAGTGCTAATGCATTAAGGTGCCAAAGATACGTGAGATACAAGCTGCCACAAAATATATCTTAAAATGCTGGTACATTATAAGTGCATAACAATACATAAAGTGCACATTGCCACATCTTATCATGATAAGAGTTTAAAAAGTATATACTAAAAACAATCATCCTGATTTTCGTATAACAATGCATCCAGGTGTGCGTAGTCCTTTCTTTTCTTAATTGATAGTTGTATAAATCGAGTTACAGTTTTTATAATTTTGACATTTTCCAGGCTACACACAAAATTAAACGCATATTTATAGTTATAAAGCATGTTTGTTAAAAAGAGGGGTTTTAAAACTGATTTCCAGATATCCCTATAAAAACTACAAAAAAGGATAAAATGCAACGTGGATTGTGGGGTTTTACCATCGCACGAACAGGCTGGTAATTTATAGCACCACTTTTCCGTTCTCGGGAATGCAACTAAATAATGTAATATGCCCATCCTTAGCCTGGTTAAATAAAATCTGTGCTGAATGTTCCTTACCAGGATCAAATATAGTCACTCACTCACTTCCTATGTACTTTAGTAACCCCCCAAATATTCCCCATGCAGTCATGCAATAACCCAGGCACTAGTTATGTACTATCCCTGCAGTCTTGCAATCATACAGGCTGTACCTATGCACTCATGTAATAACGCAGGCACTAGCCTTGCAGTCGTAGAATCACCCAGGCCCTACTCTTGCACTCATCTATTCAGCTAGGCACTACTCCATGAGTCATCTATGCCTTCAGGTGGTATTTATACACTTATCCATGCACTCAACCTGTATGTGTGCACTTATGCAATTAGTCAGTCACTATCTATCTTCTCCTGCAATTATCCAGCAACTACGTTTGGAATTATACAACCACCCAAGCACTACGCATGGAGATATGCATTCACTCAAGCAGATCTATTACATGTCTCAGTTTCTAGGTTTCACTATATTTCAGAAATATTGTTTATATATTCCTTTTAGATAGGATGATGTTTTAAAAAGGTAGAGACATATGTATGCATGCTTTTAATGATATGGAAAGACTTATGGTTGACTCATGTAATAGTCTGCTGCTTTATATTTGGTTAGGCCCAACACTCATGCAGTTATAAAAACATCCAAGTACTACCCATGCAGTCTTTCAATGATCCAGTCACTACATATGCAGTGCTATAATCACTGAAGCATTACCCCAGCACTGATGCAACCATCCAGGCACTACCTATGCACTCAAGCAATCACTAAGGTATTACCCATGCACTCTTTGAATCATGTAGCTACTACTCATGCACTTATATAATCACTCAGGCACTATCGTTGTTCTCTTTCAATCACAGAGGCTCTAGCCTTGTACTTATGTAATCACTTAGCCAGTAGTCATGGTATTATTAAGTTACCCAGGCACTTCCTTTGCACTCATTTATTCACTCAGGTGTTACGTCAGTAGTCCTGCAAACACCTAATAAGTACCCATGCTCTTCTAAAATCACCCAGTCACTTTCTATGTAGTCATGTAAATCCCCAGATATTACTCTTGTAGTCATGCAATCACCCAGGTGTTACGTATGGACTCTTTTAATCCTCTAGACGTTACCTCTGTACTCATGCAATCACCAAAGCATTACCTAGACAGTGCTTCAATCACCCATGCACTATCCTTGCACTCTTTCAATCATGGAGGCAGTACTTTTGTACTTATGTAATCACTCAGCCAATACTCATGCACTTATAAAATCATTGAAGCACTACCTTTGCACTCCTGTAATCAGTCAGGCAGTACCTTAGTACTTCTGTAATCACCCAGGTAGTACTCATGGACTTATAAAATCACCCACTCACTTCCTATGTACTCCAGTAATCCCCCAGATATTAGCCCTGCAGTCATGCAATCACCCAGGCACCAGCAGCAACCACCTGAAGTGCATCCTGCTCAACACCCGCTCCATCCACAGACACGCCGTGGAACTCTGGAACCTGCTCGACTCCACATCACCAGACGTCGCTTTCCTCACGGAAACATGGATGAACGCCTCCCTCAGCGCCCGACATCGCCATCGCCATCCCGGACGGATACAAGATCACCCGAAGGGACCGCGCCAACCAGACCGGAGGAGGCATCGCCATCGTCCACAAGAACACCATCCGCATCACGACCAACTCCGACGACACCTTCACAGCCGGCGAACACCTGCACTTCCAGATACACACCGACCCCAAGACCACCCTCAGAGGCACCCTCATCTACAGACCCCCAGGACCACGCACACAATTCAGCGAAGACATCGCCGACCTCATCAGCCCGCACGCCCTCCCCTCGGCTGACTACATCCTCCTTGGGGACCTCAACTTCCACCTAGAGAACAACAACGATCGCAACACCACCACCCTGCTGGACAACCTCGCCAACCTCGGACTCAAGCAACTGGTGACCACCCCCACACACCACGCCGGCCACACGCTTGACCCCGTCTTCTCCTCCAGTAAGGACATCTCCTTCAGCCACACCACCGGACTCCACTGGACAGACCACAGCTGCGTCCACTTCAGCTTCAGCAGGACCACCACGCACCACCAAACGCAACAGTTTCCGCGCAGAAGCTGGAACAAGATCACCACCGACCAACTCACCACATCCCTGAGCCAGAACCCTCCCGCCAGCTCAACGAACCCCAACCAAGCCGCCAGCAACCTCACAAGATGGATCGCCAACTGCGCAGACGACCTCGCCCCATTGAAGACCCCCCAGTCAGACACGGCAACAAGAAAGCATCCTGGTTCACCGACGAACTCAAGAAATCCAAGAAGAACTGCCGGGCCCTCGAGAAAGCATGGCGCAGAGACCCGACTGCAGACAACATGACCACCCTCAAGCACGCCACCCGAAAACACCACCAGCTGATCCACTCCACCAA
The DNA here is from genome assembly GCA_963921515.1 of Calotriton arnoldi. Taxonomy (NCBI): domain Eukaryota; kingdom Metazoa; phylum Chordata; class Amphibia; order Caudata; family Salamandridae; genus Calotriton; species Calotriton arnoldi. The sequence goes on along the minus strand of CAWUFW010012325.1, from coordinate 366,181 downwards.
GAAAACCGCATTCAAGGAACGACTGGACAACAACGCCCACAACAGCAAGGAACTCTTCATCATCGTCAAAGAGCTCTCGAACCCCAGCGCCGGAAACAACGACATCACTCCCTCGCAAGACCTCTGCAACTCGCTCGCCTCGTTCTTCCACAGCAAGATCGCAGACATACACAACAGTTTCAGCACACAGCCGACGTACCCTACGACCGTTCCAACGTCCCCCACCTCCACCCTCCGAGCCTGGACCCCGATCAACACCGAAGACACTATCCGCACGATGAACTCCATCCACTCCGGATCACCTACCGACCCCTGCCCTCACCACGTCTTCAACAAGGCCGACGCCGTCATCGCACCCCACCTCCGGGACATCATCAACACCTCCTTCGACACCGCCACCTTCCCAGAGAGCTGGAAGCACGCCGAACTCAGCGCCCTACTGAAGAAACCGTCAGCGGACCCCACTGACCTCAAAAACTACCGCCCCATCTCGCTCCTTCCTTTTCCTGCCAAAGTCATCGAGAAGACCGTCAACAGACAACTGCCCGCCTTCCTCGAGACGAATGGATCCCTCGACCACTCGCAGTCCGGCTTCCGGGCCAACCACAGCACCGAGACCGTCCTCATCGCAGCCACCGACGACATCCGAGCCCTGCTCGACAACGGGAAACAGCGGCCCTCATCCTCCTGGACCTCTCCGCAGCGTTCGACACAGTCTGCCACCGCACCCTAGTGCAACGCCTGAACAACGTCGGAATCCAAGAGAAGGCACTGGAGTGGATCATCTCCTTCCTCGCCGGAAGAACCCAGAGAGTCCGCCTCCCCCGTTCAGTTCCGAGGCCACCGAAGTCATCTGCGGCGTACCACAAGGATCATCACTCAGCCCCACCCTCTTCAACGTCTACATGAGCCCCCTCGCAGCCATCGCATGCCAACACAACCTCAACATCATCTCCTACGCCGACGACACCCAGCTGATCCTCTCCCTCACCAACGACCCCACAACCGCCAGAACCAACCTACATGAAGGGATGAAGGACGTAGCCGAGTGGATGAGGAACAGCCGCCTGAAACTGAACTCAGATAAGACGGAAGTCCTCATCCTAGGATCATCACCCTCCGCCTGGGACGACTCCTGGTGGCCCCCTGCCCTGGGCAACGCACCCAAACCAACGGACCACGCACGCAACCTGGGCTTCATCCTGGACTCCTCCCTCTCAATGACCCGACAAGTCAACGCCGTCTCCTCGTCTTGCTTCAACATCCTACGCATGCTAAGCAAGATCTTCCGGTGGATCCCCACCGAAACCAGGAAGACGGTCACCCAGGCCCTCGTCACCAGCCGACTGGACTACGGCAACTCCTCTACGCCGGAACCACAGCCAAACTTCATAAAAGACTCCAACGCATCCAGAACGCTGCAGCTCGACTCATCCTGGACATCCCCGACACAGCCACATCGCCAGACACCTGAGAGACCTGCACTGGCTCCCGTCAGCAAGAGAATCACGTTCCGACTCCTCACCCACGCACACAAAGCCCTCCACAACCAAGGCCCCAGATACCTCAACGACCGTCTGACCTTCTACACTCCCACCCGCCAGCTACGATCAACCAACCACGCCCTCGCCGCCGTCCCCCGCATCCGAAGAGCCACAACGGGAGGAAGATCCTTCTCCTACCTGGCTGCCAAGACGTGGAACTCCCTACCCATCCACCTCCGCCTTACCCAAGACCACCTCTCCTTCAGGAAGCAACTCAAGACCTGGCTGTTCGAACAGTAGCGGACCCCCTCCCCCAAGCGCCTTGAGACCCTCCGGGTGAGTAGCGCGCTATACAAATGATTGATTGATTGATTGATTGATTGGTTATGTACTACTTATGTAGTTATAGAATCATGCAGTTTCTATGTACGCACTCATGTAATAATCCAGACACTACTCTGACAGTCATATAATCACCCAGGCTCTACTGTTGCACTCATTTATTCACCTAGGCAATTTTTAGTGGCTCATGTAAGCCTTCAGGTGGTATTTATACACTTATCCATACACTAAACCTTTATCTGTGCACTCATGTAATTAGTCAGTCACTCTCCATCTTGTCCTTTAATTTCTCAGCGATTACCTTTGGAGTCATACAATCCCCCAAGCACTACGCATGGAGTAATGCAATCACTCAAGCAGATCTTACATGTCTCAGTTTCTAGATTTCACTATATTTTAGAAATATTGTATATATATATTTCTTTTAGATATGATGATGATTTTAAAAGGTAGAGATATATGTATGCATGCTTTTAACGATATAGAGAGACTTATGGTTGCGTCATGTAATAGTCTGCTGTTTTATATTTGGCTACGCCCAACACTCATGCAGTTATAAAAACACCCAAGTACCACCCATGCAGTCTTCCAATGATCCAGGCAGAACATATGCACTGATGGAATCACCCAGGCATTAGCCCTGCACTCATGCAATCACCCAGACACTAGCTATGCACTTATGCAATCACCAAGAAATTACACATGCACTCTTTGAATCATGTACCCAGTACTCATGCACTTATATAATCACTCAGGCACTATCGTTGTACTCTTTCAATGTCAGAGGCACTAGCCTTGTACTTATATAATCACTTAGCCAGTAGGCATGGTATTATTAACTCACCCAGGCACTTCCTTTGCACTCATTTATTCACTCAGATGTTACGTCAGTAGTCCTGTGATCACCTAAGAAGTACCCATGCTCTTATAAAATCACCCAGTCACTTTCTATGTAGTCATGTAAATCCCCAGATATTACTCCCGTAGTCATGCAATCACCCAGGTGTTACGTATGTATTCTTTTAATTATCTAGACGTTACCTCTGTACTCATGCAATCCAGTAGCGGCTCCTCGAGGGAGTGCTGCAGGGTGGGGTAGGGGCAGGGTGGGGGGTAATAAACTCCGGAATACGGCCGAACTGAGGTAAGTACATAAATAAATAAATAAATAAAACGAATTACATTGCGCGCTGCATCGCCGATTTGGCGTTGCAGCGCGCCCAATGTAATTCGTTTTATTTATTTATTTATGTACTTACCTCCGTTCAGCCGTATTCCGGAGTTTACTACCCCCCACCCTGCCCCTCCCCGCCCTGCCCCACCGCCCCGCGGCACTCCCTCGAGGAGCCGCTACTGATGCAATCACCAAAGCATTTGCTACCGAGTGCTTCAATCACCCAGGCAGTCTTCCAATGATCCAGGCAGTACATATGCACTGATGCAATCACCCAGGTTATTACCCCTGCACTCATAAAATCATTCAGGCACTACGTATGTAGTCATGCAATCAGCCAGGTATTATCCATGCACTCTTTCAATCACCTAGCTACTATCTATAAACTTATATAATCTCTCAGGTACACCATCACCTCATCAGATCCGCCAAAAGGGCCTCCTTCAAAGACCGCCTAGACAACAACGCACACAACAGCAAAGAGCTCTTCAACATCGTGAAGGAACTCTCTAACCCCAGCTCCAACACCAACGACATCCCACCTTCGCAAGACCTATGCAACTCGTTGGCCGCCTTCTTCCATCGCAAGATCGCTGACATCCACGACAGCTTCAACACCACGATCGCCCCGACAACCACTGAGATCCCCGCCCCCACGACCAACATCCGCACCAACCGCCTGCTCTTCTGGACCAACATAAACGACGACGACACCATCAAGACCATGAACACCATCCACTCCGGATCTCCGTCAGACCCATGCCCACACCACATCTTCAACAAAGCCAGCACCACCATCGCACCCCATCTCCGGAAAGCCATCAACATCTCCTTCGAGACAGCAACCTTCCCGGATAGCTGGAAGCACGCTGAGATCAACGCCTTACTCAAGAAACCCAAGGCGGACCCCAAGAACCTCAAGAACTTCCGGGCCATCTCTCTACTCCCGTTCCCGGCGAAGGTCATCGAGAAGACCATCAACAAACAACTGACCCGCTACCTCGAGGAGAACAGCATCCTGGACCCATCCCAGTCCGGGTTTCGCAGCAACCACAGCACCGAAACTGCCCTCATTGCCGCTACCGATGACATCAGGACCCTGCTAGACAACGGAGAGACCGCGGCCCTCATCCTCCTGGACCTGTCAGCCGCCTTCGACACGGTATGCCACCACACACTACGCACACGCCTCCACGACGCCGGAATCCAAGAGAAGGCCCTGGACTGGACCACCTCCTTCCTCTCCGGCAGAACACAGAGGGGCCGATTCCGATCTCGGCCGGTAGGGCTCCGAATCGGATTCGGCATAACCGGATCCGATTCGGAGCCCTATTTCCCGACCGATTCGTATGCGCGTCCGGACGAGCGAGTACAATGCGAAATCGCCGACCGACTCGTTCGGGCGTCCCAACCGCTCCAACCGACTCGTTCCCGAGTCGAACCGCACCGACCGACTCGCTCGGACACGACTCGCACTGCGCAATGGAGACGTTCCCCGGCCGGGTAAGTACGATGCGCGCCGCGAGCAGTCCGACCGACACGCGCCGCCCGGCTCGAAAGAGCAGTCGGAGCCGTACTTCGGGGGTCCGTGTCAGACCCCCCTGTACGCGTAGCCATGCGAGTCGCACACAGGGGGGACCCATGGGTCCCCCCTACCTGTGCGTGTATGGCGCGAGTCGCTTCGCCGCGTACACGCTGTAGGGGGTGCCCTTGTTCGCCTCGCACCCATTGAGGCAATGGGAGCCCGCGTACACGTTGTACGACCGGGTCCCATTGACTTCAATGGGAGTCCGACCGACTCGAGTCCGATAGCATACGGACGCATCTTACTCGTTCGGTCGGGCTGCACGGGTCCGATTCAGTCGGAAATCTCTTTGGGTCCGGCTCGGTCGGAGAGATTTCCGGCCCGAATCGGAATCGGCCCCTTAGCATCCGCCTCCCCCCCTTCCGCTCCGAGGCCACCGAAATCATCTGCGGCGTACCCCAGGGCTCATCCCTCAGCCCAATGCTGTTCAACATCTACATGGCACCTATCGCCCACGTCGCCCGACTACACGACTTCAACATCATCTCTTACGCCGATGACACCCAGCTGATTCTCTCCCTCACCAAAGACCCCCACACCACCAAAACAAACCTCCACGAAGGAATGAAGGCCGTCGCCGAATGGATGAGGAACAGCCGACTGAAGCTGAACTCTGACAAGATGGAGGTCCTCATCCTCGGATCCACCCCCTCGGCCTGGGACGACTCCTGGTGGCCGACCGCACTGGGAGCAGCCCCAATACCCACCGACCACACACGCAACCTAGGAGTCATCCTCGACTCCACCCTCTCCATGACTAAGCAGGTCAACGCCGTCTCTTCCGCCTGCTTCAACACCCTCCGCATGCTCCGCAAGATCTACAAGTGGATCCCCACCGAAACGAGAAGAATGGTCACCCAGGCCCTCGTCAGCAGCAGGCTGGACTACGGAAACGCCCTCTACGCTGGAGCCTCTGCCAAACTCCTGAAACGGCTGCAATGCATCCAGAACGCCTCTGCACACCTGATCCTCGACATCCCTCGCCGCAGCCACATCACCCCTCACCTGAGAAACCTGCACTGTCTCCCCGTCAACAAGAGGATAACCTTCAAGCTCCTCACCCACGCACACAAGGCACTGCACAACACCGGACCTGCGTGCCTCAACAGATGACTCAGCCTCGCCACAATACCCCGCATCCGAAGAGCGACCTCCGGCGGCAGATCCTTCTCCCACCTCGCTGCCAAAACCTGGAACACCCTCCCCATCCGCCTACGGCAGACCCAAGACCTGCTGACCTTCAGAAGACTCCTGAAGACCTGGATTTTCGAGCAGTAGCAGCACCCCTCCCCCCCCTCAGCGCCTTGAGACCCTCACGGGTATGTAGTGCGCTCTACAAATGCTATGATTGATTGATTGATTGATTGATCCTTGCACTCCTTCTATCATATAGGTATTACCCTTGTACTTATGTAGTCACTCAGTCAGTACTCATGCACTTATAAAGTCACCCAGGCACTACCTTTGCACTCCTTCAATCACTCAGGCATTCCCTCAGTACTCTTGCAATCACCCAAGCAGTACTTATGCAGTTATAAAATCACCCACTGATTTACTATGTACTCCATTAATCCTCCAGATATTACTCTTTCAGTCATACAATCACTCAGGCACTAGTTATGTGCTACCCTTGCAGTTTTTGAATCATCCATGTTCTACTGTTGCATTTATCTATTCACCTATGCACTTCTCAATGTATTTCTTTATTTATAGATGACAATATTTGTATATAATTATTTTAATAATATTAAATATTATATTGAAAGATAATAAACTCTTCTTTTTTTTAGACATTCTCCATATTTATTGAGAAATATTCAGTATGACAAGAAAAGATCAAAAGAAAAGACAAGAAAGAAAACAGAACTATTTAATGGATAGAGAAAAGCATAAAGTAGATGAAGTACAACATGTGACGTTAAAGAAAAAGTCTTCTGGTAAGAGAACGAAAGAATTTGTTGAAAGTCTTTTAAAAAATCTAAAAGATTTACAAAATGGTGATAAGAGAAAGAAAACTACTACAAGCAATCAGAAGGAAAAGAAAAAGGAGAAATTAATGCAAAATCAGGTTATAAGAAAACAATTCATGTTGAAAAAAGGATGAAACAATATAAAGACATTAGGAAGAGAATGTATAAAAGTAGAGTACTACAAAATTAATTGAAAGATTGCAAGAAATATAAAAGAAGACCAGTATTTTACAAGAAGAAAGAACAGATTGAAAGTGTAGTCGAAAAGGCTTTTGAATTGAAAAGAAGATTGTTTATATTAGTATTGAAGAGAATGAAGACATTGAATAAAACAATGCAGTTTATGAAGGAGAAAAGTAAAAGAAAAAGACTGGTTAATAGAACTAACTTTTGTAAATAAAATTTGGGTGAATGGAAGCACACTTCTAGTTCAGAACCTTTTTTTAATGAAGAAAGCTATTTTCAACAAAATACATTAGTTCACGCAGTTGGTACCAGTGGTCGTTCTTTTGAGGTTAAAAACGGTTGTCCAATTGAAAAAGAAAAGTTGGTTGCTAGAAATGTGGAAGAAGTAATAGCTGAAGATGTTCAAGGGAGACATTCACAAGCTCCAGTGTATACGTGGGATTGTAGTAGTATTTGTAGTATACGACAGGAATCTATTGATATTTTACGAAATTTCTTATGACAGTATAGTAAAAAAAGTATTAAACAGAATATTAAGATGTTGCAAGGACTAGATCCTTGTAAAGTGAGAAAAAATACTGGCTTGCAGGGTCATTCTCTGGCTTGTCTTTCTAGAAAAGTGTGTCAAAGTACTTTTCATCATTTGAGAATGTTAGCAGTACATCACTCAGAAATGCTGAAGTTAGTAAGAAGATTGTACTATGTAAAAAGTCCTGCATTATCTTTAAGTGAAATAAACATTGTTCTTTTGCATGGTTCAGTATCGGATGTAAAAAAAGTTTGTGATGATATACAGTTTCGTTTCTATGGTACTGAAGAAGAGTGTAGAGAAAGTGAGAGTTTGATAAGTGTAGGTGTTGAAGAAGAGGTGGAAGATAGTACTACTGAGAAGTTTGTAGAAGAAATTACAAAGTTTAAGGTAATTTGTAGTGAAAAACCAAACTATGAGGGTCATTACGATGGCGAGCGGACAAAGTCCGCCCGCCACCGCAACGGCCAAAGGGACCGCCCGCTATAGGTGCGGCGGCCCGCACCTGCCAAATTATGATGCGACACCGCCACCGCGGCAGTCCTATAGTCCCAGCATTGTCGCAGGCGGTGCCTCACAGCACCACCCGCCACAATGCTGGCAATGCGACGTTGTGCATTGACATGCACAAGGTGACAGGCACCGCGCGGTGCCTGCCACTTTGTCCATGCCAATGCAGAGGGGATACCGCCATGTGCACCCTCGGACATCCTGGGGCCCTGCTACGGGCCCCCAACATGCGAAGACCACATGCCTTTCCATGGCGGCAGCGCCGCCATGGAAGGGCTGCTTTCTGCCATCATCATAATATGGATGGAGGTGTCTTGCAGACACCGCCACCATATTATGCATGTTTTCCACCCGGTCGACGAGTCAACTGGTGGAAAAGCGGTGGATGGTCTTTCCGTCCGCCGCGGACCCCCCAGCCATCATAATATGGCAGGGGTCTTCTGGTGAGTGGAGGCCGCCTCATGGGCCGGCGGTGGCTACCGCCGGCACCAGCGGACGGGCGGAACCGCCCGCCATCGTAATGACCCTCTATGTTTCTAATTGTTGTCGACGTACTCACTATAGAAGTCAAACTAGGAATGTTGATGTGTATTTAAAAAGTGAAAAGGAAAACAATGATAAGTGGGAGCAATTTGGTGCTTATTTGTTGGTGGAAGGTCGTTTTGAGTTGGGTAGTGATCAACGTATTTGTAAATATTGTTACAGCAAATTAGAAGCGAACAAAATGCCAGCTAGAGCTGTACATAATAACCTAGAGTTGGTAGCTATTCCTCCGGAACTGGTGGATTTAAATACATATGAGTCTATTCTTATTCAATATGTGCACCCGTTTCAGGCTATAGTTCGTATGGAGCCTAAAACAGGTAAACTGCCTCCCACAGATTTACAAAGAGGATTAAAAGGAAGAGTTGTGTATTTACCTTTAGATTTTAAGAAAAATATTGAAACTGTTGGTGTAGCGAGAGAGGAAACTGAACCTGTAGTTATTCTAGTTAATGGTGTACCAACAAAGAGTCGGAAAATATGGCAAGAGTTAGTAGATGTCACCAAAGTTAATAAAGATACGTTATATCTCATAGAAAACAATATTTATTATAAAAATGTATATCAGGAAGAACAAGAAATATCTTTAGGAGATGATAGAGAAATTTCAACTGGACAAATCGAAAAAGTGGACAACTCCAGGAGTGAAGAAATTTATGAACATTATAGTATACATCCTTTACATTCAAAAGAAGTGATTGGAAATACTATTGAATTATTCCAAATGAAGAAAGCGAAGGGAACTCCCATGAGTGTTTGGGAAAGAAGTTTAGAATCCCGTTGTTTTCCACAGCTCTTCCCCACTGGAAAAGGTGGACGATATGATGAACGACCAGTACAGATTCCAGTTTCAGAATACCGTTCAACAAGATTGTATTCAGAAGATCCAAGATTTCGACAGTGTGTTCCATATTTATTTCATCTTCTATTTGAAAGTGACTTGTCTGGACTTTCATATGCAGTGAACCACATATTAAAAACAAGACTTCATCTTACACATCTTTCTGCAAAGGAATTTTTGGACAAAGTTCAACAAAGAGACGATCATTTAGAATCTCAGTTAATTAATTTGATGGCATGTCAACGTGGTACCAATGAGTATTGGTATCGTCGTCATGGAGAACTTAAATGTATGTTAAGGAACTTAGGAACCCCTATGTGGTTTGTTACGCTTAGTTGTGCTGAATACGCATGTGACGATTTACTTGAATTTCTACGAGAAGCAAATTCAAATATTAAAAACATTGAATTGAAGACAGCTGGAGAACTGTGTTCGTTGGATCCTGTAAATGTGTGCAGATATTTTAATCATAGGTTTCAAGCTATGATGTCTTTTATCTGCAATAAAAATAATCCACCTCTTGGAGAAGTTATTGATTTCTTTTGGAGAAAGGAGTACCAAGCCAGAGGTGCTCCTCATATACACATGCTATTATGGATCAAGGATGCACCTAAATTTGGAACCGATTCTGATGAAACTGTTTTGTCTTTCATTGAAGACTATGTTACCTGTGCTATTCCAAAAACAGGAGGAGAAAATAGCTTAAGACAACAAGTTTTACGGTTTCAAAGTCATCGATGTGGGAAATATTGTCGACGGGAATACAAGTCAAAGGAAAAATTTTATACAAAATGTCGTTTTGGATTCCCACGTCCGGTAATTTCCAAAGGAAGAGTGAATAGTTTCATGTCAGCAGTAAGGCATACTATAACTCGGAAGTCTCCGAAGAATACTTACAACATAAAAAGAAGTGAAGAATCAAAGTATATTAATGACTACAATCCAGGGATTTTGACGATGTGGAATGCAAATATGGATATCCAGTATGTTGCAGATAATTCGATTGCTGTTGCTCGCTATGTTACATCATATATAACCAAATCTGAAAAGACAGAGTTGAAAGAAATGTGGGAAGAAATTTCACAAGAGAAGACTCTTAGTAACAAATTGTACAGCTTTAGTTTGAAGATGCTTTCCCATCGAGAGATTGGATCGTACGAATGTTCGGATCGGTTGACCTCTGCGAGTTTATATTCAAAGTCAAGAGGAATCATTTGGGTAAGTCTAGGTCTTGCTGCAACACGAAATCGAGTATTGAAATCTGTACAAGAAATTGAATACTTAGCATGAATGAACCGGAAAGTACAGATATTGTTAAAACAAATATGTTGGATACGTACTATCCTAAAAGAAGTCCACATCTGGAAAACATATGTCTCTATGAAGTACTGCAATATTACAGCTTTAAGAGAAATGTTACAGAAAATATAAATGAAGAAAAATATGCAGTAATTGGATGTGATGGATGTTTGGTAAGAGATACCAAAGGAAATCTTATTAATCACAGGAAACTCAGTTGTGATACTCCAGATAAAAGGGAATTCTTCTATTTAGCACTTCTGCAACTATTCAAGCCTTGGCGTAGTGAAATGGAATTACTTGGAGATTTTGACTGCTTTTTTTTTTTTTTTTGGTCCTCATTCTGCCAATTTACTTGTTGGCGATACTCACTTTCCCTTACTGTAAACCGGACGGGAATAGAGTCTTTCCACACAAGAAATCTAGCTGCTTCCACTCCTAACCCTCTTAAGCATAACATGTGAAAGAGGGGAACCAAGGCCGACAGCTATTTATTGGCTTAATCATTGAACCACATTCCTCTGACACCAATCGACCAACATATCCCATATCCTCTCCCGACTTCTAGGGTCGCATGCCATATCCTGTTGACTTATGTGTATGATATTATTTTTACACTCGGAAAAAAGGGGTGGAACAGCCGACTTCCAAGCTCCACAAATCTCTCGTCTTCCCAAAAGGATAACATAAAAAATTAATCTTGCAACTTTCTTATTTATGACAGCATTGCTGCCCTGGTTTATTCCAAAAAATATAAGTAAGGGGGTTACTTTCAACTGAAAACCAGTAACATCCAACAAAAATTCACTGAGATCCATCCAAAATTTAGTAATCTCCGGGCAAGTCAAAAACATATGACAATCATCCGCTAGGAGTCTTGACACCTAGAGCAGACATAATGAGTTCCAGACATTTTTGTTAGTTTCGCAGGGGACCAATATACCCGATACAAAGTAAAAAGATGATTCCGTTTAAGAAAAGCGGGTTTAACTGTCTCACGAAGTAATGCAAAAGAGTTCATCCAAGCCTGATTCAAATTAATGTCATCAACATCTTCACTCCACAGCTTTCGAATATCCTTCTCTATATCATCTTCTGCCTCAATCAAAATTCGATACCACAAAGCCACTTCTTTATTAATACCCCCGACTTTCATAGCTTGAATTAACCATGCATCATCCGTCTGGTCCCCCAATTCTGTCTAGCCCACCAAGAAGAAAGTTGATAAAATTTAAATCTAGTTAATTGTCCACAGGTACATGCTGTCAAAGTTTCCCAAGTTGCCAGATCCGTACCTGATTTTAAATCACCCCAACATGTGATACCCGCTTGTTTCAATGGTAGACTAAGCAGATCATCTAAACATGCTGGAGTACCTGGGGAAGCCCAAATTGGTGCATAATCAGAATAATAGGGTATTCCAAGTTTTTCCCGCATGCAAACCCAATTCTTCACTGCCTGTAACAAAATCTTCAATCTGACTTTTTTAAAACTTTGGATCCCCGAACTTAAAAAGGAACTGCTCAGGTTGATCCCCCAGATCACTAAGCATTGCCCTATACAAGATACCTAATGCAGATTCATCTGGTTTGTTTAACAACATTCGAAAATTCTTAAAATGAAAAACATGTGCATATACCCATAAATCCGGTAGAGCGAGTCCCCCTTCTCCAACTTTCTCCTCAGCCTTTTCCAGGATATACGGGCACCCCTTGAAGCCCAAAGAAAACTGCCTATCTTGCCCTGTAATTTTGCTACCTCATTTTTATTGAATGGAAGGGGTATAGTGTTAAAAAGGAAAGTGACCTTAGGAAGTACAATCATCTTAATCAAGTTAACCCTGCCATACAAATTAAGAGGAAGATTTGCCCATCTAGTCAATAGCTTCCCTACTTCCTGACTAATCTTCCTCCAATTTGCTATAGGAACATCGAGTAACTTCTGGGTAACTATAATGCCAAGATAACGCATCTGATGTTTTGCCCCAAATGTCTGAGATGATTGGTTCCACTCCATAACTTCAGTTTTATCTCTATTGACACTGTACCCCGATACCTTCCCAAACAGTTCTGCTTTGGCCATCAAACTAGGGATGGCCTCCCTAGGATTTAACATATACAAAACAAGATCGTCCGCATATAAGGCTAATTTAACCTCAAAATTTTTGAACCTAAATGGAAGAATAGATGGATCTTGTCTAATTAAAGCTGCGAAGGGTTCAATGTATATGTTAAACAACAAGGGGGACAGCGGACATCCCTGTCTTGTTCCCCGCATAATACTAAACCGATCTGTTAACTCCCCATTAACTAACACTCTAGCACTGGGTGCACTATATAATAACTGAACTGCTTTTATTAAATTCTTAGGGAATCCAAAAACTCTTAAAGTCTCCCAGAGATATTGCCAGTGGACCTGATCGAACGCCTTAGCAGCGTCGACAGCCACCAATGTTACTGGAAGATTAAAGGATTCTGCCAAATCCACTACTCCTAACATTGTGAAGGTTAATTCATTGAGCTGCCTTCCAGGGATAAAGCCCTCTGATCCCTATGAATTAGGCTCTTAATAATCTTAGCAACTCTAGCTGCCAGTATCCCGGTAAACACTTTATAATCCGTGTTCAGCAGGGATATAGGTCGATAAGATTCTGCCAGCAACGGATCTTTATTTGGTTTTAAAATTAAAACTATTGTTGCCTCAGGCCAAGATGTCGGGGGGTCTTCCCCATCCCTCAAAATGGTATTACAAAGCTTTTTGAAAACGGATACCATACTATCCTCAAGAGATAGGTAAATTTCAATCGGAAGGCCGTCTGGCCCAGCTGCCTTCCCTCTTGCCATCTTTCTCATCTGTAATCGAATCTCTTCTTCGCTTATTTCAGAAGCTAACATCTCTCTTGATGTTCACTCAAGAAGGGAGCTCAGCATCAGCCCAAAATTTCTCAATCTTTTCCAACCCTGGGTTAATATCCTCTTTATATAGCTTGGCCATATAACCACGAAGTTCAGCTCCTATTTTAGTACTGGTATCTACTATATGACCAGTTGAACTCTCCTTCAAACTACTTATTTGGTTTCAGACTTTATCGATTTTAGCTTTCCAGGCTAAAAGCCGGCCACTCTTCTCACCATATGAAAAATTCTGAAGTTTACTGACCCTGCATCTATCTATCAAGATCTGATCTAAAACATCCTGATATTCTTGCTGGAGGCTCTTTAACTCCTTTGTAAGAAGGGGCACCTTACAAACAGACTCTAAAGATGCCTTTTGCAACTCTGATTCTTTAATTTGAATATTTTTCAGGAGATCCTTCTCTTGCTGCCTAGACTTACGATTTTTCCCTATCATAATAGATGTAGCCAGGGCTCTCAAGAACGCCTTAAAGGAGTCCCAAATTACCTGTATTTTAGCTGACCCATTATTGACTTCAAAAAGGAGACAACCTCTTCTTGCATTTTAACTTGGACAGCCTCATCTAGTAAAATTGTCCGATCCAGGGTCCACCTTATTATAGATCTCTTTTCCTGAAATCTCAAGGACAGACATACCGCAGAGTGATCGGAAAGGGTAGCAGGGAGATGTTTAACCTTTTCCACTCCCTCAAGTAATGTTTGATCTATTAAAAAATAGTCTATACGGGAGTGATGACCATATTTCTTACTAAAAAGGTGTAACCCTTCTTATCTCCCATCTTAATTCTCCACACATCAACTAAGTTTAATTCTTGAATCATGGTTTTAAGTATAGCCATTGATTGTACGGGAGTGACATATTTTACTTTAGATGTTCTATCCAAATCAGGTCTTTGAACTAAATTGAAGTCACCTCCTATGATCACTGGACTATTAGTTGGTACAAGGGCGGCCTCCAGTTTAATAAAAGCATCTGGGTTATCTTGATTCGGACCATAATAACTAACACACCCTAACGCCCTACCCTGAATCTTGATATTAGCAAGTATCCACCTCCCAGACATATCTGTATAGTGACTTTCCAATTTAATACCACAGTTTGCTTTAATGATTATAGCAACCCCCCTTGTACTACCCCTCTGATTAGAAGAAACAACCTCCTGAACCCAAGACCATTTTTTAAACATAATCAAACACTCACTTCTTTTCAAATGTGTCTCCTGTAAAAGGATGACATTAGCCTCAGATTTCTTAAGAATTTCCATTATATGAGCCAATTTTCTCATAGATCTCACCCCATTCACATTCCATGAGGTGAGATTCACTAAACATTTACTCATTCATAAGGTAAAAAAGATACCCTCTCTCTTTTAGTCTGACAAAAAAAATCAGTACTCTTCATTTTAATGCGGAAAAACAAGAAAAACAAGAAAAACCAATATTTTATCAAAAGAGCATAATAAAAAATACTATATGGCAGATTAAGGACACTAATTTTTTCTTTTTTCTCCCAAATTATCCCAACACCCCGTGCCTCCCTCCTCCCACCCCCCTGGGAAACCCCCCCTTCTATCTCTTAGGGCGCGAGCGCCTTCGAGATACCCCCGTGCTGACAAGACGAATCCAGGTATCAAAACCATCCCTGAACTCTACATATCACTTATACCTTAAACTTAAGTAATAGTGTCATAGGGTCATGAAATACCAATCATCAATTATACTATATCTAATAAGTTCCCTTGTCAGGTTATGATTCCTTATTACTATCGACCTCAGCAACGTACTATTTACAAATTATTTACACATCATATGCCTTTAACCTGGAGTCATATAAATCCAATCTTTATTCTATCTTTATTCTGACCCTCCCATCTGTTTTAAAAGGGCATCTACTTCCTCCGGTTCTCGGATGTTAAACATTTTATTCTGCCACATGATCTTCAACATGGCAGGAAACTTCATATGAACCTGTGCACCTCTGGACCGGAGTTCATTCATTCTTGAACCTAAGAGCCACTGCCGCTCCGCTGTACTTTTACCCATATCAGATCGTATTAGATAAGTGGAGTCCCCATATGTCAATGACCGATCTTTTAGTGCACGAGTTAAAACAAGCTCCTTAATTGAAAAAGTGAGAAAATAGACTAATATCTTCCTCGGGTTTTCCTCCCTGTCTGTAACCTATATGGGTCTCTATGCACTCTCTGGAGCTCTTTTCCCCAATCAATATCCATTCTATCTGGTAATAGCTCTCCCAACAATCTAGAGACGAACCCTTTAATATCCGCCCTTCTGCGTTTTCCTTAATTCCCAAAAGGCGAATATTATTACGCCTAACCTGAAGTTCAAGCCTTTCCATATCCTGTTGTATTGCCTTATTCTCTTGTTTAAGTCTGTCGATCTCTCTAAGATTGGTAGCTGTGGCCTCTCCCAAAACCTTCACTTCTTCTTCCAAGTTCTCCGTACGTTTAGCCAATCCATCGATCTTCTGCTCAAGAATCTCCCTCTATCTTGAATAACCTTTTGGTTGCTTTCTGAAGTCTCAAATTTAGCTAATATTTCTTGCCGCAAGCTGTTTAACAGGTTCACCAATTGATCACCTGCGACCCCTACTACCCCTGAGGAAGCTTCATCCTGTGGCCCATGTGTTAATGCAAGACTCACTTCATCATTCAAGCTAGCTCCATTTGGGTCATCTTCAGGCCGTATCTCATTCTGAGACCTCTCATCTGAAATTTCCTGAGCCTCAGCAAGCAAAGAAAACGATTCTCAAGCCTTAATGGAATACCCTGTAGTACAGGAGATGTCCTTTTCTCCATTGGTTTCGGTAAACCCAGAGATTCCCCTGTGGTTGATTGAGAACCAGCTACCTGCTCCATTATTTTAAAATATGACCTAAGAGATGGAAGTGGCTTGGATACCGACCGCACCTCTCTTATCCTGCACTTTTTAATTCCTTTTTAGAATTTTTTTACAGGAGACTTAGGAGTCACCCCCGAAGGAGGTTCCACTACTTTTTCCCAGGAAACGATCGAAGATGATATCTACTCCTTTCCGGTAGTGATCTGCCCTCTTTAGTTTTGATATTCCCACCTTGAGAGGTTATTTCACCGGAGGAAGCGTGATCAGCTGTAGATGCCCTGGCCCCTCTTCGCCTGGGTTTACAAACTGGTGCGTGCTGGAAGTTATAGCTCGGGAAAAACTCACTCTCCATCCACTCCTTCCCCCTTCAATGTACAGGTCAAGACTGGCCTCTGTTGTAAGGGCCCGAAACGGGGAGAGATACGCCAATGAAGCTTATATATCAGCGAATCAAACTTGCCGAGTCTGAACTTGAAATCCTTATAGCACACACTTTTTTTCGCCCCGGGATTTGTTTTACAAGCAGGCTCAAAAATAATGCTCTTACTGGCATAAAATATTTCGGCAGCACGAAATCTCCTCCAACACTCCGCCGCCCGACTCCAACTCCCCGAAGGGGGGGAGCCACGTCCCTCGGCAGTGAAAGTATGGAGATCGGCAGCCCAACCCATACAAGACCTTACCGTATTAACAGTAGTAGGTGCTGCCGGTCTTATGAGACAATCCATGAACCGTTACGGGACTGTTAATGAGCCGCTCTCCACACCGTTTTCCTCGATATCCTCACCGGAAAACCGCCAAAGCTCCCAGGCTCACCCAACAATATCGTGACACGACTACACGCATCATTAATCAATCCGCTTTCATTTTCAGGCTTTCCTTACTCCTGGCTCGCCTCGCACAGGGGTTCTCCCGACTGGCGTTAGCCAGCCGCCATGTTCCCCGACCACGAGATCCTCCGGAGATTTTGACTGCTATGAAGATTCTTTTAATGCATGTAAAGATAGCATTGAATGCACAGCTTTTCCAAATTATCTACAAATGTTGAATGAAGAGTTTGAACAAGAAACTAGTATTGCAGCTGAAATCGCTAGAGATAGTTCTCAAGATAGTCAAAGTTCTGCTCCACTAAGTCAAGATCCACTAGGACAACCAATTCTTGAAAATGAAGCAGCAATCGCTATGATTGAAGTAGAAATGGCAATGCAACAAGCACAACAGGATCTTATTGAGTTGGGAAACTTGGAAGAACAACTAAATATTGAACAAAAGAAATATATCAGCAAGTTACGCAACAGATAGAGCATGGTTTAGTGCATGAAAAAAGAATGCCAATGCACATCATTTAAACCTATTTGAATGTATATCAGTGGGCAAGCTGGAACCGGAAACATTTTCTTAATTAAAGTTTTGATCAGTTATCTACACAAAACCACTGAATCACATTTATCTTGTGTTGTAACCGCTCCAACTGGGTTAGCAGCACATAACATTAAAGGGATTACATTACATCGATTACTCATGCTACCAGTTGAACATGAAAATAAGTTGGAATATCACAAGCTATCTGGAGAAGCTTGTTAAGAAGTCTCAAGAGTACTAAAGAAAATGAAACTTCTGATCATTGATGAGGTGAGCATGGTCTCAAACTTAATGCTTGCCTTAGTACATTTAAGAATACAACAGATTTTAAAAACAGATTATGATGTTTTATTTGGAGGAAAACATGTAATTGTATTCGGCGACCTACTACAACTTACTTCTATAAAAGGGCAACCAGTTTTTAAAACACTTGTCCATGAAGACACTAGGAAATCTTTGGGAAGTATTGGAAATGTAAACATTTGGTCTCATTTTGAATATAAAGAATTTATTAAGAATATGCGACAAGCAAGTGATGAACATTATGGAAACATTGTTCAAGATATAAGAATTGGTGTTTTGACAAAACATGGTAAAGAAGCTTTACAAAGTCGGCTACTAACAAACTTGTTTCCAAATGAAAATATTGCACCTGAAATAATGTACAAAAAAGTTGGAGAAAAGAAGTCTATAATTTGCCTAATGCCAACACTGCAAGAGTGTTCTACATTTAATGAAGAACTTTTGAAGCTGGAAAAACAACAAAGAATGAAAATGGAAGCGATTGATAAAATAGAACACAAAGGAGTTACTATTATTCTCTCAGAAAAATTAAAATCAAAATTGGATTCTTTAGAAAAGTCTATATCTAATACTGCTGGTTTGGAAAAGACTTTATATGTATGTAAAAACTGTCGGGTAATTTTACGGCCTAATTTGGATGTAGAAAAAGGTTTAGTAAATGGAGCAATGGGAAAAGTTGTTGATTTTGTTAATTAACCGAACAGAGATGGAATTGAATTTTTGAAGATTAAATTTGATCAGATTGACGAGGTAAAACAAATTGGACGTTGTGCTGTTCGTTTTTTGCTTGTAAAAGACTTGTATGTTCATAGAAAACAATTACTTCTTTCTTTAGCATATGCAGTGACCATTCATAAATCTCAAGGTTTAAGTGTTGACAATGCTTTGGTAAATATTGGAAGTACAGTGTTTAAAGAGGGCATGGCATATGTTGCATTGTCTCGAGTAAGAACATTATCTGGTTTGTATTTGATTGATTTTGATGAGAAAAAGGTTAGTGCTGATGTAAATTGTGTAAAAGAGTATAATCGGTTAAGAAGAGTTTATGCTCCTAACTTAGGTGAATATCCCATATATAAAAAACGTGTACTATGTCCAAAACAGAAATATGACAAACATTCTAGTGAGATTGAAAAAAAGAAAACAATTAAAGAGAAGCATGAAGCTGCCAAGAAAATGAAAATGGACTCTGTTGATGATATTGTAGGATACCAGTTAGAAAATAGTTCAGGTATCAACTGCTATGCTAATGTAATTCTAAATGTTGTCTTTTATCTAGAACATCTTTATGATAAAATTATGGAAAATCGAGAAAAAGATTCTGTTCTTTTTACATCATATGTTTCAAAAGTTGGTAAGTGATAGAACTAAAATCCATACTGCTTCTGGCATTCGGCATCTTTTGGATATATGTACTGGTTCTTCGCAATTTACACTTCATATACAACAAGATGCACAAGAGTTTCTTATGTTTATGCTTGCAGTATTGGAAGAAGAAGGGATTGAAATTGAAAATTTGTTTGGACTAAGTTACGGATGGCATCATAAATGTGAAGAGTGCTCATTTTCTTCTACCACTGAATTAGACACTGAACGATTCATATATTTGACAATACCAGATTTCAAATCAGTGTCTTTTAACAAATTAATAAAAACAGCTAATCAAGGTATGAAATGTTCTCATTGTAATTCAGAAATGTTGTCAACATTATTTATAGAAAGATTTGGACAATATGTCATTTTAATGCTACAACGTTGTAGAGCAGACGGAAGAAAATTGGAAACCAGTGGCTATTATTTTCCATGATGGACCTACTACAACATCTGGACACTATACTGTGTATTTAAAGTGCAATAAAGGATGGACACATTGTAATGATGCCCATTTGGAATTCAAATGTCGGGTGCCTTTTGAATTACCAAATTCATATCTGATATTTTTGATGCCAAAGTTTTGAAAACATCATTCGGCCTATTGGGAAGATGTGAACACGAATTAACGAGTTTATTTTGGATATTTTCAATGCAAATAGATTTAGAAACATTATTCGGCCTATTGGGAAAATGTGGAGAATTACTGTTTGAATTATTGTTTGTGCTAATTCTTATTGCGTTTGCAAAATTGTTTGAAACAAGTAGTTTATATATTTGTTCTTTATATCATACGCGATGTGAATGAGAGTGTATATTTTAGAAAATGAATTTCAGAGGAGTAGATCATTTAATGTAGTTGAAGAATGTAATTTAGAAACTGTAGATAGGTAAACAGACAGTTGAACTTGTTGTAAATATTTTCAACACAGATTTTTTTTTTTTTTTTACAATCTTACTGATTGTATTTTTTCCCCGCTGTTATATGATGATCAACATTGAAATCACTGTGTATGGTGAAATTCAATAGAATCTGAAAACAGCAAAATTGGGAAACTGAATATTTTATGTAATTCTAAAATTATGTTGTGTTCTTAAAACTATAATATTATATGCAATAACATTTTTTTTCTTCTCATTTACAGGAAGTAATACTAAAGTTTGAAAATATTTTAAATTTAGTTTACAATGAAACAACTGTAAAATAGTTTCAATGAGTTTGATATCTGCTTCAATAAACAAGGTAAGATGAAATAATGTAATAATCATATTATTATGAAGTAATGTTTACAGTTACTTTTATTGCACTCATCCATTTTATCAAATACTACCAATGCACAGATGTATACAATTAGGCACTATTCACACACTGCTGCCATCATTGATGCACTATCCATGTATTTCTCCAATCACCTAGCCTGTATCCATACAGTTATAAGATCACCCATACACTACCTATGTACTCCTCCATTCACCCTGGCAGTATCTGTACACTCATGCAATCATCTAGACATTACCTGTACACTCTTGCAGTTACCCAGGTATTACCTAAACACTTCTCCAATCCCCCAAACATTACCCCTGCACTCAGGCAATCACCCAGACACTACCCTTGTACTCTTTCAATCACCCAGGCAGTATCTATGTACTCCTCTAATCACTCAGCCAGTAGCATGCACTTATAAAATCACCCACACACTACCTATGCTCTACTCCAATCATCCAGGCACTACCACTACACTCATGCAATCAACCAGGCACTATGTATGCACTTACAAAATCACCTAGACATTACCCTTGCACTCATGCAATCACGCAGGTATTACCCCTGCAGTCATGCAATCACCCAGGCACTATCTATGCACTCCTCTAATCACTCAGCCAGTAGCATGCACTTATAAAATCACCCAGACACTACCTATGCACTACTCCAATCATCCAGGCACTACCACTACACTCATGCAATCAACCAGGCACTACGTATGCACTTACAAAATCACCTAGACATTACCCTTGCACTCATGCAATCACGCAGGTATTACCCCTGCAGTCATGCAATCACCCAGGCACTATCTATGCACTCCTTCAACCAGCCAGTCAGTAACCATGCAGTTATGCAATCACCCAGACATTATCCATGCACTCTTTCAATCACCCAGGCAGTATCTATGCACTCCTCTAATCACTCAGCCAGTAGCATGCACTTATAAAATCACCCAGACACTACCTATGCACTACTCCAATCATCCAGGCACTACCACTACACCAATGCAATCAATCAGGCACTACGTATGCACTTACAAAATCACCTATACATTACCCTTGCACTCATGCAATCAAGCAGGTATTACCCCTGCAGTCATGCAATCACCCAGGCACTATCTATGCACTCCTTCAATCAGCCAGTCAGTAACCATGCAGTTATGCAATCACCCAGACATTACCCATGCACTTCTTCAATCACTCAGGAAGTACTCATGCACTCCTCCACTCACCCAGACATTACCCCTGCATTCATACAATCACGCAGACACTATCTATGCACTCCTGCAATCACTCAGGCAGTACCCATGCACTTTTCCAATCACCCGGACACTATCCATGCTCTCATGCAATCACTCAGGCACTAGCCATGCACTTATACATGCACTTACATACTTCTGTTGCAGTTATGCAATCACTCAACCACTCCCCATACAGTCTTCCAATCATCCAGACACTACACGTACACTCATGCAATCAACCAGGTACTTCTTATGCAGTTATCCAATCACACAGAAACTACCCATGCAGTCCTCCATGCACCAAGGCACTACCCATGCACTCTTCTATGCACCTAGGCATTACCCATGCACTCCTCCAATCACCCAGACATTACCCCTGCATTCATGCAATCACGCAGACACTATCTATGCACTCCTGCAATCACCCAGGCACTAACCATGCACTTATGCAATCACCCAGACATTACCCATGCACTTCTTCAATCACTCAGACACTATCCATGCACTCATGCAATCACTCAGGCACTAGCCATGCATGTACTCATACATGCACTTATGCATGCACTTCTGCTACACTTATGCAATCACTCAACCACTACCCATACAGTCTTCCAATCATCCAGACACTAACTGTACACTCATGCAATCAACCAGGTACTTCTTATGCACTCTTCCAATCACACAGCAACTGCCCATGCACTCGTCTATGCATGAAGGCAGTACCCATGTACTCTTCCCTGCACCCTGGCATTACTCATGCACTCCTTCAATCACTCAGACACTACCACTGCAGTCATGCAATCAATTATGCAGTCTCTACCCATGCACTCTTACAATCTCTCAGTATTAGCCATGTACTCATGGAATCACGCACATCTCCAATCACCGAGGCACTATACATGCATTCATGCAATCACACATGCACTACCCATTCACTTCTCCATATATTACACTTGCCACAATTCATACAACACTTACAAATTTGTCTATTTTTAACCAAGTACGCGGTTCTAAAAAGAACCATTTTTTGGGGTGTTTTTTTTTAAAGAATGAAAAAATTAACAGAACCAACGGTGAAAGGTTATAAAACAGTATGCAATTACAAAGTCATTGAAAAACAAAACAAAAAAACCATTAGCAATGGTGGTTATTAATCGCAACCACTATGGCATCCACTGATTGTTCGCCATGACACAACATTGCTTTGCATTTTATGCAAGTCTGCTCCACTCTGGCAAATTGAGCTACGATCTGCGGTGTTGATGTTGCAGCGGAACCAGATGAAGTACTTGCTTCTCCACTGTTGTCCTGTCTTGCTTGCTTTTGAAGGTCTCGCCTCTGCTGTTCTCTCGCAAGACGTCATGGATGCATAGTTTGCAAATGCTTGAGCATCGAAGAGGTGCCACAGGAATACTTCTTGTCAGATCCTCATGACAAGACATTCTGACATATGGTGCACGTAACCTTTCGTGCATTAACTTTCTTCTCGCCAGGTGGAAATGTGAAGAAAGCCCAAACGATACTTTCGTATCTCACCTTCACCGGTTCTTCCAACTCATCTTCATCTTTAGGTGAAAGCTGCTCTGCTGGATTTAAAGCAGCCATTTTTTGATGAAGAAAAAACCACCAAAAAAACCAAAGAAGAAGAGCAAAACAGAAGACCTGTCACTCCTGAGATGCAGTTGAAAGAATAAAAAAATAGGGTGGGGTCCTTCAAGTTCTAGAATCAAGAGCTTCTTAACCAATCAAATACTTTCTTTTGAAATCACATGGGATTCGCGCAACAGGCGCGCAACGGGCGCACACCCGGCGCGAATTCCGAAAAATATATTTAACAATAATATATCTTTTTTACAACTACAAATAAATGATATTTACAGTTATATTAAGTAATCTCTTGGTATAATATATATAATTAAAGTTATATATATATACTTTTAAAACTTAAAGATTTGCGATGAATTCGCGCACCCAGCGTGACCCCTCCCCGGAACTACGTACGTGACGTTACGCGAGGTCAAGATTCGCGCAGCCGGTGCGCAACCGGAGCGCACCCAACGCGATTTCTGAAAAATATATTTAACAATAATATATCTTTATTCCAGTTACAAATATATGCTATTTACAATTATCTTAAATAATGTCTTGGTATAATATATATAATAAAGCTATATACATATACTTTTAAAACTTAAAGGTTTGCGATGGATTCGCGCACCCGGCGCGACCCCCGGAACTGTTAATGTGATGTTACGCGCGGCCACGATCTGCGCACCCGTCGCATACCCAAGGCGCATCCTACACGACTTAACCAATATGGCGGCTTGGATTCACGCACCCACCGAGACAGGTACACGATCGGTACACAAATCCACTTTTTTATAAAAATAAATAAATTTATATTTATATTTTAGAAAATAGAAAATATTACATTATTTTTATAAGAATAGAAAACTAAGAAAACATTTTATTGGGACATTATACTTAGAAATTAGCATTTAAAAAACCTTTGAAATTCACTGAAAAAACCATAGGTTTCAGGGATGTTATACTTAGAAATTAGCATTTAAAAAACCTTTGAAATTCACTGAAAAACCATAGGTTTCAGGGACGTTATAGTTAGAAATTAGCATTTAAAAAACCTTTGAAATTCACTGAAAAACCATAGGTTTCAGGCACGTTATAGTTAGAAATTAGCATTTAAAAAACGTTAGAAATTCACTGAAAAAAACACAGGTTTCAGAGATGTTACAGTTAGTTGGACATTTCACTCGTACAAAACCAGTGAAATTTGGACGTTATAGTTAGTTCAACTAACTATAACTTGCGCCCCCGCAATGCACTGCTGATGACATCACATATTACATCACTCATGACATGGTCAGTGACATCACTGATGACATCACTGACGACATCTCAAATGACATCACTGATGACATCACTGAAGACATCATCCACGTTATAATCTGATGTACCTCCTCACACCCTAATATAACCTTTGATAAACCCACTCTAAATTACAGACTGCCATTCTCAAAACCATAGACACTCCAACACCAATAACTACATACCCACTCACTGATTCTTAGATGTACACACACATCCACTCACTCACCCATACAGTCACTCATACATGCAGTCACTCATCAATACAGCCACTATCATATGCACTCATACTCCTATAAAGACACTCAGACAGCACCACTCACCCATAGTTACTCACACACCTAGTCAGTCATGCAAAGAATCGATCACACTCCCATTTACTCACCTATACAGTTATACACACCACTTCACTTATTCATACAGATACTAACACATACTTACTCTCTTATAGAATCACTGACACAAGCACACACTCATCCATACAGCCACTCTCACAATCACTCACTCTCACATATAATGAATTATATACTCGAACACTCACATATATTGCCTTTCAAATATGTAGTTACTCACACATATACCACTGAGACATTTATTCACTCACCAAGACAGCCATACGCACGCTCACCCACCCATACAGCCCTTGCAGACGCAATCTTGAACCCATACACCCAGTGAATCACCCACTCACACATCCATGCAGGGAGTCACAAACACCCCACCCACCCACACAGACACTCAGGCACCCATTCAGGTACTCACATAACCAATCAATAAGCCATATAGACAGTCATGTAGCTAATCACCAACCCAAGCAGCCACTTACACACCAACTGACAGACTAATACAATCATTCATACAGATTAGTCAGTCATCCATGTATTAGAAACACACGTTTAATCACTCACTTATATAGTCAGTTATGCACCTACTAAATCATCCATACAGACACTTATACACCCACTCATTCTTTAATACACCTTGGCATATATATATATATATATATATATATATATATATATAAAACATATTTAAACTTTTTACAAACACTCAGCCACTGGATGATGTCATCAGTGATGTCATCAGTGATGTCATTTGAGATGTCATCAGTGATGTCATCAGTGATGTCACTGACCATGTCATGAGCGATGTAATATGTGATGTCATCAGCAGTGCATTGCGGGGGCGCAATATTATAGTTAGCTGAACTAACTATAACGTCTGAATTTCTCTGGTTTTGTACGAGTGAAATGTCCAACTAACTGTAACGTCCCTGAAACCTGTGGTTATTTCAGTGAAATTTTAAGGTTTTTTAAATGCTAATTTCTAACTATAACGTTCCTGAAACCTATGGTTTTTTCAGTGAATATATATATATACGTACACTTTTGTGTGAAATTGCGCTTTCTGTAGTAACTGTACTACTTTTTGGTATTCTCAAAGTGAGGGCCTGATTCACAAAGGTAAACCTACACTTTTGTGTAAGTTTACAATTGTATATATATATATATATATATATATATATATATATATATATATATATATATATATATCTATATATATATAAATATATATATAAGATATATATTATCTACTGGCGGTCGCCATAGTTATAGTTAGGACCACGTTTCCATAGGAAAAGCATTTTTTGATGTGCTTATAACTTTGGCGTCGTTTGACGAATCTTTACGAAATTTTCCAAAAAGTTCCTCTTTTCTGGTGAGCTCCTATCCTGAAAGTTTGGGGGTGATTCGTGAAGGGGGGATGAGAAAAAATGGGGGTTCCCAAAACGTGTTTTCTCCATGCAATTTCCATAGGAAACTTTAGACAAGGCTGCAGGTCAAACTGCTGAACGGAATTATGCCGAATTTGGCAGGGAGAAAGGTCTTGGTCCAGAAAGCACGCTTTTGTTTAAATGGGGTAAGTCCGTTCAGTAGTTTTAGAGAAATATCAAAATTTACAGATATCGATATTTGAGAATTGTGACATCTGATTGGCTGAGGCGTTACGAGCAAGAGCGTGCAGCCCATTGGTTGCGAACTGTTCAAACTAGGAAGTGTTGGCAGCCATTTTGTGACTGAGTTGAAAGGTGTAGGGCAAAACAAAAGAGAAAAATTGTATAAGAGGGTATAGTAGGAACACTGTGGTCTTAGTTTAAGCAGTCTGTACGGCGAGCGTGCGGCTCATTGGTTGCGAACTGTTCAAACTAGGAAGTGTTGGCAGCCATTTTGTGACTGAGTTGAAAGGCGTAGGGTGAAACAAAAGAGAAAAATTGTATGAGGGTATAGTAGGAACACTGTGGTGTTAGTTTAAGCAGTCTGTATGGTGCAGAGGCAGAGAGTTTGAATGTTGCGTAGGCCGTGGAAATCACGTCCGCAGACGTGGAAATCACGTCCGCAGAACAACGGTGCGTGGTATTGCAGCAATGTTGCGTAGGCTCTGGAAATCCCGTCAGGAAAATAACAATGCGCCGTATTGCAGCCTTCCTTTAATATAATGCGCAGTAATGTTTACTTATAATGCGGTGTTCACTTTTATCATGGACAGTGTCACTTTCTTACATGAAAATTAATATTATGTGGGAGGGCGTGTTCTGTTCGTGTGTCTGGAACAAAATTAACGTTTAATTGGCTGAGGTGTTCCAATAACGAGCTCAATGTTCATTGGCTGCAAACCATTGAAAGTAGAAGTGTTGCCAGCCATTTCCTCCCCGTCCGCGGAGTAGCAGGGACATCTGATTGGCTGACGTGTTCCAAGCAGGACCTTCCCAAGCTTAATGTTCATTGGCTGCGAACCATTGAGAGTATAAGTGTTGCCAGCCATTTCCTCCCTGTCCGCGGAGTAGCAGGGACATCTGATTGGCTGACGTGTTCCAAGCAGGACCTTCCCAAGCTTAATGTTCATTGGCTGCGAACCATTGAAAGTAGAAGTGTTGCCAGCCATTTCCTCCCCGTCCCCGGAGTAGCAGGGACATCTGATTGGCTGACGTGTTCCAAGCAGGACCTTCCCAAGCTTAATGTTCATTGGCTGCGAACCATTGAAAGTACAAGTGTTGCCAGCCATTTCCTCCCCGTCCGCGGAGTAGCAGGCACATGTTATTGGTTGACGTGTTCCAAGCAGGACGTTCCCAAGCTTAATGTTCATTGGCTGTAAACCATTGAAAGTAGAAGTGTTGCCAGCCATTCCCTCCCCTCCGCGGAGCATCAGGGACATCTGATTGGTTAACGTGTTCCAAGCAGGACCTTCCCAAGCTTAATGTTCATTGGCTGTAAACCATTGAAAGTAGAAGTGTTGGCAGCTATTCCCTCCCCCTCTGCGGAACACCATGGACATTTTATTGGCTAAACTGTTCCTAGTACAAGTTTGCTCATTATTGGCTGTGAACGGTTCACTGTTGTGAACCATTTTGTGACGCACTTCAATGGAGTATGGGAAAAGAAAGTAGTAGCGGGGAGGGTAGGAACACTATTAACTCTGTACAGTGGTCACAAGATGGTGGAGAGGGATTGTGAAGGTAAAAATAGTTTTTTATATATTTTAAGGGCCATTTATATAATTGGCGTGGGGTGTACAAATCACGGTGGGAAAATAACAAAGTGTGTTGTGGTCTTCTTTTTATTAAGTTTGCTGGTGGGATACTTCCCAGGAGCACTGTTTAGTTATAATGTGGTGTTTACTTTTCTAATGGGGAGCTGTGGTTGCGCAGCAAAAATTTCAGTCTAGGTTTGAAATAGTTTTTATTAAGCAATTACAAATATACTTTGTTGGGAAACTGAAGCTGTATATATCAAAGGGGTGACAAATAAAAACGCAATTCATAAAATATCCCTTAAGCGTGGGCACACCCTCCCTTTTTTTCTGCTATAGTTTGTAAAAGTGTTGCCCCATATTCTTGATAATATAAGAGGGCATGAGTTACTTTTAGATAAAGTAGAAAAGAAGTGCTTCAAGAAACACTCCCGCACTACATCATCTCAGGTCACAAGAACAATAACAAGTAAAAACTGTTAAACTCAAATCACTTTATATTACATAGAAATGTACCCTTTATCATTTTTTATAATTTCTATTATTGTAGAATTCAGGAAAGTTCGGTCGTAGTGCTTAGATCACGTACTCCTTTAAGAATATATAGGATAGTAGTATAATAATATACACTACTGGTCGTATATATTCTATAGGGAGAAGGTGAATAGGAACCGCAACAGACAAAAATAGAAATAGTAAAAAAACATTCAGAAATGTAGGGTTTATCAAAGGTATTCACTAAAAAAGTATCTATGGAAACGATTTTTTTTAAACTGCAATTTCCAAAAATATTGTCACTGTAAAAATATCTGATCAAGTAAGTTATAAAGGTCAGTAAACTGTATTTCAGATGGTTTACTCCTGGCGGCGAGAAATCTCCAATTCCTGTTGTGTGGAAATATCACACTCTTACAATATACAGTGTCACTGATGGCACACAAAAAGGAAAGTAAAAATGAAGTCATCAATACAAGACAAGATCAATAACTAGGGGGCATATCAACAATAGACGGCGATAAATATCGCAAAGCGCGCTTAGCGCTTTTTTATTTATCGCCGTCTATCGCTGGAATTATCGCCCGGTTAGCGCGTTATTAACAACGCGTTTCTCCAGGGCGATATAATTCCAGCAATAAGGGGGAAATGGCAAAAACATCGCTGGAAAACCAGCGTTGATCTCCTGAATATAGCGATAACCTTGCTGATACGACCCTGTGGTCATATCACCATAATCCACCCCCAATGTAAAACACACATAACTCATGTTTTTTGCAGACGTCTGGAAGCAGCGTTAAGGGCGAGTTAGCGCTGAAAAGAATATCGTTACGCTGAACGGGGCTGCGTTGTAAATATCGCGAAGCCCCGTTAGCGATATTTCACAATGAAGTTTCACGAGGCACGCCCACCTTGCATCTCATTAGGGATGCGAGGCGGCAAGAAACCGGGCGCTAATGCAAGGAAACACGCGCTAGTGTGTCCTTGTAGATAGAGCGATAATATTATCGCACCTTTTTGCCCGAAAACGGACGCTAAAGCGGCGATAATATTATCGCCAGCCCTTGCTAATATGCCCCGAAATACTTTCCAGCGATGAGTATGTTGAGAGCTTCTTTTCTCCAGGACTTCGAAATCTTTCATCTTTGCGCCAACGGGTCATAAAGTGCTCTGAGATCACAATGACTGTTAATATTATAATATACATATTCACAGTATATGATCCCAAGAAAGAAACAGAGTAAGAACGAGAAGGTGCTGACGTTAAATATAAATCTTTAGTCTTGCGTCGACGGGTCATAAACTCCACTGAGGTCAGTATAAATGTTCATATTACAATATACATACTCACACTATATGATCTCAAGGGAGAAATAGACTAAAAACCAGAACCTGCTGACGTTACATATAAATCTTTAGTCTTCGCGCCAACGGGTCACAAACTCCTCTGAGATCATAATGTGTGGTTATTATAATATACATACTCATACTATATGATGTCAAGGGGAAATAGACTACAAACTAGAAGCTGCTGACGTTACATATAAATCTTTAGTCTTCGCGCCGACGGGTCACCAACACTTCTGAGGTCAAGTACAGTGTCAATATTATAATATACAAAGTCACACTATATGAGCTCAAAGGAGCCAGAACAGGAACAATGTTTGCTGTATTCTGTCTGTTTCTGAAAACAAGCTGCTGACGTTACATATAAATGGCAAAAACAACCAATAACACTTTTTTCTAAATACAAGTGTTTAAAGATTGACAAATAGCTACGTATTATAAATATCTAGTATTGCATAATCAAACAACTTACAACTCAGGATTATGTTTTATGGCCGCAAAAGAAGAATCCGACTGTAGAAAAGAGCACCTGCATCACTGAATGGAGACGCGTAAATAACTCGCAAAAACGAAACTAATCTAACAACGGGTGTGGTTTATATACTTTTGGTTATTCAGTAGTCTATGGAAGGAAGATGCGGCTCCGCCCATTTAGATGTCACGTTTACAGTTGACACATGCTCACGTTTTAACTGTTTCACTTGTGCACGTGTTGGGAAAAGTTACAAAATGTGAAGCAGAAAAGTTTCGATTTCGAACCTAACACGTATAAGGTCCTTAATATGTACAAACGTTGGAGAGCTTAAAACTGTTACCCGGAAAACCGTGTCATTTCCATTCTCATGAGTAAATACATTTATTGATTGCCGTAATTCTAAATAGAAGACATAAAAAAAGATCTATCAGAATAGAAGAAAAAAAAACGTGATAATATTTCTCATCACTATGGTTTTAAATTAAAAAAATGCAAGCATTTGTAAAGCGTACAGCTAACCCTGGAAAGGTGTGCCGGCGCTTGGGGGTGTCGGAAAGATTAAGCAAGGTGTTGCCCACAGTGACATAGTGGTGGGCTAACGTGCCGCTGGAGCCGGGAAACGAACTGTGAACGCTGTTGTTCGAAGTCAGGTATCATAGCTGCTCCGTCACACTTTTTCCACACTTATATGTTAATTAGTGCTAATTAAGTTTTAAACATTGTTAAATTATAACTTATAACAGACTACTGTTACAGTTAGTTTTTCACTACAAAAAGTATGCACGTCTTTTTAAATTTAGTTAAAAACAATATAGGTCTTAGGGACATTGTAGTTAGAAATTAGCATTTAAAAACCTTTGAAATTCACTGAAAAACCATAGGTTTCAGGGACGTTATAGTTAGAAATTAGCATTTAAAAAACATTGAAATTCACTGAAAAAACCATAGGTTTTACAGACGTTATAGTTAGAAATTAGCATTTAAAAACCTTTGCAATTCACTGAAAAAACCATAGGTTTCAGGGCGTTATAGTTAGCTGGACATTTCACTCGTACAAAACCATAGAAATTCCACTGTTATAGTTAGTTCAGCTAACTATAACTCGCGCCCCCGCAATGCACTGCTCATGACATCACATATTACATCATTCATGGCATGGTCAGTGACATCACTGATGACATCTGAAATGACATCACTGATGACATCACTGATGACATCACTGATGACATCATCCACGTGAAAATCTGATGCACCTCCTCACAGTCTAATATAACCTTTAATACACCCACTGTAAAATACAGACTACCATTTTCGAAACCATCGAAACACCAATACCAGTTACTACATATGCACTCTTTAATTCCTAGGTCTACACACACATCCACTCATTCACCCATACATTCCCTTATACATGCAGTTACTCATCAATACAACACTATGATATGCACTCATATACCTATTCAGACACTCACACACCGCCACTCATCCATGGAGTTACTCACACACCTAGTCAGTCATGCAAAGAATCAATCACACTCCCATTTACTCACCTATACAGTTATACACACACCACCTCCCTTATTCATACATATACTAACACATAATTACTCTCTTATATAATCACTGATACAAGTACACACTCATCCATACAGCCACTCTCACAATCACTCACTGTCCCATATACCCATTTATATACAGCATCACTCATATATACTGCCTTTTACATATGTAGTTACTCACACATGTACCACTGAGACATCCATTCACTCACCAACACACCCACACACACACTCACCCACCCATACAGCTGTTACCACATGCACTCTTGAACCCATACACCCAGTGAATCAACCACTCACACATCAATGCACAGAGTCACACATCTCCAACCCACCCACACACACACTCAGTCTCCCATACAAATACTCAGGCAAACAATCAATAACCCATATAAACACTCATGTAGCTACTGACCAACCCATGTAGCAGCTTACACAACAACAGACAGACTGATACACACATTCACACAGTTTAGTCACTAACCCATGCATTCAGTAAGACACGTTTAATCACTCACTTATACAATCAGTCACACACCTGTAAAATCCCCCATCCAGACACTTATACACCCACTCATTCTTCAATACACCTAAGAATATATGTAAAACATATTTAAAAATTACAGAAACACACAGTCACTGGATGATGTCAGCAGTGATGTCATTTCAGATGTCATCAGTGATGTCATCAGTGATGTCACTGACCATGCCATGAATGATGTAATATGTGACGTCATGAGCAGTGCATTGCGGGGGCGCGAGTTATAGTTCGCTGAACTAACTATAACAGTGGAATTTCTATGGTTTTGTACGAGTGAAATGTCCAGCTAACTATAACGCCCCTGAAACCTATGGTTTTTCAGTGAATTTATATATATATATATATACATATAATACAATTGTATACATATATATAGGTATATAATACAATTGTAAACTTACACAAAAGTGTAGGTTTACCTTTGTGAATCAGGCCCTCACTTTGTGAATACCAAAAAGTAGTAAAGTTACTACAGAAAGCGTAATTTCACACAAAAGTGTACGTTTGCCTTTGTGAATCAGGTTCTGTAGCTTGCGAATACCAAAAAGTAGTATAGTTACTACAGTAAGTGTAAACTTACAGAAAAGTGTAAGTTTACCTTTGTGAATCAGTCCCTGTGAATGAGGCCCGCACGACTTGAGTCACAAAGGTAAACTTATACTTTGTAGTAACCTTACTACTCTTTTGGTATTCACAAACTATGAGTGCAATTTTACTATTAGTAATTTTACCAGTAGTAAAATTACTCTCGTAGTTTGTGAATACCAAAAAGTTGTAAAGTCACTACAGCAATTGTAAACTTATACAAAAGTGTAAGTTTACCTTTTGAATCAGGCACCGTATAGTGTTTATTTAATTAATTAAAAGTTCTATTAATTAACTTGTGTTCAGTTTGAATTATCTTTGGCAGTTTGTTCCTTATTTTGAGGATGCTAATTAGGGACTATGTTAAACTGTAGCAAATATTATTATGTATTAAGGTTATTGAATTTATATTTTTAGTAACTTTTTTTGTATTTATGTCAGTGTCAGAACCCCTTTCAGAGGGCCGTGCGTCCAGCAGGTGCTATAGGGCTGAACTGTAGTGGTTGAGGCCTTTCACTTCTGATGTCCCTGGGCCCGGCCTACTATGGGATGTGAGCAACTGGGCCAAGTAACGCTTCAGCACTTGACTCTCAGTGGTAGTGCAGGTCTAGTAGTCAAGGGCTTCTCAGAGAGGAGTTAGGTATAGGGTGAACACAAGTTCATAACTCAAAATACATCTAGCAGCCTTAATTAATGATTGCCCAGTCAAATACGTGCTTTTATGAAAAAGGGACTATTTATCTACCCTCCAAAAGTGCTATACGGCACACCACAAATAATATTCACTACCCGGTTCAACTCTTAAGTTTCACTTGCTGTTCTAAGGGCCCCCCCCACCTCTTTTAGGTGAGGCAACATCCATACACTAGTCACTTCAAGTCTTAGTAGTTCTATTGTAGCTTTACAAAAGTCAAAGTGTCCTGTGCCATACTGCGTTAGTGAGAGCAAGTTACCTCAGATGCTCAACAGCCTGGTATTCAGACTTACCCGCTCTCAGTGGAGTGCCAGCTTAGAGACACTGGACACAAGTCGGTGGCCTGGCATCGAACCGAAGTCAGGATGCTGCAGCCAAGGTGGCAGGTATCCACCGCGCTCCTCCTGTCATTCAGTAAGTCTTTCTCTAGGTCTGGCAGCAGGTATTGGGTGCTCACGGATTTGTATTGTTGACTCATTGCTCTTCCTCTGTGGGTCATGGCCTACTCCTGCTTCATGGCTTCACAATGCTTCAGGGCAACAGCCCTTTCACTTCACCATGGCCCCCTCTGGACACACAGGAGGTCATAACAGCACACACTGTGTCGGCCCCTTCAGGCTACATCAGTACACATGGCAATGGCCTTCTTCTTGTTGTTGTGCTCCACCAGGGCGATGGTTCCTCAATCTTCACAGGGGCCCCCCAGACATGCGGGGTCTTGAGTCATCAGCCCAGCTCAGGTCACATCACTGCACAGGGTGATGGCCCTTCTCTTGTTCAGTGCAGCACTGAGAGCTATGACCCTTATTCTTTACAAAGGCCTACAGGTGTTGTAGACTACACACACAGGTAGACAGCCTGATCAATGCAATGGAGCATACAGACAGACAGCCTGATTGATGCTGCCGTCCTAATCAACCAAACACTCACACTTGCTCCTGGGATCCCCACAGGACCTCGCTCCTTCCAGGTGATCTCCTTCTCCTCACAGGGTCCTCTGGTCTTGGATCAGGCAGAAGATGGTGCTCCAGGCTACAGGCAGGTGTTCTATATTCTTCTGGGCGATGTCCCTCACCGAGCAAGAGAGACTGGAAGACCCTTAGACCCCAGTCCTGGTCACAACAGGTAGAACGTATGCTGAGCTTCTCCATGCTGATGTACAGCTTCAATTTGACGATTTAGGAGTCTCAAGATCCCCCTTTTATAATCCATTTCCAGACACAAATATGATTTAGTGTCTCTATCTTTAAAGTTCGTGTTCTGGGGATTCCCACTTTTGAAGTGCCCACTCCTCTCTTGCAGCCGCAGTCCGTGCAGGTAACAGTGGTGAGGCCGTGTAAGGGGGGATTCCGAGGGCCGATGCAGAGGGAAAATTCTCCGTCCTTGATAGCCCCAGACACCAGCCATGGGAGTAACTCACACCTAGATGTCAGCCTCAGTGGTATATGTGTCAAAAAGGTCGCAGCTCAACTCCTTATGATTCCTTTATCAGCCCCATCTCCCTCCTGAGATGCTTTCAGAATCAAAGAGCTCTTCTGAAGAGTACTGAACAGTCTGGCTCTTTCTTCCTCAGTGTGTGTCCAACCCAGCTCTCAGGAATGCACCAGTCCACAATTCTGTCTGGAGGGCTCCTCTACCACCACATGTTCCTCCAGCAGATCCTGGGGTTCCCAATATAGGACCTACAGGCCCTCATGAACTGTACCACTTAAAGGCACTCATGCACCCTTATCGCTGCACGCACAGATGTGTGTAGTCCTTCATGTACTGTACCACTTCATGGGCACCCATACACACCAGTGTGTAGTATCCCACTGGAACAGAAGACAGGAATACTCGTCGTAAATCATGAAATGTTTAATCGTACAGGAGCTGCTGGGGAAAACAATCACCCAACCAGAAACCAAAGTGAACCGTCCCAAATGGAACAGTACAGTGCCAACAATAACAGAATTCCACATTCCAACAGCAATCTCGGTCCTTGCTCACGCTCATGTTAGAAGCAGAGATTGCTGTTGGGATGCTACATATACCTTTTCCCTTTCCTAAAAATAACAAAAGAAAACTAAGTCATTAGAACTATAAATACAAAAAAATGAACATAGGCACATACAGTAAGAATATGCAAACACTGTATACAGAGAAAAACAATACAATACATGGAAACCAAAAACAAAAAATACTATCATTGCCTGAACCTAACTGGCAACCTTGAAGAATGCCCACTCCTTCGCAGTACAATCCCAGCTTCGCACTCTGATTTCCTTTCTTCCACAGAAGCTTTTGCAATAGAGTCACTCACAGAGTTGGATACCTGAGAAGGACAACTGGGACCTTCCAACTCAACCGGTTGAACTGAACCATGAACAGATTTAACCACACGTCCTTTATTCCACCAACATGAACGATTCACCCTCACAGCGTTACCACAAACTTTGTCCACCACAAATGGACCATTGACCTTATTGCCACATTTGTGTACATAGCATCCTTTCTTAATGAAAACAGCATCCCCTACCATAATATCACAAGACTTGACTCTATTACGATTATCAAATTGGATACTTTGTTTCAACTTGGCAACCTCTACATTTTTCCTTACAACAGCATCAAACGATTTGACAGCAAACCCAAACTTGACCCATTTGCTCAACCATCCCGGGCACATTTTGGTGGCTGGTTCCTCCCTCTCAACAATTCACAGGGAGAAATCTGTGTGGAAGACTGCGGAGTGGTTCGATAAAACCATAACATGGATTTTACAGCATTGCCGACCACACACGTATTGTGGATAGCCCACTGAACACAATGGACCAAGACACGATTCATGCGTTCAACCTGCCCATTGGTTTGAGGATAATAAAGGGAGGTTTTAAGATGCGTAACATCACCAGACTTGAGAAAACTTTCCACTAAATCATTGGTAAATTGAACACCATTGTCTGAAATCAAGTAACAAGGGAACCCTTCTCTGAGAAAAAGTTCCCTGAGAAAATCAATGACAGCATTGGCATTGGGTTCAGCAAAAAATTTAACTTCTGGCCACTTTGAGTACAAATCTACTGCTACCAAAGCAAAACGGGACTGAGTAGGTAATTTATTGAAAGGCCCAATAAAATCCACTCCTATCTTTTCCCAAGGTCTTTCGGGGACTTCAATTGGAGTCAAAGGTTGTTTTCTGACACTGAGGGGCCGATTCCGATTCAGGCCAGAAATCTCCCCGACCGAGCCGGACCCGGAGAGATTTCCGACCGAATCGGACCCTAGCAGCCCGACCGAATGAGTACGATGCGCACGTATGCCATCGGACTCGATTCGGTCGGACTCCCATTGAAGTCAATGGGAGCCAGTCGTACGACGCGTACACGGGCTCCCATTGACTCAATGGGCACGACGCGAACAAGGGCGCCCCCTACAGCGTGTTCATGTCGATGCGGGTCGCGCCGTACATGCACGTGTAGGGGGACCCATGGGTCCCCCTGTGTGCGACTCGCGTGCCTACGCTTCCAGGGGGTCCGACACGGACCCCCAAAGTGCGGCTCCGACAGCTCCTTGGAGCCGGACTGCGCGAGTCGGTCGGAGCGGTCGAGGTGCGCATCGTACTTACCCGGCCGGGGAACGTCTCCATTGCGCGGTGCGAGTCGTCCCCGTGCGAGTCGGTCGGAGCGGTCGGGTCCTGCGAACGAGTCGGTCGGAGATTTCGCGAGCGCATGCATCGTACTAGCTTGCCCGGACGCACGTACGATTCGGTCGGGAAATAGGGCTCCGAATCGGATCCGGCAAAGACGAATCCAATTCGGAGCCCTACCGGCCGAGATCGGAATCGGCCCCTTAGATTCTTCTCTGAAGACATGCATATCACACAATTGCCCACATATGATTCTACTTCAGTATCCATCGAGGGCAACCACAAAGTCTGTCTTAAACGTTGTTTTTGTAAAAGTGACTTCCATATGACCTTCATGTGCCATTTTGATGAGCTTAGATCTCAAACCAGCAGGAGGCACTAACTTATCGTTCCTAAGAAGGAAACCATCATCAATGGATAATTCATCCACCACTTTCCAAAAAAGATGACAGGCAGTGGAAAGTGATTTTTCCTTAGGCCACAATTTTGACACATCCATGATGACTTTCATGACTTCATTCATCCAGAACCATTTCATCTCTCCATTCACATTCCGTTACAGCACACACACCTTCCAAATCTAACGAAGCAATAAAAAAATTCTCTTCAGTGTCATCTACACCATCCAGCTCATCCTCTGAAATGGGAAAACCTGACAAAAAGTCTGCACGCACATTCATGCCTCCTTTGATATGAACAATGTCAAAATTATATTGCAACAACTTGGAGGCCAATCTCTAAATTCTAGGAGTTTGTTCCTTAATTTTTTCACCAGACAGAATGGCTACAAGCGGTTTGTGGTCTGTTTTGACAGTAAATTTTGTCCCCCAAACACATGGTTTGAATTTTTGTATAGACCACCAACATGCCAACAGTTCTTTTTCAATAGTGGAATATTGCATTTCCACATCCCTCAAATACTCTAGATGCATAATTAACAGTGTGATCAACCGTCCCATTCTGTTTAGTAAGTATAACCCCCAAACCGTATCTACATGCAGCAACCATAATGCAACATGGTAAACTGGGATCAAATGGTTTCAAAACTCTGGAACCAGCTACTTGTTTTTTAATCCACTCAAAAGCATTGAAACATGACCCATCCCACACAAAATCAACATTTGTTTTTAGTAAATTGGTTAATGGTGTGATGTGAAAAGCGTACTCAGGAACAAAACGAGCATAAAATTTGCACATCCCCATAAATGACTTAAGTGCAGACTTGTCTTTGGGCACCTGAACCTCAATTATGGCATTAACAAGACCAGGTCTGGGTTCAATGCCTCGACCTGAGATGACATGTTTCAAGTATTCAACTCTGTTTTTCACAAATTCACACTGGTCCCACTTGAGCACAATGCCTTTATCTTGTAAGATAGACAGAACACGTTCTAACATTAACAAATGTTCAGCCTTGGTTTTACCGTAGACTAACACATCATCTTGAAAGACAACGACTCCATCCACACCTCTGAATAATTGATACATAATTCTTTGGAAAACAGGAGCCGCCGAAGCAAGACCGAACGGCATCCTGCAAAATAGAAAAGTACCCATTGGTGAAACAAAAGCCGTGTAATGTCGAGAACTAGGGTCCAACACATCTTGATCATAGTCTGATGCAAGATCCAGCTTACTAAACCAATTAGCACCAGATACAAAAGCCAACAAATCAGAAGTTTTGGGGAGTGGATGTGAATCAACCCAAATAACCCTATTCAGGTGGCGTAAGTCCACACAGACTCTCAGATCTCCATTTTTCTTACAAGCAACCACAAGAGGAGACAACCACAGGGACGATTCAATAGGTTAGATGATACCAGAATTGCAGAATCTCATCAATTCTTTATCTAAGTCATCTCTGACAGAAAAAGGAACACTGCGTAGCTTATGCTTCACTGGAAATGACCCCTCCTTCACCTTGATCCTGTGTTGAAAGCCTTGGATGCACCCAATCTCATCAGAAACAACTTTAGGAAATTTAGTACGCAGATTAGAAACAATGGAGTAGTCATCAGACGAAATATCTACATCTACAACAGACACCTGTTCACTGGTACCAGGCTTTAAAATCATTCTAAAAAGACCATGATGAAACCGACCTAGTATACATAACCCTTTAACAGCCACATACACCTTCCCAAAAATCTTCCTCCTCTTGAAGATTAACACATCTTCAAAAAACCAGCAAGATCTATGCGGCGTCCTTCGTAAGATACTGATGCACGGTCAGGAGGCTCAAGTGTCCTTCCCGGCCACAACTCATTGAAAAGTTCTTGAGGTAACATGGTTATACTTGTTCCTGAATCTACAAGAAGCTTAACAGATTTGTCCCCAATCAATATATCAGCATAGGGATCCACACAGGTGGAAGGATCTCCTCATGTGACAACCTCCTCGCCTACCACTGATACCATGTCTTGTAAATCTTCTTGTAATTTATCCAGACAACTTTCAGGAATTTCTTCTCCTAAATTGGCAACAACATAGGTTTTCCTATTGCTCATTTTTACATGACTCTGACACACCTTTGCAAAATGACCTACGTTGTTGCAAAGATTGCATGTTACATTTTTTGCAGGACACGGCTTACCACTTCTATTGGTTTGTTTAAAAAACTTGTCAGATTTAGAGTTACCTTTACTTTGAACATTTCCGGCGACTCTAAATTTTTGTTTAACTATGTTTACATTTTCAGTTTTCTTCTCTTCCAACTCCCTCACGGAAATTTGAGCAGTCTCTATGCTTTTAGCAATACGAAGCATTTCTTCAAGTGACGGGTTAGCTAATGACAAATTTTTTTGCTGAATAGACTTGTTCAAGCTATGACAAACGAATTGATCTCTAACTAACTGATCTGTAAAGTTTTCAAAACGACATTCAGCAACTAATCTCCTTAACGCAGAAACATAAACATCAACACTTTCTCCAGACATTTGTTTTCTCATGAGAAATTTGTGCCTTAAGACCACTATGCTGGGTTGCACATCAAACCTCTTTTCCAATTTTTTAACACATTGGGGCCGATTCCGATCCGGGCCGGAAATTTCTCCGACCGAGCCGGACCCGGAGAGATTTCCGACCGAATCGGACCCGTGCAGTCCGACCGAACGAGTACGATGCGTCCGTATGTTATCGGACTCGAGTCGGTCGGACTCCCATTGAAGTCAATGGGAGCCGGTCGTACAACGCGTACGCGGGCTCCCATTGCCTCAATGGGTGCGAGTCGGACAAGGGCGCCCCTACAGCGGGTACGCGGCGAGCGATTCGCGCCGTACACGCACATGTAGGGGGACCCATTG
This sequence comes from Calotriton arnoldi, assembly GCA_963921515.1. NCBI lineage: Eukaryota > Metazoa > Chordata > Amphibia > Caudata > Salamandridae > Calotriton > Calotriton arnoldi. Next base: position 325,361 of record CAWUFW010012325.1, on the reverse strand, counting down.
GTCCCCCTGTGTGCGACTCGCGCGGCTACGCGTACAGGGGGTCCGACACGGACCCCGGAGTACGGCTCCGACTGCTCTTTCGATCCGGACGGCGCGGCTCGGTCGGACTGCTCGCGGCGCGCATCGTACTTACCCGGCCGGGAAACGTCTCCATTGCGCGGTGCGAGTCGAGTCCGAGCGAGTCGGTCGGAGCGGTCGGGACGCCCGGACGAGTCGGTCGGCGATTTCGCATCGTACTCGCTCGGCCGGACCCGCGTACGGTTCGGTCGGGAAACAGGGCTCCGAATCGGATCCGGTAAAGCCGAATCCGATTCGGAGCCCTACCGGCCGTGATCGGAATCGGCCCCATTGTGTGTAATCGTCCAGTTGTTCCTCATGAGAACCTTCAATGTTAGGCAAATGCTTGAAAATGGCACGACCTTCAAAACCCAAAGAATGTAATAACAGGATTTTTTTCTTTTCTGGGCAAAATCTTGAGGCTCCAATGGCTCCTAAGTATGTTTCAAAAGCGTCATACCAATTTTTACAACAAACAGGTGGATCGCCTGGAGCTTCTAAAAATGAAAGAGGATTTACAGACTGCATAATAGCATGCAGTAAAAATGGACGTAAATAACAGTTTTGTTAACTCAATTGAGTGAATCACAATGTGCATGAACAATGAATTTTTTATCACAGTGTGCTCCTATAGTAATCAGTCATAAATCTGTGGACATCGGCGTTGGTAGACAGAAGGACGAATGAACGTGCACACCACAGAACAAGCAACAAAAACAGCTAAAAAAAAATCTGAATTAGCTGAGCACATCAGCAAGTAGAATGAAGCAAAAGGGTAGCTCACACGCAACAGATGGTAGAATATAGTGAAGCCAACACAAATGATTAGATGACAACCAAATCCAATGTAGCAGTAAGCGAGAAAACTCTGAGCACGTAACAATGTTAAGTATATCTGTTTATCAGCAAATGAAATAAAATGAAGCTGTGCACATCAGAGAAGTAAAACTGTAGCTGTGTGCATTAGCGATGTTAAATACAGCTGTGCACATCAGCAAAATTAATTTGGAGCTTTGCACCTTAAGTAAAATGAAGCTGTGCACATCAACGATGTAAAACTGAAGCTGTGTGCATTAGCAATGTTAAATACAGCTGTGCGCATCAGCAAAATAAATTTGGAGCTTTGCACATTAAGTAAAATGAAGCTGTGCACATCAACGATGTAAAACTGAAGCTGTGTGCATTAGCGATGTTAAATATAGCTGTGTGCATCAGTGAATTACAATTTGAAGCTTTGCGCATTAAGTAAAATGAAGCTGTGCACATCAGCGAAGTAAACTGTAGCTGTGTGCGTTAGGCAAACAAGGCTCATAACCATAGATACAGTGAAACCATGGAGCCGGCGAAGAAACGTGGAGCGTAGGTCGTCACAGTGGGTGGTGGAGCACACGATGAAGACGTGAAGGGGGTGACGTCACAGTAAGTTGAAGACTGAGAAGATAGCAATGCGTCCTATCTTTGTGGAACGCAAAGCATCTCGGTGTGACACGCAGACAACAACCGAGGTCCGGAGAGGCAACAAGGCAGCAGCAGACAACCACAACTCACACAGCAACTGGGCCGTGACAGAGACCACATGGAGCAAGGTAATCCGTATTTTTTATATGAAGGCTTGAGGTGAAAAGTACTTGCGGTTAGAAGACCACGGAAATGTGCATTGGGTCCGATAGTGTGCCGGCAGCTCCAGGATCGTCGCCAAAACAAAGTGTAGTATCCCACGGGAAAAGAACACAGGAATACTTGTCGTGAATAATGAAACGTTTAATCGTACAGGAGCTGCTGGGTAAAACGACCACCCAGCCAAGAAACCAAAGTCAACCGTCCCAAATGGAATGGTACAGTGCCAACAATAACAGAATTCCACATTCCAACAGCAATCTCGATCCTTGCTCACGCTCATGTTAGGACCGGAGATTGCTGTTGGGATGCTACACAGTACAAAGCACTTACACATGCACGGACTGCCTCCACATATTGTAGCACACACTACCTCATGTATATACCATAAAAGAGTGCTCCATCATGTGCGCGCTGTCTCCATGCACTGTAGCACACACTAGCCCATGTACACACCAGTGCGGTGCACTCAAACATGCACACACTGTCTCCATGTACTGTAGCACACACTGGCTCATGTACATGTCAGTGCAGCAAACTCAAACATTCAAGTGCTGTCTTCCCACATCTGTCCTGATGTGGGCCAAGGAAGAGCTGAGCACACAGTGGCAGAACTTTTTATGAAAGGGCCAGTAGGCACCACTCCCATGACACAAGTCAGAAGATCTAGCCATATTACTTGATTACTTACTAGAAAAGGCATTAGCATAGCCAATAGGTCTTGGCTTTGGGACCTTATAAGTGGTTAGTACAGGATGTTGAGCTGACGCCGAGACTCGAACCCGGTTCCTCAGCCCCGAAGTCAGCAGTCTGGCCATTACGCCACATCCTCTAATTACTTTCATGGTTAGTAGTTGGTTCTGTTTTAGGCAGCGCTAATAGGAGAAATGGGCTGGTGCAAGTTGCCTCCTGACGAGAGGCCCAGCACTTAATTTTTTGCAAATTAACTACTGAGTTAGCCAGACCTATTGGCTTTGCCTTTGTTTTTAAGCTATGTTGTAGAGCAGTGTGACTGCGGTGTAGCATGTTGGAAATGTATAATAAACAAGACTGGCCACATTATTTTGTAGGTATGTGCAGGCATTACCACTTGAAATGACGCAGGCACTTTTTTTCACTTTTCCGATTCAAAAAGGAATGCAATAGCTCTTTCATTTGCTTGAGTTAGAGCTATTGGCATTGTAAATGACAATGTCTTTTACCCATGTGTTATGGAGTGTATGTATATGGTGTGTAGTGGAATTATGTGAGTTGGATTGGAATTGTTAGTTGTGGAATTGTGTGGCGTGAAATTGTGTGGTGTGGAGTGGATTTGTGTAGGGGAATTATGTGGCATGATATGCAGTTGAAATATGTGGATAGTAGGTATGTGGTACTGAGCGTATTGGAATTATGTGCAGTGGGATTGGGTGTCATGGAGTGTAATTATGTGGAATGGTATTTTGTGTTATGGAGTGGTATGTAGTGGAGTTGAATTATGTGGTGTACTGCTAAATTGTGTGGCATGATGTGGAATTATGTGATGTGAATTGGATGTATGTGGTGTTATGTAATTGAGTTTTTGAGTTGAATTATGTAGGTTTGTTGGAGAATAATGTGGTGTGGAATGGAAATGTGTGGAGATGAATTATGTGGCGTTGAGTGAAGGAGCAATGAGATAGAGAGATAAGGGAAGGATAGAAAGAAAGGGGAATAATGAGAAGTGAGGGAGGAAAGATGAGAGGATGTGAGAGAGGGAGGAAGGGAGGGGAGGAAAGGATGGAGGGAGGGAGAGAGAGAGAGAGAAACAGAGGAAAAAAGGATAGGAGAGAAAGCAGAGGGGGAGAGAAAGGAAAAAGAAAAAAAGAAGGACTAAGTGAAAGGCGGAAGGGCAAGATATGAATGACTGGAGTGAGTGAAGTTGAAATAAGGGGGTGAGGTAGTGGGAGAAGAAATAAGGCTGGGTATAGAATTAAGGAGTGAAGAGAGGCATTAAGAAGGGGAAGAAGGAGAACTGGAGGTAATGAAGGAAGATGCGGAGGCAGAGAGGAAGATAGGCAGAAGGGACAGTGGAAGTAAATAGTAAGGATGGGTTTGAGGGAAGGAGGAATCGAAAAATGGGGAAGAGATGGTTGAAGTAATGAAGAATGGGAAAAGGAGGGAGGATTAGGAATGAAGAAAGGTAAGGAAGGTAGAAAAGAAGTAAGGTAGGAAGGAAAGAAGTACGAGGGATTAAGGAGTTCAATAAGGAAGGGAGGAGCAAGGGAATAAGGAGAAAAGAGAAAAAAAGGAAGGAAGGGTGGGCCTGAAGAAATTATATAGGGAGGATGCTTGGAAGAGATGTTGGAAGAGAGAGTAAATGAAGGTAGGAGGTTAGGGTGGGTTTGAGGTAAGGAGGTCAAGAAATGCATGCCAGTCACATGATCAGCACTTATTTACTCGGGTTATGCTGCCAACTGTAAAAAGGAGAATGCTACAACATGTGACATAACTCAGTAAATTGTGTAGGAGTACTGACCATACCTATGGTTTACAGATGATGGTCTTTATTTTACCGAAGAAACTTTTTCTTGCAATGTGTGTAGAGAAGAGATGTTTTTTTCATCTGCCACATGAAAACTGCCTATCAACCTGTACAAATACCATGCATAGTGAGGTAGGCCCTGCATATACTTTTTCTTCCTGCGAATACGACACTCATGGCCTCTGTTCTCTGAAACAAAACCTACTCATATGCTAAAAAAGTCTGCCACCTCTTCTTTGTGTCACCCTCTCAGGAAACTGCTAATGAATAAAGTCACCCGTGGAACCTCCCAGTGATAGCTTAGTGTCACATTCATTTTCGCAAATTGTTATCTAATATACAGAGGCACAGATCACATACACTAATGGGTTTCATGAACACAGTTAAGAAAACAATAACTTATTAATTATATGTAAAACTCTGCTTTGCATTAATCTTATTTTAGAGTGCCCTTCTAGCTTTATCTGAAGCAGGTGTGCACCTAGCAACTGAGAAACGTGGCAGGCACCTTTCACTAATGGAAACACCTTCTAGAATACAGGCAGCATCTGCTTTTAAACAGGGCTACGTTTGTCTCAACCAACTGCCTGTAGTCAGTGCTTAATATGTAAAATATTAAGTGCCAGGGCTCTGACCAGGAGGCCACTGCAGCTTGCACCACCTATCGCCCTTGTCATCGCTGCCAAAACAACTACTAACCATCTCTCACGCAAGTAAATGCAACAGTTCAGAATATTCCAGGTCCACAAAGTTAAAGGAATGGCTGGGGACGCAGGTATTAGCAATTTTAATGTATATTGTATTCCTAAGCTACCATTGTTGTGCTCATCTCTAAATTAGATGAGCAGCGCCACCATGTGGTGGACTGTTCTAAGTATGCTGTTAACAATTAGGTGCTGGTGCCGAGCACTGGAAACCAATTAAGTGCCGGTGCTTAGCACCGGAAAGCCCTGGCTCAAATTAAGCACTGCTTGTAGAGTTATGATTTTCCGGGAAAAAAGGCATCCATGATAATAATGAAACTGTTTTTAGTTTCTATTCAAGTTTTTTTACACAACACCTTTTGCGATCAGGGCACAGGGTTGGAACAGAGCATGCATGGCCATTTAATACACCAGCCACCCCCAAAGCAAAAAGACGCAGCAATATTTTAGGCCACAGGGGCCCGGCATAAAACAGCAGCCAAATTGCACAAAGTGCTCATTCCATTCAGACTCCCGAAGCATGAAATAAGTTTCCAAAAGAAATCAAAGCAGTATCAACTTCATCACCCTTTCAGAGGATATAGAGGGATTAGGTTGAATAGAACTGTGCTTTCCCAGAACCCCCTTCGGAAATCAGATGCATTAATTCCAGCTGGGAGTTCCGACAAAAGATGGCAGGCAAAGTAAATAAAATCACTATATTATTCTGGACAAAGTCAGCACTTGGCTAATGAAATTGGATGAAGTTAGGCAGTACACAAACACACTCACTGCAAAGCGGCAGAAAGAGAAGAGTGCTTCCCTTACCCTATGCTCAATCACTCCGCTCCCTCTCAGTTTCCTTACAAGTAACAATGTGTTTTTTTCTCATATTTTGTTGTGTTCATGTACGGGCACTAACCAAATGGACTCTGCAGGAGCTCCGAGTGCTGCAAGCAGTTTCTCTTCAGCTTCTCAGGATTCATTTAAGACCGCTTGAACTGTACTAAACCAACATAGTATATTGCATAAGAAGCAACAATGGCCAAACAGCAACAACGACGACGGGGCAGTTAGAATAATAAAAACTAACAGGAGAGAGACTGTGGCCTAATCTCCAGAGCTGCCTACTTCAGACCTGGAGAACTGAGTTTGATGTCTAGTAAAACTGTGCCTTTAAGAATTAAAAATAGAATGTAAACACATGCCGATCAATGTCACTGAAACAATGGCAGGAATGCCGATGAAGTAAAAAAAAATATTCATGCGTTATGGGCTGACCAGGAGGAACCCTGAACCTGTTAGATGGCCAACCAGAAGGAACAATGAGTGGTGAGCGAGAGAGGGAGTGAGGGAGGGATGGAAGGAGGCTGAACAAGTACTGGGAGGAGGGCAATTGTGCGCTGTGCCAGGAGGAAGCGTGGCGATGGCCAACCGAAAGGATCACTTAGTGAAATCAGCTGGGAGGAAACCAAGCCCCCAAAGGAGGGACAATGCACCAATAAAAAGGCAGCATTTGAGATTGCCACAACAAAGAACCAGTCCAATCGATGGGCAAAGCCCATATTGTACATGCATCAGGTCTTGCAGACAGTGCATGTGTGCTGGCTAGGCTCGACCTAAAGATGGTATGCTGCGACTACCACACTCATGCTACTTAACTCCTGGTAAGAGCGGTAGCCCTCCACCACTATGAGGGCAGACTGTGGTGCACCCCTCCTGGTCTACACAACCCACAATCCATGATTTAGCCATGACCAAAAATGATTTCCCAAGGACCAATGTCACCGCTGATGGGGCACTTAGGACAGGTATTCACGTCTTCTTCCATGGGAGGGACTTTTCCCTCCCAACAGTTAGTTTATTAGGTTTATAATATTTTTATTTGTTTAAGTATTTAACCCCTTGCATGCGCGGCCGATTTTCGCCCTGTGCGGGGCGTTTCATTAAGCGGGCGGGTTCATGACGAGCTCAGCTCGTCATGCGCACACGAGCACTGCGCAGCATGACGAGCTGAGCTCGTCATGAGCATGGAAGGGGTTAAAATAATGTACATTTATTTTAGTTGTTTAGTGAGTAAATATGGTTTTTAATATAATTTAGAATCATTTATTTTGTGCAATATTGTAAGAGTAATATTTTTAAATGTTTTGTTTGTGTTTGGATAAATTATGGGAAGTCAACAGTAATTATTAGGTCAAAATTAATTGGATTCATATTTAATTTAATTTACTTAAACAATATTTTTGTATTCAATAATGTTTTTTTTCGATATGTTTTTTACTTTGTATATATTTAAGGTGTTAACGAGATTTTATTTGACTATATTTTTGTTTTCGGTATTATGGAATTTTAGATATTTTTAACGGTGATATTTTTGTTAGCAATATTTTCGTATTTCTTATTTTTTCTAGGGTGACGATATTTGGTAAATGATATTTTTTGGGCGATATTGTTGTAATTCAATATTTCAGTTGTCAATATTGTGTCATATAACCATGCTGCTGTTAAACGCATCTCTGTTCCTTTCATTTTCTTATTTGAAATTTTCAGTGACAGAGGCAGCTTATATTTTCCAGATCGCATGTAACCTGGCATATCATGTCATGGGATGCTCCTGGTATTTGTTGTATTTGACATATTGCGGTTATGGTGTCATTCAGTTGCCTGTTGGCTTGTTCTTTCGACAGTCTGATTGTGATAACTGCACCTCTGAATTGAAACCGAGGTGTAATCACTCTCGGCTTATTATAGTGTTTAGAGTTCGATCACACCCCCCTTTGTTTGCCATTTGATGTCAGTATTTATCATGTCAGCTAACTGCAGGGATACATTTTTCCAAGTTCTCCGCACTCTATGTGTTCCTAGTCACAGTAAAACCTTCCATGCATCTTCATGTTCAATTCCTATGACTGATGTTACGTCGATCTTTGTTGCTCACAGGAAGCTCCTCAAATGAAAAGAGTACAGCCATTAGTGTTTCACTGATTGCCTGTCACATATCTTTATTGATTTTGTTGTTTATAATGTGGGGCATGTACGGGTCCTAATATAAGAAAAGATAAACTTAGTGCGCTGCTCTAATACAACTCACAGTGCTGAAGCCAGCAAATTGCCTTCATGCAAGATACACACAGCGCGACGACGCAAAGCAGGAAAGATGTACCGCTATTCTACTCCCGCTGAACACGAGTCAAGTGCCATGATCTTCGCGATGGGAATTTCTTATGAATGAAATTTTTTACTTAATTTTGCTATTTTGCAGCTTTGGCTTAACGTACAAATACAAACAAATAGCATGCATCATAACGTTTACGTTACTTACCAAACTCAATATCATAGAGAAGAGTCTGATCACAATAAATCAATGAACTAAAAAATGTAACAAAAATAAATTCAGCACGGCACTTATAAGCTTCATTAATAATTCACAACTAACTCAACAGAATGACGTGGGGTGACTGACCGGCATGGCAGCGGATAGGACTGGTTGCGGGTTGAGTGATGATGAGTCACTGGTTGTTTACGTCTCGCTCAAGTACAAACTGCAGAGACAGACTTCGGCGGAAAGAAACACCCCCTCCCCTTCCTTATCCATATGCTCTCCACTACACAGCGTCAAGTTCAGCGGCAGCGGATAGGATTCATAGCTGCCAAGGTTTTGAATTACTATGTATATGAGTGACATTTCAACGAATATGAGTGACATTTTATCGCGAGCAAAATCAAGCAATGAAGACGAGGGAAACCGTCTCTCTCCACCCAGCTCTCCCCCATCACCCTTTGTCTCTTGTATTACTCCTTTATCTCTACTCATTTCACCCTCTTCCTGTTGTCCGTACTTCCTCCTGTTGCACCACTTTTACACTTGTCTCTCTCTCTGACTCCTGTTCATATTTAGCACTACTGCCTCTTTTAGCCTGAAGGACACTTATTTAATGTTTACTTCCTAAATTGCTCTTTATCCTGTGTAACACCTTACTATAGTTCTAACTTATTAACCTACATGATGGTACATTTTGGGACTATTGATACTACTGGCTAAAAGTATGAAAAGACGACACGGCCACTTGGCAGCTATGACAACTGAAGTAGCTTAGCTGGTTTGTGTGAGAGGCTGGCTGAGCTCTTTCCTGTAAGGTGCATCTATGGCAAAACATGTCTCACATGAGCATACAGAAGTCTGTTCTCTCTAGTTCAGAAAGAATGGTTTACAGTTCAGCTTGTCTAAGCTTTTGCAGCATGACCCATGTATGACTGCTGAATACGCTTCCAATCACTAATAGTTTACTTAACGTGGATTCTGTGCTTCAGTGGTGGGTATTGTACCACACAACACTCCCATACTCTCATTTATATTGCACGGTCTACGCGTCACTGAGCGACAAGCTCAGGACCTCGAGCTGTACAAATGAAACCCCTCTTATCTTTCCGTCACCATGACCCGCCCCTTGTAGCTATTCTTACCGGCAGCCAGAGACTGCTCCGGTGCTGATCTGGGCCTGACACTCTGACCCGGTGCACTGACCTGTCCGAAGGGCACAGAGGCCTTCTGGGGTGGTAGTGCAAGCAACATATGCATACGAAAGACACACAGAACAGGCAGCGCAGCAAAAGTGGCGGAGGCGAGTAAACTTCATTCCCAATCCCATAAAGTAGAGCAGAATTAACAGCGGCAGTGAAATCTTCACAAAGAGGCCCAGCAAAGGGAATGGCATTGCAAGCCTCATTTTCATACAGAGCTACTGAGCAATTAGCAGTCCAAGTGTCTCAAGAATGCAGAGAATTATAAGTCATAAAAAGATCCGATAAGACTCTGCTCACCTGGCACCATCGAACCTCAGAAAAACCCCAAACCGTTGCTGTTACACGATATCAGCGTCTTGTGGCCAGAACACCCTTGCTAGGATTCTCATGCTTTTTTTGTCTCATGCTGTATACCCAACCCAGTGGGCCATACTTAAGCCACTGCCAAACTTCCCCTTACCAGCACACACTCTACTGGCAGTGCAGCGGCAAATCTCGTGGTGCAGGATAGGCTGCACAAAGCACATGCGTAATGGTAGTAACCAATCACTGCGCTAACAAATAAAATGCCGTCCAATCAGAGTGAATCAACCAGCCTCATCATAACTTGCAAGAACATCAATTGGCTGTTGAGTTCCCTTGACCAACGTGTGTATAGGTAGCCTCACAAAAAAAATAGGGAGCTGCTACTATAGATCTCAAAAAGAGGTAACACGCTCAATCAACTTTTATAATAAGTTGATGTGTGTGACAATATTTTTGCTTGCGGTAATGCAGTATTTTGACTTAAAATGCGTTAGTATAACGCGAGATGTGTGACACTTGGCAGGGCTGAGGATTGGTTGTGGGTTTAGTGATGATGAGTCACCGGTTGTTTATGTCTCGCTCAAGTAAAAACTGCAGAGACAGACTTCGGCAGAAAGAAACACCCCCCTCCCCTTCCTTATCCATACGCTCTCCACTGCACAGCGTCGAGTTCAGCCGCGTTTCGTTGCGTTTGTTGACTGAACTAAAAAGTTTCAATACGTATTATGTTGACTTGTTGAGGTTAATTAATTGTCAGACGAAGTTATTAAACTCGTTTTAAATAATATTATTTTTTCAAAAAAAAGTGTTGTGAGCCCCATTTTTTTAAATTTATTTTAAAAACACATATTTTTGCCATTTTGTCACCCCCCTCAGTGATGACACCCGGGGCGGCCCGCACCCACCGCACCCCCCTTCCTACGCCACTGTTTGGTGGGAGACTGCTGCGGGCTGCTCCTGCGCCCCTCTTAGGGTAGGTGCCCTGGGCATGGGTCCAGCTTTCCCACGCTAAGGGGCCATGAGGGGCCCGATATAAACACGCTTGTAAACATTTAACTATTATCTCCAATCTATATTGTTCGCATAATCTTTCAAATAAATCATGTCACAATTTCATCCCAATGTAGGTCAAACAATTAAACATTTAAAAGGTTTTCTACTGCTGCAATTCGTATTTAGCACAGAAAAACTGCCATGGCTCTTTAAAAACGTAATACAGGTAAAACCCTTGGAGACCATTGCCAGCTATATTTAAAGCGCAGTAACAGAACCCTCCCATTCTCTTTGAGGCCTCAGCTTTGCACTTTACATCCAAGCTTTCCATAAAACTGCTCTCTTACTCTGATTTGCCGTATTCAAGGTATAGTGCTGTGCGATAGATGCTTTTTAACATATCTAGGTGTCAAGATCTGTGAAGGTGAATACAGACACTTTGTAATACAAGCTTGATTAAGCAGACAAAAAAGTGATCATGTATTGTCTCATAGAGATCTGATATCACCCTATTTTTGGCCAAGCAAAAAGAGCCCAGTATAAGAACAAAGGGGTATGCAGACAGAATATCGATTTGCAAATGTCGACTTACACAAATATCGAGCTGGAAATATCGTGACACAGAAATATCGACAGCAAGAATATCGTGGTCAAGAATATCGAATTTAAGGTAAGAAATATTGTTTTCAAAAATATAGAAATCATTAATATTGTTTGCAAAAATATAGGTGTTTAAAATATCGAGTTTTTTATTAGTGTTATGTATTTTAGTTTATATTGTAAATGTATGTGATGTATGTGTTTTTGTATATGTATTGTTTATGTTTTTTGATATATGTGCTAAATTTTTAGTAGTTATCAATTTTATTTTAATTAAATTTTGCGTTTTTTAGTTCTGTAGCGGGTTGTGGGTTTATAGGGGAACAGGGTGGGAAGTAATTTAATTATAATAAATTAATGATTATTTTGTATTTATTAATATTTATTTAATTGAGATTTTATAGTGTTAATTGTGGGAAGTAATTTATTTGTAATTAATGAATAATTAGTTGTTAATTAATATTAAGTCATTAATTGAAAATTCATTATGAAAATTGTGTAATTAATTTTAGGTGCAGGTTTTAGGGTTTATAGGGGTAAAGAGTGTGAGGTAATTTATGTTTAATTAATTATTAATTAGTTGTTAATTTATATTAATTAATTTATTGTAAATTAATTAGGGAAATTGTCTCATTAATTTTAGGTGTGGGTTGTGGGATTTATAGGGGTAAAGGGTGTGAAGTAATTTATGTTTAATTAATTAATAATTAGTTGATCATTAATATTAATTGATATTTAATTAGGGTAATTGTTTATATTTTTTGTGTGTGGGTTTTACTTTTATAGAGGTAAAGAGTGGGGAGTAAATTAATTTTACTTACTTTATAATTCGTTGTTAATTACTATTAGTTTTGTAATTTAAAATAAGTTTTAATTGTGTAATTAATTTTTTTACAGTTTAAGTTTTGCTGTAGGTTGTGGAGATTATAGGGGTAAAGTGTGGGAAGTTAATTCATTTTTATGAGTTTAATTTGTTTTTTAATTAATAATATTTCTTTAATTGTTCATTAATTATGTTAATTATGGAAATTTAGATGTGGGTTGCGAATTGTGTGGTCTTATAGGGTAGGAAATAAAAAAAGCAAATTTATGTAATAATTACTGTTTTTGTTTCTAAATAATTTCTAATTAAAAATATTTCTTTGTTTGAAAATGATTTTTTATTTAATTTAATATAATATTTGTAGGTATTTGTCATATGTATTTAACATTATTATATGTTTTTTAAAAATTGTAATATTAAATATATTTGTATTTTAATTTTTAACATATTTATATATTTTTTATTTATGGACTGGAGTGAGAATATTAATTCTTACCTGTCCACAATCCAACACTTTCCCTACTGTTGCACTCACTGGAGTGGGAATAGTAATTTTCAACTCTCCGCTATCCAACACTTTCCCTACTGTTGCACTAACTGGAGTGGGAATAGTCATTTTTATCCCCCAGCTATCCAACACTTTCCCTACTGTTGCACTCACTGGAGTGGGAATAGTAATTTTTACCACACCGCTATCCAACACTTTCCCTATTATTGCACTGACTGGAGTGGGAATAGTAATTTTTACCCCTCCGCTATCCAACACTTTCCCTATTGATGCACTGACTGGAGTTGGAATAGTAAATTTTATCCCTCCGCTATCCAACACTTTCCCTAATGTTACACCTATTGGAGTGGGAATAGTAATTTTTACCCCTCCGCTATCCAACACTTTCCCTACTGTTGCACTCACTGGAGTGGGAATAGTAATTTTTACCCCTCCGCTATCCAGCACTTTCCCTACTGTTGCACTCTTTGGAATGGGAATAGTGATTTTTACCCCACTGCTATCCAACACTTTCCCTACTATTGCACTCTTTGGAGTGGGAATAGTAATTTTTCCCCTCCGCTATCCAACACTTTCCCTACTGTTGTTATCACTGAAGTGGGAATAGTAATTTTTACCCCTCCGCTAGCCAACACTTTCCCTAATGTTGTATTCACTAGAGTTGTAGTAAATTTAATTATTCTGCTATCCAACACTTTCCCTACTGTTGCACTTATTGTATTGGGAAATGTTAGTTTACATTTTTTTAATAGTTTAATGTTTTAATTTATTATAGAATGTTTTTATTTTATTTTAAATTATTGATATATATATACATATATATTATTTTTATATAATTTTAAAGTTTAAAAATTAAATAAAGGTAATAGTTAATAAATTATTTTTAAGTAAATATATGCATATATATATTTTTTTCATGTATTTATTTATTTATAAAGTGCGAGCATTCATCCAAAGGATATCACAGCGCTAAAGGAGAGTAGAACACAAGTGAGGAGTTCTTCAGTGGGGGAGCTAGTAACGGATCAGACTTTAGGGAAGAAATACGTTTTCAGTTTTTTCCTAAATGCTAAGTAGCTATCAGTGAGCCGGAGATCAAGCGGAAGTTTATTCCATAATGTGGCCGCAAGGTGGGAAAAGGAGTGGCCACCTACTCTGGGCTTCCTGATCCGTTTAGTCTGTGCCTGAAGTCGTGATCATATGTATAAATCATATCATATCATATCATATCATATGTATAAATCATATCAAATCATATCGTGATCATATATATAAATTATTATATCATATCGTATCATATCATTATATCATATCATATCATATCATATGTATAAATCATATCAAATCATATCGTGATCATATGTATAAATTATTATGTTTGTGTGTTTATATTTTTTTTAATTAAGTTTATTTGTTATATTTAGGTAAACTGTATATTAAATTTAATTAATTTTGTTAAAAATAATATTATTTAATATATTTAATATATATTATTTTATTTTATATAGATTTTTAAATCAATATTTTTTACATCTATATTTTTTACCTCGATATTTTTAAGTCGATATTTTTGTAATTACCTGTTAAGGTATGAGAGTCGATATTTTTGTAGTCGATATTTTTAACTCGATATTTAGAACATCGATGTAAGTGAGCAAGTTCCTGCTAGTTCATGCAGGTGACAATTAGATTTCTCCTCAGGTTCTCATGACTCAAGATAAATGGTTGTGCTTTTCTGTCATATCCATCAATGGTGATATGTTTAGCGGGTTGGCTATGTTTAACTTGTCAAATACTTGTAACCCATGTAAATTTAAGTTTTACCAGCCCGATGTTTTGTGAATTTGGCCTGAAATTATTCAGTTATCTCTTTGCTTCCTTATCTGTGGGCACATTTGGCTGCTCCACTTTTCTTAGCTCCTATTTACCTATTGTCAAGTGGTACTTGCCCAGGGTAGTACCGTCTATAAAACCCTAGTTCATAAACCGTGTTTTTCCACTTCCCACTGTATCACACAAGTTTTCCTTCATGTTTTCTGCTGACTGTCCAAGTCCCTTCTCTTAGCTGCTTTATGCCACTGTTTGATGCGCAATATCTCTCTATGTTGTCTCTCTTAAACCTCCTCAATCCAGATATGTCTTTATACTTTCACTCCTCTTCTTGACTTAATTGCTGCTTGACAAGGCTTGCACCCCTGCTGTTCTAATAACTGCACATTTTCCCTGAGGCTGTCAGATCCTACATATTTTCTTTCAACAATTCTCTAATCATGTTCTGGAGCACTGACAGGCTTCTCACCTCCTCCAGATGCTGCCTCATGGGGGACTTTGATGTATTATATACGTTTGCATTTAGTGGAAAGTTTTACTAGAAAGTAAAGAGAAATTAAAATCTTGAACGCGTATCTCTCTGCCAGAAAGAATTGAGAGTTGACCACTTAACAAAAATAACTGTTCTGAGGAGGTACAAAAATCAACCCACCTTGCCACCAAATAATATTGTCCCATAAACAGTATAAAAGGCAATTATTACATCACTGATGTCGGGCATAGGTTGACTAACAAAAAATAAAGAGGCTGTTTAAATATCTATAACGGGAGTTAAAAGTATTGAAACGAATACTGAAGACGCTTTACACGATTAGTATATTGGAGAAAAATTGTCTGGCTCGATTGTCAGTAACTTTTTTTTATGGCTTTCATTATAACAATATATCCAAAGAAATTGTTAATAATATCCCTTAACTATGGTGTGCCAAATCTTCTTTAACAACATTTCACTATATGAACCCTATAGTTCATTTTTTTGACTTTCGTGCATATGACTTTTGTGCGACAGGTGGGATCTCAACCAGCATGCACCAATATGTGTCTGCTTCCCTTTTGCCTGCACATTAAACAGAGTAAATGTGTCAACGTTTTTATGTTTCGCCTGCACAGCGCTTGCGCTGTGCTTCAGAAATCTATTGTTTTTAATATAAACTTAAAAAGCACTTAAAAGGCCTCCTAGCTTTCCTGGCTTCTCATTGGTTCCTGTGCGTGCCACTTACCTTTCCTCCATTTCTATTGGCTGTAGCATATTTTCCTGCATTTACCAATGCTTGTTCCTCATCTGCTTCTCTTATCAGTTTCTCGCTGCCGAAATACTGTTAATGTCGCTTTGGTGGAACTATATTTTCAAAAAGTTTTGCCTTTTACTCTTGCAGCCTACTGATATAACAATTTATCACCGGGAGAGATTAAGTGAAATGCATAAAATCACAGGATGTTGGTGGTGCTGCCCAGACTCGAATCGGATCCCCAGCTCTTGGGTCAGCAGCTCTGGGCACTGCCCCCCATCCTCTCCACTCCCTTTTTATCTGTCAGGGAGCTCTTTCCTTCTCTCTGAGGATGATTGATGAAAATAGCTCTTTATTTATTACTTAAGCGAAACCAATGCATTACCAATGTTTGTTATTTTTGTAATCTGCATAAAGAAAACTACAATGCAAGTCTGCTTTGCTGGCAACCTTTTTGGACTATGATTAGCTTGCTTAAGATCAAATTTAGCAGACAAGGCTGCGCACCTTATCAATACGTTGCTGTGATTGCGGAGAGACAAAGCTTTATTGCCATCCCTGTATGTGATAAATGACATTATTCGTCCTTTTCAGTGGTGCTAACATATGATTTCTCCTTTTTTCGTCTGGTGAAATTAGTTTGGCCAATGGTCTTTATCATCCATATTATGCTGCATTTTACATGTGTGTGATAAATATCCAGAATTTGGTCCTGTGTGAGATTCAGGGCCGGACTGAGAACCAAAACCGGCCCTGGCAAAGTGTTTGGCCGCCCCCCCTGGGCTTGAGGGGTGCGGCCGAGCTGTTTGCCAGGGCCGGTTTCGGCCGATTTTGTTACAGGGGCCGATATTGCAGCTATGCTGCAAAAACGGCCCTGTAACAAAAACGGCCCCCGGGGGCCCAAAATCGGCCCCCACCCAAGCGGCCCACCGGGGAAACGCCCGGTGCCAGCTATGGCCAGTCCGGCCCTGGTGAGATTGTGTCACCATAGATAAATGTATTATCATCGTGTTTACGTCTGTGCTATAATTATCAATTTGATCAACTGCCACAGTTTTTAACTCCCCATTTCAGTGCTCTCTCTACAGGTGTAAGCAGAAATGACGATGCTAGGCATACCTTTATCTTACGCAAAGTCTCTGATCATGTGCCTTCTTCCTTCTTGCTAAAGTTACCACTTTCCTCGCCTCATTCTCACCCGTTTTTCCTCAGTTTGGTCTTTATATCGTGTCAACAGTGTCTTCTTCAGACACTTTACATGCCACAGAGCTACTAGAAAGGGAAGGGTAAGACTTTGAGGGCACACGCACCTTAAAATATTGCCGTACTCCCGGGCGCCCATGCAAAAAAGCTACTTTTTCCTGCATTCCTCATTTAGAACTCACAAAATCTTGTTCATATAAACATTCAAGACATGCTTTTCAGTATAAAAATCTTCATGAACGTCTGTTCACCAAAATGACAGGGATAGCAGAAGCGAAATCACACGCCCTTTGAACTTCAGTTTCAGTTATACACACATGTTTACATTATTCACTATTAGTGTAATAAACTAAATTGAGAGAAAACAGAGTGGAGCCACAACTGACAGCCATAAGGATGAGCTGCCACTGTGTTCCTGGCACGGATATTGCCACTTCTGAGGCCAGGAGTCGAAAAGGCAGTGACATGGGTCATGAGGGGCACGCCAGGGGTCGCAGCTGCGACCTCTGGCGTACCCTAAATGGCGTCCATGGCATTCTCTCTATATAAATCATATATATGCTCCAGAAGCCACATTCAAATTTATCCTTCACCAGAAACATATTCTGTTGCAGCTATGGCAGTAAGGGCAGATGGTCAAAAAGAAAGACCTGCCAATGTAGAGTGGCAGCAGATGGTTGTATTTACTTGCAGCAGCTGATAAACACTTATTTGAGTTTCACTGCAATGATCACAATCTTTCTTTTGAGTGTACTTGCAAACACTCTCAGGTTAAATAAAAATAATGTCACCCTCCTTCTAAAACTGGTTTCAATAATTCCAAACAACTGACAAACCATCTACAGTATCTTTCACATGCTGGAACCTTCCAAGAAAATGAGTCTAGGTGCCTTGGAACATACACTGATTATTAAAGGAAGTGCCAAATCAGTGGTAAATCGTCTTGCAGAATTTCTTTCACCATACAACCCCCATGGCGGAGGAAACTCTAACAATGGATGATGATTTGTCTAACTTTCAGCTTACTACCCTACTGTAAGTCGTGATTCGTGAATGTACTACTCCAGTTTCAAACGGCTCTTTCACTTCAAGTCCACATTTTCCTCTCTTCTCTTTTTACACTCATAGACTTCCATGAAATTCATCTGCCTGTCATGGGGTATGTACTAAACGAACTTAGAAGTATAATTATGGAAATTTGGATTCAAATGAAGTAATGAGGTATTAAAGGAAGGTAAACGTGCATGAGAGTTACCTAAAAAGAGAGGCAAAACCTGTAGGAGAGTAGGATCTGCTTCACATGGGTACCCCCACTTTTTGCTGATGCTTCACTGTTTTTCGACTTTAGTCTGGCTGGGGCCCTGCTAATCAGAACCCCAGCCTAGCTGCTTCCTCTCTAAAATGGTTTCCATGTGCCTTAGGCACATCTCTGATTGGAATCTGGAGTGCCCTTATAAGTCCCTAGTATATGGTATACTATGTACCAAGGGCATAGGTACCTCAGAGGCCTACCAGGGGCTGCAGCATGTATTGTGCCACCCCTGGAAGGCCATCCAAAATGACACCACAGGTCTGCTACTGCAGCCTGGGTAAGGTGGTGCATGCACCCCTTACTGTGATATAGGCTACCTATATCACTACATACATACACACATATAAAGCTATAAGTCACTCCTATGGCAGGCCTTATCAATCCTGGAGGCAGAGTGCGTGGTTCCTATGTGAGAGGGTGCCCCTGCATGAGCAGGGCCCCTCTGCAGCATTCGGAGACCCTTCTCTGATGCTGTTTGTAGTGCAGCCTGACCATATACTCTTAAGCGCATTATAACCTCGCGTTAAATGCTAACTTTGGGATGGCTGCATGGAAACATGTTGTGTTTGGTGTCAAACATCTTGGAATACTACCCCCCCACCAGTTCTGGCGGCGGGGGTAGCATTCCACCCTTCTAGAGGGAGAGACATGTACACACCGGCCTGCCCGGTAACTTCTTTCCAAGCCCTGGCATCACAAAATGGATGCCGCTGCCACAGACACGAGTCTGGCATCCTGCTGCTGACCGAAACTCCGGCAGGGGAGGCCTGGACAATAGGTTTCCTGTCCCAGGGAGGTGTAACCACCTCCCCAGACAGGATAGTGTGTATTGGGGCTGGGCGGGAGCACTCTCTGGTGCTTTGAAGTCCTGCACTGGGGGCACATTTGGTGTCCCTGTGCATACCCCAGTTCAAACCGGCTCAGGGGCTTCCAGCCCCTGCTCTGGCGCGAAACTGGACAAAGGGAAAGGGGTGTAACCACCCCTCTGCCCTGACCCTCCCATAGGTGGGTCCCCAGAGTATGTCCAACCCTCTAACTTGGTATAAGTATGGGACCCCAGTCCTTAGGACTTTAGATTTACCTGGACGAAACTCTGACACAGAATCCTGGACCTTCGACGCTCTACTTCAAGATTAGAGGACTGAAGAATCTCCCTTGGGGTCAAGGAGTGACTCCCCTGCTTGGCAGGCACCAAAGAAGCAATTGTCCAGTCTGCATCGCTGAAGCTCCCGCTGGACGCCGAAGTCTTTGCATCACCAGAGGTGGATTTCCAGACTTCCCCGAGGCTGCCCTGAGTCCCCAGCAAAGCTGAGGCCCGTAGCTGTCGTGGGTAACGTGGAACTATGACCACTGGACACCGATCACATTTGCAAGTGCATCCTCTTCTGGGTCTCCCATGAAGTTATGCTTTGGGCTCCGAGTAGCCCTAGCCTCCAGCACCGACTGCGCCGAAGATCACTGGCCTCCACTCCACGAGTGTCCTGTGAGCCAGCTCCAAGTGCGTCCACTTGAGGCTCCTTTGCGGTCGCTAGTCCAATGGCTAGTAGGCCCTCCCGAAGGCCAATCTTCTTCTGCTAGGGCTCCCTGGTTGCTCCAGGAGTGCCCTGACTTACCCTTGCTGGGTGAGTCCCACAGACCTTGCTGGTCTGCACCATCGTCCTTCTTCCATTTCCATGAGACTTGCCGTTGCCAAGGCTTGTTGGGTCCAATCCGGTCGCTGACACCCCTGCAATCGACAAACGTCATGGGACAGCTCGAATCCAGCTCCTGGTCATCGTCGACACCTCCTGGACTTCGTGGCTGAAGAGTCAAGATGACCGTCAACCTACCTGAAGCACTCAACATCGGTGGGCATCTGCTCATCGCCTTCCTGGTCACTGGCTAGTGACCCAGACTCTGTCCCCTCTGCTTTCAGGTTCTTCAGATCTTCGATCCACCTTTGGATCCACCCGAACACTTTCGACTTGGCCGCCAGCAGCACTTTGCAGCAGATCGCCATTGAAAACGACGACGAAACCCGACCCCGAAAGACACCTATGCACCCGGCTCCCCTGGGTGAGGTAACTCGAGTACTCCGGTGCTCCCGTGGGTATTGACACTAGAACAGCCTAGTTCTAAAAGGGTTTGCTCCAAGTCCTCCTCTAAGTGTCCCTTTTCTTTAAACTTCCAACCGCGACTTTCCCCATAGAAGTCAACGGCGATTCGCGGCTGTGTTCTCACACTGCACGCGTCCCCCGTGGGTCCCCTGTGTCACTACCTTGGGTGGTTCCTTGTGGTCCAAGCACTTCTACAGGCTCTAGGCCCTGTGTCTAGCTCAGTCGTGGTTCTTATACCACTTTATTGGTATATGGTTTGGTACGCCCCTAGGGCTCAAACGTGTATTTGTGCTATTACTGTTGATAACTAACTTATAACTTATGTACTTCGAACTCTAGCCTCATAAAGAGACTAGAGGGGTGTGTTTAGCAATAAATACATATATTTTGAATATATACCTGGTGTGGTCCTCTTTCATTTGGTCACTCAAGAGATTATAGACTGGTAAAACAAGCTGCTTTACATTCCTTCAAGACTTAGCCTGAAGGCTGCTCTCCATAGCTACCACTAGGATAGCTTTCAATAAATGTTGTCTTTAACCTATCTCCAAAAAGGGGTTGTTTGGACTGGTGCAAGGTGCCCACTATAATTAGTGGACAGCATATGCCAGGCCAACTTCTCACATTGGTGTGCAGCGTGTGGGATTCCAGCTTGCTATAGTTTTACCAGATAATCTCAATTGAATTGATCAACTGAAAACCACTAAGGGTACCTTAGGTACATATCAATCAAGCTTAGTATACAGTAAGTTCTACTGAACTTAGAGTTGTGTGTTAAGGGATAGCACACCCTTCCTACAACTCAAGAGAGGTTAGTAGGCCACACTAGAGTAGGTAGTGCATACACCACACCTCACTAGTAATGTCTTCAAAGCCAGGACCCAGTGAGTCCTTGCCAGAAGCCAGTGGGCTTCTTCCCTCCAAGTATGATAAACTCCCATTCTTGGAATTGAGAGCATTATGCAATACTAGGAAGCTGAAGGCAGGCAAAAGTGCCAGCACCCAACACCTCAGAGAGGTGCTACTAGCTGATGATCTCAGCAGGCCCCTAGGGTCTGAAGGGGTAGGCAGAGAGGGTGGGGCAGAAGATGAGGAAGGGGTCAGGGGTGAAGAAACCCAGCCCCCCTCTGAAACTGGCCAGGAAGGTGAAAATGACCTTGACCTGGAGAACCCAATTCCTCCTGTGGAGGAGGAGGAGGATCAGAATGACCTCCCCTTTGTCCCCCAGGAAGAATTGTGAGTGTGCCCAGAAGGTCTAGATCTCCTTCTCAGGAGTCTAACCACTCTGACACCTCAATAGGGACCTCTGTCTCCTCTCATAGGAGAGAATCCTCTCATGACAGGAGAAAGAGACTGATTGAGTATGAGCAAGCCCAGCTTGAACTCAGAAAACAGCAGTTGGCTATAGACAGGGAGTCCCTAGATCTCTACAAAGAGAGAAAAAGATGGGACTAGAGTCCCATGGTGGCAGCACTTTCCCCAGAGATAGGGAAAGGTCTTATGACCATAGAAACCTGAGCAAGATTGTCCCTCCCTACCAGAGTGGGGATGACATCCACAAATGGATAACTGCACTGGAGAGGGCCTGTAAAGTACAGAGGGTCCCTCAGGAGCAGTGGGCAGCAATCTTGTGGCTCTCCTTTGCAGACAAAGGTAGAGATAAGCTCCTCACTGTTAAAGAGGAGGATGCTGATAAATACACAGTCTTAAAGAGTGCTCTGATTGATGGGTTTGGCCTAACCACTGAACAATACAGGTTAAAGTTCAGAGATACCCAAAAGGCACAGACTCAAGACTGGGTGGACTTTGTTGATTGTTCTGCCAGGGCTCTGGAAGGTTGGTTATTGGGCAGTAAGGTATGTGACTTCACAGGATTGTACAATCTTATCATGAGGGAGCAGATCATTAATAATTGTC
Organism: Calotriton arnoldi; assembly: GCA_963921515.1. Lineage (NCBI taxonomy): Eukaryota > Metazoa > Chordata > Amphibia > Caudata > Salamandridae > Calotriton > Calotriton arnoldi. Next base: position 303,157 of record CAWUFW010012325.1, on the reverse strand, counting down.
AAAATCAGCTGTTGCATCAGCACCTGGTGGACTCTGATCTGACCTCTCCCCAAGAATTGGGAAAGAAGGCAGACAAATGGGTCAGAACCAGGGTGAGGCAGAAGGTACAGAACCAAGGTGGTGACCCTAAGAAGCAAGATTCTAAAAACTCTGATAAGGGTGGGGAGAAGGGTAAAGACCAAAAGTCTTCACAAGGCCCCCAAAAATCTTCTTCAGGTGGGGATTCACAGTCTAACAAGGGAAGAGGCCAAAAGAAACCATGGTGCAAGGTCTGTAAGCAAAAGACCCACTGGACCAGTGATTACACCAAGTCCAAAGACTCTACTCCAGCCCCCACCAATGCCCCTAAGGCACCTACTCCCCCTAGTGCAGTTACAATTGGTGGTGGGACTACACAAGCCAAGGGTTTAGTAGGGTTGACCCTGGGTAAGGAGATGAGCTCTGACCTAGTCAGAGAACTCACTCAGGCTGTCCTAGTCTGTGATGGAGGCATGGATGTGACCTCCTCTGTGAGTCCCAGTAATCTGGGCAAGTACAGGCAACAGCCCTTAATCAATGGAAAAGAGGCTTTGGCATTTAGGGACACAGGGGCAAGTGTCACCATGGTGACACAAGACCTTGTGAATCCTGGGCAGATTATACTTGGGGAAATGTACCAAGTGACCAATGCTAGCAATGTCAGAACAGACCATACTCTGGCAGTTGTTAACTTCTCCTGGGGAGGGGTAACTGGCCTTAAGAAGGTTGTGGTAAGTGCAGACCTACCAGTTGAATGCTTGCTTGGCAATGATTTAGAAACTTCAGCTTGGGCAGAAGTGGAGCTCAGGACCCATGCAGAAATGCTGGGCATCCCTGCAGATGTGTTTGCTGTGACCAGGTCACAAGCCAAAATGTCTAACACTGAACAGGCCTTGGATTCTGGAATAATGGACCAAGTGCCCTCCAAGAAGAGGAGTAGTAGGGTAAAGGCAGTGCCTTCCCCCTTGGCTCAGAAGGAAGATCAGTCTCTTGAGGGGGATGATCTCAGTCCTGAGGAAGGAACTGTCCCAGAGGAGCTCGAACCTGACCAGGTTGAGTTCTTGGGGACAGGGGCCCTTCCAGGGCAGATCTGAGCCAGGAGCAGCAGAGCTGCCCCTCTCTTGAACCCCTCAGACAGCAAGCTGCTGCTGAGGCTGCTGGGAAAGCTAGTGGTCCCCATACAGTGTATTGGGAAGATGGACTCTTGTACTCAGAGTGTAGAGACCCCAAGCCTGGTGCCACCAGGAGGTTGGTTATACCTCTGAAGTTCAGGGGCTTCCTATTGACCCTAGCCCATGACATTCCCTTAGCAGGTCACCTGGGCCAGAACAAGACTTGGGACAGAATTGTCCCTCACTTTCACTGGCCCCACATGTCTGAAGACACCAAGGAGTTTTGTAGCTCCTGTGTAACCTGCCAGGCCAGTGGCAAGGCAGGTGGCACTACAAAGGCCCCCCTGATACCACTACCTGTGGTGGGGGTTCCCTTTGAAAGGGTGGGGATTGACATTGTTGGTCCCATGGATCCCCAAACAGCATCTGGGCACAGGTTTATCCTGGTGGTAGTGGATCATGCCACCAGGTACCCAGAGGCTATTCCCCTTAGGACCACTACAGCACCTGTGGTGGCAAGAGCCCTCCTGGGAATTTTCTCAAGAGTGGGCTTCCCTAAGGAGGTTGTATCAGACAGGGGTGCTAACTTTATGTCTGGATACTTGAAAGTAATGTGGAAGGAGTGTGGAGTGACTTACAAGTTCACCACACCCTATCACCCACAATGCAATGGTTTAGTTGAGAGATTCAACAAAACCTTGAAGGGCATGATTAAAGGGCTCCCAGAAAAGCTTAGGCGAAGATGGGACATACTCTTGCCCTGCCTTTTATTTGCATACAGGGAGGTGCCTCAAGAGGGGGTTGGCTACAGCCCTTTTGAACTTTTGTTTGGTCACCCTGTCAGGGGTCCATTGTGCTTGGTGAAGGAAGGATGGGAGTTACCTCTCAAGCCCCCAAAGCAAGACATAGTGGACTATGTACTTGGTCTCCGCTCCCGGATGGCTGAGTACATGAAAAAGGCAACTAAAAACCTTGAGGCTAGCCAGGAACTTCAAAAAGCCTGGCATGACCAAAGGCTGTACTGACTGTTTACCAGCCAGGACAGAAGGTGTGGGTGTTGGAGCCAGTGGCCCCAGCAGCTCTCCAAGACAAATGGAGTGGACCCCATACCATTGTTGAACAGAAGGGTGAGGTTACCTATTTAGTAGACCTAGGAACACCCAGGAGTCCCCACAGGGTTCTCCATGTCAACAGGTTAAAACCATATGTGGACAGGGCAGACATGGGCTTGCTCATGGCTACTGATGAGGGACAGGAGGAAGAGAGTGACCCACTCCCTGACCTGCTCTCACAGAACCCTGATGATGGGTCAGTGGATGGTGTAGCCTTGGCAGGCAGCCTCACTGCCCAGCAGCAAACTGATTGCAGACAGGTGCTCAATCAGTTCAGGCACATATTCTCACTGACACCCAGTCAGACCACCTGGTGCACTCATGAAGTGGACACTGGGGACAGTCTGCCTATTAAAAATAAGATTTATAGGCAACCTGACCATGTCAGGGACTGTATCAGGACAGAAGTCCAGAAGATGTTGGATTTGGGAGTTATTGAACCCTCCGATAGCCCTTGGGCTAGTCCAGTGGTCCTTGTGCCAAAACCTCACACCAATGGTGGAAAAAGAGAGATGAGGTTTTGTGTGGACTACAGGGGTCTCAATGCAGTCACTAGGACTGATGCCCATCCAATACCTAGGGCAGATGAGCTAATAGACACTTTGGCCTCAGCCAAGTATCTAAGCACATTTGACCTGACAGCTGGCTACTGGCAGATCAGACTAGCTGACGATGCAAAGCCAAAGACAGCATTCTCAACCCCTAGTGGGCATTATCAATTTGTGGTGATGCCCTTTGGTCTGAAGAATGCACCTGACACTTTTCAGAGGTTGGTGAATACAGTCCTTACAGGTCTGGAAGCCTATAGTGCAGCATATCTAGATGATATTACTGTCTTTAGCTCCACCTGGGAGGATCACCTGGTCCACCTCAGAAATGTTTTGCAGGCCCTGCAGAGAGCAGGCCTGACTATCAAGGCCACCAAGTGCCAGATAGGGCAGAGTCAGGTTGTGTACCTGGGCCACATTGTGGGTGGAGGCCAGGTTCAACCCTTGCAGAGCAAGATCCAGACCATCATGGACTGGACTGCTCCAACTACCCAGACTCAGGTGAGAGCCTTTTTAGGCCTGACTGGGTACTATAGGAGATTTGTCAAGGGGTATGGATCAATAGTGACACCCCTGAATGACTTAACTTCCAAGAAAATGCCCAAAAAGGTTCATTGGACAGTTAGCTGTCAAAAGGCATTTGATGACCTAAAGCAGGCAATGTGCACTGCTCCCATTCTACAGAATCCTGATTACTCCAAGAAGTTCATTGTCCAAACAGATAAATCTGAATTGGGGGTAGGGGCTGTACTGTCACAATTGAATGGTGAAGGTCAGGATCAGCCAGTAGCTTTTATTAGCAGAAGGCTGACCCCTAGAGAGAAACGTTGGTCAGCCATTGAGAGGGAGGCCTTTGCTGTGGTCTGGGCTCTGAAGAAGTTGAGGCCATACTTGTTTGGTACTCACTTCCTTGTTCAAACAGACCATAAGCCCCTCTTATGGCTAAAACAAATGAAGGGTGAAAACCCCAAACTGCTTAGGTGGTCCATTTCCCTACAGGGGATGGACTTCACAGTGGAACATAGACCTGGGAGTAACCATGCCAATGCAGATGGACTCTCTAGGTACTTCCACTTAGAACATGAAGACTTAACTGGGCAAGGTTAGTTTAATGTCCCTACGTTTGGGGGGGGTTGTGTAGGAGAGTAGGATCTGCTTCACATGGGTACCCCCACTTTTTGCTGATGCTTCACTGTTTTTCGACTTTAGTCTGGCTGGGGCCCTGCTAATCAGAACCCCAGCCTAGCTGCTTCCTCTCTAAAATGGTTTCCATGTGCCTTAGGCACATCTCTGATTGGAATCTGGAGTGCCCTTATAAGTCCCTAGTATATGGTATACTATGTACCAAGGGCATAGGTACCTCAGAGGCCTACCAGGGGCTGCAGCATGTATTGTGCCACCCCTGGAAGGCCATCCAAAATGACACCACAGGTCTGCTACTGCAGCCTTGGTAAGGTGGTGCATGCACCCCTTACTGTGATATAGGCTACCTATATCACTACATACATACACACATATAAACTTATAAGTCACTCCTATGGCAGGTATTATCAATCCTGGAGGCAGAGTGCGTGGTTCCTATGTGAGAGGGTGCCCCTGCATGAGCAGGGCCCCTCTGCAGCATTCGGAGACCCTTCTCTGATGCTGTTTGTAGTGCAGCCTGACCATATACTCTTAAGCGCATTATAACCTCGCGTTAAATGCTAACTTTGGGATGGCTGCACGGAAACATGTCGTGTTTGGTGTCAAACATCTTGGAATACTACCCCCCCGCCAGTTCTTGCGGCGGGGGTAGCATTCCACCCTTCTAGAGGGAGAGACATGTACACACCGGCCTGCCTGGTAACTTCTTTCCAAGCCCTGGCATCACAAAATGGATGCCACTGCCACAGACACGAGTCTGGCCTCCTGCTGCTGACCGAAACTCCGGCAGGGGAGGCCTGGACAATAGGTTTCCTGTCCCAGGGAGGTGTAACCACCTCCCCAGACAGGATAGTGTGTATTGGGGATGGGCGGGAGCACTCTCTGGTGCTTTGAAGTCCTGCACTGGGGGCACATTTGGTGTCCCTGTGCATAACCCAGTTCAAACCGGCTCAGGGGCTTCCAGCCCCTGCTCTGGCGCGAAACTGGACAAAGGGAAAGGGGTGTAACCACCCCTCTGCCCTGACCCTCCCACAGGTGGGTCCCCAGAGTATGTCCAACCCCCTAACTTGGTATAAGTATGGGACCCCAGTCCTTAGGACTTTAGATTTACCTGGACGAAACTCTGACACAGAATCCTGGACCTTCGACGCTCTACTTCAAGATTAGAGGACTGAAGAATCTCCCTTGGGGTCAAGGAGTGACTCCCCTGCTTGGCAGGCACCAAAGAAGCAATTGTCCGGTCTGCATCGCTGAAGCTCCCGCCGGACGCCGAAGTCTTTGCATCACCAGAGGTGGATTTCCAGACTTCCCCGAGGCTGCCCTGATTCCCCAGCAAAGCTGAGGCCCATAGCTGTCGTGGGTAATGTGGAACCGTGACCCCTGGACACCAATTGCATTTGTAAGTGCATCCTCTTCTGGGTCTCCCACGAAGTTGTGCTTTGGGCTCCGAGTAGCCCTAGCCTCCAGCACCGACTGCACCGAAGATCACTGGCCTCCACTCCACGAGTGTCCTGTGAGCCAGCTCCAAGTGTGTCCACTCGAGGTTCCTTCGCGGTTGCTAGTCCATTGGCTAGTAGGCCCTTGCGAAGGCCAATCTTCTTCTGCTTGGGCTCCCTGATTGCTCCAGGCGTGCCCTGACTTACCCTTGCTGGGTGAGTCCCACAAACCTTGCTGGTCTGCATCATCGTCCTTCTTCCATTTCCACAAGACTTGCCGTTGCCAAGGCTTGTTGGGTCCAATCCGGTCGCCGACACCCCTGCAATCGACAAACCTTGTGGAACAGCTCTAATCCAGCTCCTGGTCGTCGTCGACGCCTCCTGGACCTTGTGGCTGAAGAGTCAAGACAAACGTCAACCTACCTGAAGCACTCGAAATCGGTGGGCATCTGCTCATCGCCTTCCTGGTCACTGGCTAGTGACCCAGACTCTGTCCCCTCTGCTTTCAGGTCCTTCAGATCTTCGATCCACCTTTGGATCCACCCGAACACTTTCGACTTGGCCGCCAGCAGCACTTTGCAGCAGATCGCCATTGAAAACGACGACGAAACCCGAACCCGAAAGACACCTATGTACCCGGCTCCCCTGGGTGAGGTAACACGAGGACTCCGGTGCTCCCGTGGGTATTGACACTAGAACAGCCTAGTTCTAAAAGGGTTTGCTCCAAGTTCTCCTCTAAGTGTCCCTTTTCTTTAAACTTCCAACCGCGACTTTCCCCATAGAAGTCAACGGCGATTCGCGGCTGTGTTCTCACACTGCACGCGTCCCCCGTGGGTCCCCTGTGTCACTACCTTGGGTGGTTCCTTGTGGTCCAAGCACTTCTACAGGCTCTAGGCCCTGTGTCTAGCTCAGTCGTGGTTCTTATACCACTTTATTGGTATATGGTTTGGTACGCCCCTAGGGCTCAAACGTGTATTTGTGCTATTACTGTTGATAACTAACTTATAACTTATGTACTTCGAACTCTAGCCTCATAAAGAGACTAGAGGGGTGTGTTTAGCAATAAATACATATATTTTGAATATATACCTGGTGTGGTCCTCTTTCATTTGGTCACTCAAGAGATTATAGACTGGTAAACAAGCTGCTTTACATTCCTTCAAGACTTAGCCTGAAGGCTGCTCTCCATAGCTACCACTAGGATAGCTTTCAATAAAGGTTGTCTTTAACCTATCTCCAATAAGGGGTTGTTTGGACTGGTGCAAGGTGCCCACTATAATTAGTGGACAGCATATGCCAGGCCAACTTCTCACATTGGTGTGCAGCGTGTGGGATTCCAGCTTGCTATTGTTTTACCAGATAATCTCAATTGAATTGATCAACTGAAAACCACTAAGGGTACCTTAGGTACATATAAATCAAGCTTAGTATACAGTAAGTTCTACTGAACTTAGAGTTGTGTGTTAAGGGATAGCACACCCTTTCTACAACTCAAGAGAGTTTAGTAGGCCACACTAGAGTAGGTAGTGCATACACCACACCTCACTAGTAATGTCTTCAAAGCCAGGACCCAGTGAGTCCTTGCCAGAAGCCAGTGGGCTTCTTCCCTCCAAGTATGATAAACTCCCATTCTTGGAATTGAGAGCATTATGCAATACTAGGAAGCTGAAGGCAGGCAAAAGTGCCAGCACCCAACACCTCAGAGAGGTGCTACTAGCTGATGATCTCAGCAGGCCCCTAGGGTCTGAAGGGGTAGGCAGAGAGGGTGGGGCAGAAGATGAGGAAGGGGTCAGGGGTGAAGAAACCCAGCCCCCCCTCGCTGAAACTGGCCAGGAAGGTGAAAATGACCTTGACCTGGAGAACCCAATTCCTCCTGTGGAGGAGGAGGAGGATCAGAATGACCTCCCCTTTGTCCCCCCAGGAAGAATTGTGAGTGTGCCCAGAAGGTCTAGATCTCCTTCTCAGGAGTCTAACCACTCTGACACCTCAATAGGGACCTCTGTCTCCTCTCATAGGAGAGAATCCTCTCATGAAAGGAGAAAGAGACTGATTGAGTATGAGCAAGCCCAGTTTGAACTCAGAAAACAGCAGTTGGCTATAGACAGGGAGTCCCTAGATCTCTACAAAGAGAGAAAAAGATGGGACTAGAGTCCCATGGTGGCAGCAATTTCCCCAGAGATAGGGAAAGGTCTTATGACCATAGAAACCTGAGCAAGATTGTCCCTCCCTACCAGAGTGGGGATGACATCCACAAATGGATAACTGCACTGGAGAGGGCCTGTAAAGTACAGAGGGTCCCTCAGGAGCAGTGGGCAGCAATCTTGTGGCTCTCCTTTGCAGACAAAGGTAGAGATAAGCTCCTCACTGTTAAAGAGGAGGATGCTGATAAATACACAGTCTTAAAGAGTGCTCTGATTGATGGGTTTGGCCTAACCACTGAACAATACAGGTTAAAGTTCAGAGATACCCAAAAGGCACAGACTCAAGACTGGGTGGACTTTGTTGATTGTTCTGCCAAGGCTCTGGAAGGTTGGTTATTGGGCAGTAAGGTATGTGACTTCACAGGATTGTACAATCTTATCATGAGGGAGCAGATCCTTAATAATTGTCAAAATCAGCTGTTGCATCAGCACCTGGTGGACTCTGATCTGACCTCTCCCCAAGAATTGGGAAAGAAGGCAGACAAATGGGTCAGAACCAGGGTGAGGCAGAAGGTACAGAACCAAGGTGGTGACCCTAAGAAGCAAGATTCTAAAAACTCTGATAAGGGTGGGGAGAAGGGTAAAGACCAGAAGTCTTCACAAGGCCCCCAAAAATCTTCTTCAGGTGGGGATTCACAGTCTAACAAGGGAAGAGGCCAAAAGAAACCATGGTGCAAGGTCTGTAAGCAAAAGACCCACTGGACCAGTGATTGCACCAAGTCCAAAGACTCTACTCCAGCCCCCACCAATGCCCCTAAGGCACCTGCTCCCCCTAGTGCAGTTACAATTGGTGGTGGGACTACACAAGCCAAGGGTTTAGTAGGGTTGACCCTGGGTAAGGAGATGAGCTCTGACCTAGTCAGAGAACTCACTCAGGCTGTCCTAGTCTGTGATGGAGGCATGGATGTGACCTCCTCTGTGAGTCCCAGTAATCTGGGCAAGTACAGGCAACAGCCCTTAATCAATGGAAAAGAGGCTTTGGCATTTAGGGACACAGGGGCAAGTGTCACCATGGTGACACAAGACCTTGTGAATCCTGGGCAGATTATACTTGGTGAAATGTACCAAGTGACCAATGCTAGCAATGTCAGAACAGACCATACTCTGGCAGTTGTTAACTTCTCCTGGGGAGGGGTAACTGGCCTTAAGAAGGTTGTGGTAAGTGCAGACCTACCAGTTGAATGCTTGCTTGGCAATGATTTAGAAACTTCAGCTTGGGCAGAAGTGGAGCTCAGGACCCATGCAGAAATGCTGGGCATCCCTGCAGATGTGTTTGCTGTGACCAGGTCACAAGCCAAAATGTCTAACACTGAACAGGCCTTGGATTCTGGAATAATGGACCAAGTGCCCTCCAAGAAGAGGAGTAGTAGGGTAAAGGCAGTGCCTTCCCCCTTGGCTCAGAAGGAAGATCAGTCTCTTGAGGGGGATGATCTCAGTCCTGAGGAAGGAACTGTCCCAGAGGAGCTTGAACCTGACCAGGTTGAGTTCTTGGGGACAGGGGGCCCTTCCAGGGCAGATCTGAGCCAGGAGCAGCAGAGCTGCCCCTCTCTTGAACCCCTCAGACAGCAAGCTGCTGCTGAGGCTGCTGGGAAAGCTAGTGGTCCCCATACAGTGTATTGGGATGATGGACTCTTGTACTCAGAGTGTAGAGACCCCAAGCCTGGTGCCACCAGGAGGTTGGTTATACCTCTGAAGTTCAGGGGCTTCCTATTGACCCTAGCCCATGACATTCCCTTAGCAGGTCACCTGGGCCAGAACAAGACTTGGGACAGAATTGTCCCTCACTTTCACTGGCCCCACATGTCTGAAGACACCAAGGAGTTTTGTCGCTCCTGTGTAACCTGCCAGGCCAGTGGCAAGGCAGGTGGCACTACAAAGGCCCCCTGATACCACTACCTGTGGTGGGGGTTCCCTTTGAAAGGGTGGGGATTGACATTGTTGGTCCCATGGATCCCCAAACAGCATCTGGGCACAGGTTTATCCTGGTGGTAGTGGATCATGCCACCAGGTACCCAGAGGCTATTCCCCTTAGGACCACTACAGCACCTGTGGTGGCAAGAGCCCTCCTGGGAATTTTCTCAAGAGTGGGCTTCCCTAAGGAGGTTGTATCAGACAGGGGTGCTAACTTTATGTCTGGATACTTGAAAGCAATGTGGAAGGAGTGTGGAGTGACTTACAAGTTCACCACACCCTATCACCCACAATGCAATGGTTTAGTTGAGAGATTCAACAAAACCTTGAAGGGCATGATTAAAGGGCTCCCAGAAAAGCTTAGGCGAAGATGGGACATACTCTTGCCCTGCCTTTTATTTGCATACAGGGAGGTGCCTCAAAAGGGGGTTGGCTACAGCCCTTTTGAACTTTTGTTTGGTCACCCTGTCAGGGGTCCATTGTGCTTGGTGAAGGAAGGATGGGAGTTACCTCTCAAGCCCCCAAAGCAAGACATAGTGGACTATGTACTTGGTCTCCGCTCCCGGATGGCTGAGTACATGAAAAAGGCAACTAAAAACCTTGAGGCTAGCCAGGAACTTCAAAAAGCCTGGCATGACCAAAGGCTGTACTGACTGTTTACCAGCCAGGACAGAAGGTGTGGGTGTTGGAGCCAGTGGCCCCAGCAGCTCTCCAAGACAAATGGAGTGGACCCCATACCATTGTTGAACAGAAGGGTGAGGTTACCTATTTAGTAGACCTAGGAACACCCAGAAGTCCCCACAGGGTTCTCCATGTCAACAGGTTAAAACCATATGTGGACAGGGCAGACATGGGCTTGCTCATGGCTACTGATGAGGGACAGGAGGAAGAGAGTGACCCACTCCCTGACCTGCTCTCACAGAACCCTGATGATGGGTCAGTGGATGGTGTAGCCTTGGCAGGCAGCCTCACTGCCCAGCAGCAAACTGATTGCAGACAGGTGCTCAATCAGTTCAGGCACATATTCTCACTGACACCCAGTCAGACCACCTGGTGCACTCATGAAGTGGACACTGGGGACAGTCTGCCTATTAAAAATAAGATTTATAGGCAACCTGACCATGTCAGGGACTGTATCAGGACAGAAGTCCAGAAGATGTTGGATTTGGGAGTTATTGAACCCTCAGATAGCCCTTGGGCTAGTCCAGTGGTCCTTGTGCCAAAACCTCACACCAATGGTGGGAAAAGAGAGATGAGGTTTTGTGTGGACTACAGGGGTCTCAATGCAGTCACTAGGACTGATGCCCATCCAATACCTAGGGCAGATGAGCTAATAGACACTTTGGCCTCAGCCAAGTATCTAAGCACATTTGACCTGACAGCTGGCTACTGGCAGATCAGACTAGCTGATGATGCAAAGCCAAAGACAGCATTCTCAACCCCTAGTGGGCATTATCAATTTGTGGTGATGCCCTTTGGTCTGAAGAATGCACCTGCCACTTTTCAGAGGTTGGTGAATACAGTCCTTACAGGTCTGGAAGCCTATAGTGCAGCATATCTAGATGATATTGCTGTCTTTAGCTCCACCTGGGAGGATCACCTGGTCCACCTCAGAAATGTTTTGCAGGCCCTGCAGAGAGCAGGCCTGACTATCAAGGCCACCAAGTGCCAGATAGGGCAGAGTCAGGTTGTGTACCTGGGCCACCTTGTGGGTGGAGGCCAGGTTCAACCACTTGCAGAGCAAGATCCAGACCATCATGGACTGGACTGCTCCAACTACCCAGACTCAGGTGAAAGCCTTTTTAGGCCTGACTGGGTACTATAGGAGATTTGTCAAGGGGTATGGATCAATAGTGACACCCCTGAATGACTTAACTTCCAAGAAAATGCCCACAAAGGTTCAGTGGACAGTTAGCTGTCAAAAGGCATTTGATGACCTAAAGCAGGCAATGTGCACTGCTCCCATTCTACAGAGTCCTGATTACTCCAAGAAGTTCATTGTCCAAACAGATGCATCTGAATTGGGGGTAGGGGCTGTACTGTCACAATTGAATGGTGAAGGTCAGGATCAGCCAGTAGCTTTTATTAGCAGAAGGCTGACCCCTAGAGAGAAACGTTGGTCAGCCATTGAGAGGGAGGCCTTTGCTGTGGTCTGGGCTCTGAAGAAGTTGAGGCCATACTTGTTTGGTACTCACTTCCTTGTTCAAACAGACCATAAGCCCCTCTTATGGCTAAAACAAATGAAGGGTGAAAACCCCAAACTGCTTAGGTGGTCCATTTCCCTACAGGGGATGGACTTCACAGTGGAACATAGACCTGGGAGTAACCATGCCAATGCAGATGGACTCTCTAGGTACTTCCACTTAGAACATGAAGACTTAACTGGGCAAGGTTAGTTTAATGTCCCTACGTTTGGGGGGGTTGTGTAGGAGAGTAGGATCTGCTTCACATGGGCACCCCCACTTTTTGCTGATGCTTCACTGTTTTTCGACTTTAGTCTGGCTGGGGCCCTGCTAATCAGAACCCCAGCCTAGCTGCTTCCTCTCTAAAATGGTTTCCATGTGCCTTAGGCACATCTCTGATTGGAATCTGGAGTGCCCTTATAAGTCCCTAGTATATGGTATACTATGTACCCAGGGCATAGGTACCTCAGAGGCCTACCAGGGGCTGCCGCATGTATTGTGCCACCCCTGGAAGGCCATCCAAAATGACACCACAGGTCTGCTACTGCAGCCTGGGTAAGGTGGTGCATGCACCCCTTACTGTGATATAGGCTACCTATATCTCTACATACATACACACATATAAACCTATAAGTCACTCCTATGGCAGGCCTTATCAATCCTGGAGGCAGAGTGCGTGGTTCCTATGTGAGAGGGTGCCCCTGCATGAGCTGGGCCCCTCTGCAGCGATCGGAGACCCTTCTCTGATGCTGTTTGCAGTGCAGCCTGACCATATACTCTTAAGCGCATTATAACCTCGCGTTAAATGCTAACTTTGGGATGGCTGCACGGAAACATGTCGTGTTTGGTGTCAAACATCTTGGAATACTACCCCCCCCGCCAGTTCTGGCAGCGGGGGTAGCATTCCACCCTTCTAGAGGGAGAGACATGTACACACCGGCCTGCCCGGTAACTTCTTTCCAAGCCCTGGCATCACAAAATGGATGCCGCTGCCACAGACACGAGTCTGGCCTCCTGCTGCTGACTGAAACTCCGGCAGGGGAGGCCTGGACAATAGGTTTCCTGTCCCAGGGAGGTGTAACCACCTCCCCAGACAGGATAGTGTGTATTGGGGATGGGCGGGAGCACTCTCTGGTGCTTTGAAGTCCTGCACTGGGGGCACATTTGGTGTCCCTGTGCATACCCCAGTTCAAACTGGCTCAGGGGCTTCCAGCCCCTGCTCTGGCGTGAAACTGGACAAAGGGAAAGGGGTGTAACCACCCCTCTGCCCTGACCCTCCCATAGGTGGGTCCCCAGAGTATGTCCAACCCCCTAACTTGGTATAAGTATGGGACCCCAGTCCTTAGGACTTTAGATTTACCTGGACGAAACTCTGACACAGAATCCTGGACCTTCGACGCTCTACTTCAAGATTAGAGGACTGAAGAATCTCCCTTGGGGTCAAGGAGTGACTCCCCTGCTTGGCAGGCACCAAAGAAGCAATTGTCCAGTCTGCATCGCTGAAGCTCCCGCCGGACGCCGAAGTCTTTGCATCACCAGAGGTGGATTTCCAGACTTCCCCGAGGCTGCCCTGAGTCTCCAGCAAAGCTGAGGCCCGTAGCTGTCGTGGGTAATGTGGAACCGTGACCCCTGGACACCAATCGCATTTGCAAGTGCATCCTCTTCTGGGTCTCCCACGAAGTTGTGCTTTGGTTTCCGAGTAGCCCCAGCCTCCAGCACCGACTGCACCGAAGATCACTTGCCTCCACTCCACGAGTGTCCTGTGAGCCAGCTCCAAGTGCGTCCACTTGAGGCTCCTTCGCGGTCGCTAGTCCGTTGGCTAGTAGGCCCTCTCGAAGGCCAATCTTCTTCTGCTTGGGCTCCCTGGTTGCACCAGGCGTGCCCTGACTTACCCTCGCTGGGTGAGTCCCACAGACCTTGCTGGTCTGCACCATCGTCCTTCTTTCATTTCCACGAGACTTGCCGTTGCCAAGGCTTGTTGGGTCCAATCCGGTCGCCGATACCCCTGCAATCGACAGACGTCATGGGACAGCTCGAATCCAGCTCCTGGTCATCGTCGACGCCTCCTGGACCTCGTGGCTGAAGAGTCAAGACAACCGTCAACCTACCTGAAGCACTCGACATCGGTGGGCATCTGCTCATCGCCTTCCTGGTCACTGGCTAGTGACCCAGACTCTGTCCCCTCTGCTTTCAGGTTCTTCAGATCTTTGATCCACCTTTGGATCCACCCGAACACTTTCGACTTGGCCGCCAGCAGCACTTTGCAGCAGATCGCCATTGAAAACGACGACGAAACCCGACCCCGAAAGAAACCTATGCACCCGGCTCCCCTGGGTGAGGTAACTCGAGTACTCCGGTGCTCCCGTGGGTATTGACACTAGAACAGCCTAGTTCTAAAAGGGTTTGCTCCAAGTCCTCCTCTAAGTGTCCCTTTTCTTTAAACTTCCAACCGCGACTTTCCCCATAGAAGTCAACGGCGATTCGCGGCTGTGTTCTCACACTGCACGCGTCCCCCGTGGGTCCCCTGTGTCACTACCTTGGGTGGTTCCTTGTGGTCCAAGCACTTCTACAGGCTCTAGGCCCTGTGTCTAGCTCAGTCGTGGTTCTTATACCACTTTATTGGTATATGGTTTGGTACGCCCCTAGGGCTCAAACGTGTATTTGTGCTATTACTGTTGATAACTAACTTATAACTTATGTACTTCGAACTCTAGCCTCATAAAGAGACTAGAGGGGTGTGTTTAGCAATAAATACATATATTTTGAATATATACCTGGTGTGGTCCTCTTTCATTTGGTCACTCAAGAGATTATAGACTGGTAAAACAAGCTGCTTTACATTCCTTCAAGACTTAGCCTGAAGGCTGCTCTCCATAGCTACCACTAGGATAGCTTTCAATAAAGGTTGTCTTTAACCTATCTCCAATAAGGGGTTGTTTGGACTGGTGCAAGGTGCCCACTATAATTAGTGGACAGCATATGCCAGGCCAACTTCTCACATTGGTGTGCAGCGTGTGGGATTCCAGCTTGCTATTGTTTTACCAGATAATCTCAATTGAATTGATCAACTGAAAACCACTAAGGGTACCTTAGGTACATATAAATCAAGCTTAGTATACAGTAAGTTCTACTGAACTTAGAGTTGTGTGTTAAGGGATAGCACACCCTTTCTACAACTCAAGAGAGTTTAGTAGGCCACACTAGAGTAGGTAGTGCATACACCACACCTCACTAGTAATGTCTTCAAAGCCAGGACCCAGTGAGTCCTTGCCAGAAGCCAGTGGGCTTCTTCCCTCCAAGTATGATAAACTCCCATTCTTGGAATTGAGAGCATTATGCAATACTAGGAAGCTGAAGGCAGGCAAAAGTGCCAGCACCCAACACCTCAGAGAGGTGCTACTAGCTGATGATCTCAGCAGGCCCCTAGGGTCTGAAGGGGTAGGCAGAGAGGGTGGGGCAGAAGATGAGGAAGGGGTCAGGGGTGAAGAAACCCAGGCCCCCCCTCTGAAACTGGCCAGGAAGGTGAAAATGACCTTGACCTGGAGAACCCAATTCCTCCTGTGGAGGAGGAGGAGGATCAGAATGACCTCCCCTTTGTCCCCCCAGGAAGAATTGTGAGTGTGCCCAGAAGGTCTAGATCTCCTTCTCAGGAGTCTAACCACTCTGACACCTCAATAGGGACCTCTGTCTCCTCTCATAGGAGAGAATCCTCTCATGACAGGAGAAAGAGACTGATTGAGTATGAGCAAGCCCAGCTTGAACTCAGAAAACAGCAGTTGGCTATAGACAGGGAGTCCCTAGATCTCTACAAAGAGAGAAAAAAGATGGGACTAGAGTCCCATGGTGGCAGCAATTTCCCCAGAGATAGGGAAAGGTCTTATGACCATAGAAACCTGAGCAAGATTGTCCCTCCCTACCAGAGTGGGGATGACATCCACAAATGGATAACTGCACTGGAGAGGGCCTGTAAAGTACAGAGGGTCCCTCAGGAGCAGTGGGCAGCAATCTTGTGGCTCTCCTTTGCAGACAAAGGTAGAGATAAGCTCCTCACTGTTAAAGAGGAGGATGCTGATAAATACACAGTCTTAAAGAGTGCTCTGATTGATGGGTTTGGCCTAACCACTGAACAATACAGGTTAAAGTTCAGAGATACCCAAAAGGCACAGACTCAAGACTGGGTGGACTTTGTTGATTGTTCTGCCAAGGCTCTGGAAGGTTGGTTATTGGGCAGTAAGGTATGTGACTTCACAGGATTGTACAATCTTATCATGAGGGAGCAGATCCTTAATAATTGTCAAAATCAGCTGTTGCATCAGCACCTGGTGGACTCTGATCTGACCTCTCCCCAAGAATTGGGAAAGAAGGCAGACAAATGGGTCAGAACCAGGGTGAGGCAGAAGGTACAGAACCAAGGTGGTGACCCTAAGAAGCAAGATTCTAAAAACTCTGATAAGGGTGGGGAGAAGGGTAAAGACCAAAAGTCTTCACAAGGCCCCCAAAAATCTTCTTCAGGTGGGGATTCACAGTCTAACAAGGGAAGAGGCCAAAAGAAACCATGGTGCAAGGTCTGTAAGCAAAAGACCCACTGGACCAGTGATTGCACCAAGTCCAAAGACTCTACTCCAGCCCCCACCAATGCCCCTAAGGCACCTGCTCCCCCTAGTGCAGTTACAATTGGTGGTGGGACTACACAAGCCAAGGGTTTAGTAGGGTTGACCCTGGGTAAGGAGATGAGCTCTGACCTAGTCAGAGAACTCACTCAGGCTGTCCTAGTCTGTGATGGAGGCATGGATGTGACCTCCTCTGTGAGTCCCAGTAATCTGGGCAAGTACAGGCAACAGCCCTTAATCAATGGAAAAGAGGCTTTGGCATTTAGGGACACAGGGGCAAGTGTCACCATGGTGACACAAGACCTTGTGAATCCTGGGCAGATTATACTTGGTGAAATGTACCAAGTGACCAATGCTAGCAATGTCAGAACAGACCATACTCTGGCAGTTGTTAACTTCTCCTGGGGAGGGGTAACTGGCCTTAAGAAGGTTGTGGTAAGTGCAGACCTACCAGTTGAATGCTTGCTTGGCAATGATTTAGAAACTTCAGCTTGGGCAGAAGTGGAGCTCAGGACCCATGCAGAAATGCTGGGCATCCCTGCAGATGTGTTTGCTGTGACCAGGTCACAAGCCAAAATGTCTAACACTGAACAGGCCTTGGATTCTGGAATAATGGACCAAGTGCCCTCCAAGAAGAGGAGTAGTAGGGTAAAGGCAGTGCCTTCCCCCTTGGCTCAGAAGGAAGATCAGTCTCTTGAGGGGGATGATCTCAGTCCTGAGGAAGGAACTGTCCCAGAGGAGCTTGAACCTGACCAGGTTGAGTTCTTGGGGACAGGGGGCCCTTCCAGGGCAGATCTGAGCCAGGAGCAGCAGAGCTGCCCCTCTCTTGAACCCCTCAGACAGCAAGCTGCTGCTGAGGCTGCTGGGAAAGCTAGTGGTCCCCATACAGTGTATTGGGATGATGGACTCTTGTACTCAGAGTGTAGAGACCCCAAGCCTGGTGCCACCAGGAGGTTGGTTATACCTCTGAAGTTCAGGGGCTTCCTATTGACCCTAGCCCATGACATTCCCTTAGCAGGTCACCTGGGCCAGAACAAGACTTGGGACAGAATTGTCCCTCACTTTCACTGGCCCCACATGTCTGAAGACACCAAGGAGTTTTGTCGCTCCTGTGTAACCTGCCAGGCCAGTGGCAAGGCAGGTGGCACTACAAAGGCCCCCCTGATACCACTACCTGTGGTGGGGGTTCCCTTTGAAAGGGTGGGGATTGACATTGTTGGTCCCATGGATCCCCAAACAGCATCTGGGCACAGGTTTATCCTGGTGGTAGTGGATCATGCCACCAGGTACCCAGAGGCTATTCCCCTTAGGACCACTACAGCACCTGTGGTGGCAAGAGCCCTCCTGGGAATTTTCTCAAGAGTGGGCTTCCCTAAGGAGGTTGTATCAGACAGGGATGCTAACTTTATGTCTGGATACTTGAAAGCAATGTGGAAGGAGTGTGGAGTGACTTACAAGTTCACCACACCCTATCACCCACAATGCAATGGTTTAGTTGAGAGATTCAACAAAACCTTGAAGGGCATGATTAAAGGGCTCCCAGAAAAGCTTAGGCGAAGATGGGACATACTCTTGCCCTGCCTTTTATTTGCATACAGGGAGGTGCCTCAAAAGGGGTTGGCTACAGCCCTTTTGAACTTTTGTTTGGTCACCCTGTCAGGGGTCCATTGTGCTTGGTGAAGGAAGGATGGGAGTTACCTCTCAAGCCCCCAAAGCAAGACATAGTGGACTATGTACTTGGTCTCCGCTCCCGGATGGCTGAGTACATGAAAAAGGCAACTAAAAACCTTGAGGCTAGCCAGGAACTTCAAAAAGCCTGGCATGACCAAAAGGCTGTACTGACTGTTTACCAGCCAGGACAGAAGGTGTGGGTGTTGGAGCCAGTGGCCCCAGCAGCTCTCCAAGACAAATGGAGTGGACCCTATACCATTGTTGAACAGAAGGGTGAGGTTACCTATTTAGTAGACCTAGGAACACCCAGGAGTCCCCACAGGGTTCCCCATGTCAACAGGTTAAAACCATATGTGGACAGGGCAGACATGGGCTTGCTCATGGCTACTGATGAGGGACAGGAGGAAGAGAGTGACCCACTCCCTGACCTGCTCTCACAGAACCCTGATGATGGGTCAGTGGATGGTGTAGCCTTGGCAGGCAGCCTCACTGCCCAGCAGCAAACTGATTGCAGACAGGTGCTCAATCAGTTCAGGCACATATTCTCACTGACACCCAGTCAGACCACCTGGTGCACTCATGAAGTGGACACTGGGGACAGTCTGCCTATTAAAAATAAGATTTATAGGCAACCTGACCATGTCAGGGACTGTATCAGGACAGAAGTCCAGAAGATGTTGGATTTGGGAGTTATTGAACCCTCAGATAGCCCTTGGGCTAGTCCAGTGGTCCTTGTGCCAAAACCTCACACCAATGGTGGGAAAAGAGAGATGAGGTTTTGTGTGGACTACAGGGGTCTCAATGCAGTCACTAGGACTGATGCCCATCCAATACCTAGGGCAGATGAGCTAATAGACACTTTGGCCTCAGCCAAGTATCTAAGCACATTTGACCTGACAGCTGGCTACTGGCAGATCAGACTAGCTGATGATGCAAAGCCAAAGACAGCATTCTCAACCCCTAGTGGGCATTATCAATTTGTGGTGATGCCCTTTGGTCTGAAGAATGCACCTGACACTTTTCAGAGGTTGGTGAATACAGTCCTTACAGGTCTGGAAGCCTATAGTGCAGCATATCTAGATGATATTGCTGTCTTTAGCTCCACCTGGGAGGATCACCTGGTCCACCTCAGAAATGTTTTGCAGGCCCTGCAGAGAGCAGGCCTGACTATCAAGGCCACCAAGTGCCAGATAGGGCAGAGTCAGGTTGTGTACCTGGGCCACCTTGTGGGTGGAGGCCAGGTTCAACCCTTGCAGAGCAAGATCCAGACCATCATGGACTGGACTGCTCCAACTACCCAGACTCAGGTGAGAGCCTTTTTAGGCCTGACTGGGTACTATAGGAGATTTGTCAAGGGGTATGGATCAATAGTGACACCCCTGAATGACTTAACTTCCAAGAAAATGCCCAAAAAGGTTCAGTGGACAGTTAGCTGTCAAAAGGCATTTGATGACCTAAAGCAGGCAATGTGCACTGCTCCCATTCTACAGAGTCCTGATTACTCCAAGAAGTTTATTGTCCAAACAGATGCATCTGAATTGGGGGTAGGGGCTGTACTGTCACAATTGAATGGTGAAGGTCAGGATCAGCCAGTAGCTTTTATTAGCAGAAGGCTGACCCCTAGAGAGAAACATTGGTCAGCCATTGAGAGGGAGGCCTTTGCTGTGGTCTGGGCTCTGAAGAAGTTGAGGCCATACTTGTTTGGTACTCACTTCCTTGTTCAAACAGACCATAAGAACCTCTTATGGATAAAACAAATGAAGGGTGAAAACCCCAAACTGCTTAGGTGGTCCATTTCCCTACAGGGGATGGACTTCACAGTGGAACATAGACCTGGGAGTAACCATGCCAATGCAGATGGACTCTCTAGGTACTTCCACTTAGAACATGAAGACTTAACTGGGCAAGGTTAGTTTAATGTCCCTACATTTGGGGGGGGGTTGTGTAGGAGAGTAGGATCTGCTTCACATGGGTACCCCCACTTTTTGCTGATGCTTCACTGTTTTTCGACTTTAGTCTGGCTGGGGCCCTGCTAATCAGAACCCCAGCCTAGCTGCTTCCTCTCTAAAATGGTTCCCATGTGCCTTAGTCACATCTCTGATTGGAATCTGGAGTGCCCTTATAAGTCCCTAGTATATGGTATACTATGTACCAAGGGCATAGGTACCTCAGAGGCCTACCAGGGGCTGCAGCATGTATTGTGCCACCCCTGGAAGGCCATCCAAAATGACACCACAGGTCTGCTACTGCAGCCTGGGTAAGGTGGTGCATGCACCCCTTACTGTGATATAGGCTACCTATATCACTACATACATACACACATATAAACCTATAAGTCACTCCTATGGCAGGCCTTATCAATCCTGGAGGCAGAGTGCGTGGTTCCTATGTGAGAGGGTGCCCCTGCCTGAGCAGGGCCCCTCTGCAGCGTTCGGAGACCCTTCTCTGATGCTGTTTGTAGTGCAGCCTGACCATATACTCTTAAGCGCATTATAACCTCGTGTTAAATGCTAACTTTGGGATGGCTGCACGGAAACATGTCGTGTTTGGTGTCAAACATCTTGGAATACTACCCCCGCCAGTTCTGATGGCGGGGGTAGCATTCCACCCTTCTAGAGGGAGAGACATGTACACACCGGCCTGCCCGGTAACTTCTTTCCAAGCCCTGGCATCACAAAATGGATGCCGCTGCCACAGACACGAGTCTGGCCTCCTGCTGCTGACCGAAACTCCGGCAGGGGAGGCCTGGACAATAGGTTTCCTGTCCCAGGGAGGTGAAACCACCTCCCCAGACAGGATAGTGTGTATTGGGGCTGGGCGGGAGCACTCTCTGGTGCTTTGAAGTCCTGCACTGGGGGCACATTTGGTGTCCCTGTGCATACCCCAGTTCAAACTGGCTCAGGGGCTTCCAGCCCCTGCTCTGGCACGAAACTGGACAAAGGGAAAGGGGTGTAACCACCCCTCTGCCCTGACCCTCCCATAGGTGGGTCCCCAGAGTATGTCCAACCCCTAACTTGGTATAAGTATGGGACCCCAGTCCTTAGGACTTTAGATTTACCTGGACGAAACTCTGACACAGAATCCTGGACCTTCGACGCTCTACTTCAAGATTAGAGGACTGAAGAATCTCCCTTGGGGTCAAGGAGTGACTCCCCTGCTTGGCAGGCACCAAAGAAGCAATTGTCCGGTCTGCATCGCTGAAGCTCCCGCCGGACGCCGAAGTCTTTGCATCACCAGAGGTGGATTTCCAGCCTTCCCCGAGGCTGTCCTGAGTTCCCAGCAAAGCTGAGGCCCGTAGCTGTCGTGGGTAACGTGGAACCGTGACCCCTGGACACCGATTGCATTTGCAAGTGCATCCTCTTCTGGGTCTTCCACGAAGTTGTGCTTTGGGCCCTGAGTAGCCCCAGCCTCCAGCACCGACTGCACCGAAGATCACTGGCCTCCACTCCACGAGTGTCCTGTGAGGCAGCTCCAAGTGCATCCACTCGAGGCTCCTTCGCAGTCGCTAGTCCGTTGGCTAGTAGGCCCTCCCGAAGGCCAATCTTCTTCTGCTTGGGCTCCCTGGTTGCTGCATGCGTGCCCTGACTTACCCTCGCTGGGTGAGTCCCACAGACCTTGCTGGTCTGCACCATCGTCCTTCTTCCATTTCCACGAGACTTGCCGTTGCCAAGGCTTGTTGGGTCCAATCCGGTCGCTGACACCCCTGCAATCGACAAACTTCGTGGGACAGCTCGAATCCAGCTCCTGGTCGTCGTCGACGCCTCCTGAACCTCGTGGCTGAAGAGTCAAGACGACCATCAACCTACCTGAAGCACTCGACATCGGTGGGCATCTGCTCATCGCCTTCCTGGTCACTGGCTAGTGACCCAGACTCTGTCCCCTCTGCTTTCAGGTTCTTCAGATCTTTGATCCACCTTTGGATCCACCCGAACACTTTCGACTTGGCCGCCAGCAGCACTTTGCAGCAGATCGCCATTGAAAACGACGACGAAACCCGACCCCGAAAGACACCTATGCACCCGGCTCCCCTGGGTGAGGTAACTCGAGTACTCCGGTGCTCCCGTGGGTATTGACACTAGAACAGCTTAGTTCTAAAATGGTTTGCTCCAAGTCCTCCTCTAAGTGTCCCTTTTCTTTAAACTTCCAACCGCGACTTTCCCCACAGAAGTCAACGGCGATTCGCGGCTGTGTTCTCACACTGCACGCGTCCCCCATGGGTCCCCTGTGTCACTACCTTGGGTGGTTCCTTGTGGTCCAAGCACTTCTACAGGATCTAGGCCCTGTGTCTAGCTCAGTCGTGGTTCTTATACCACTTTATTGGTATATGGTTTGGTACGCCCCTAGGGCTCAAACGTGTATTTGTGCTATTACTGTTGATAACTAACTTATAACTTATGTACTTCGAACTCTAGCCTCATAAAGAGACTAGAGGGGTGTGTTTAGCAATAAATACATATATTTTGAATATATACCTGGTGTGGTCCTCTTTCATTTGGTCACTCAAGAGATTATAGACTGGTAAAACAAGCTGCTTTACATTCCTTCAAGACTTAGCCTGAAGGCTGCTCTCCATAGCTACCACTAGGATAGCTTTCAATAAAGGTTGTCTTTAACCTATCTACAATAAGGGGTTGTTTGGACTGGTGCAAGGTGCCCACTATAATTAGTGGACAGCATATGCCAGGCCAACTTCTCACAAAACCTTTCACCCATTCCTAGCTGTGCTAACAAAGGGGCTTATCCATTGCCCATAAGAAGTAGGATTTAACCCAGATCTCTTGACTGGGGGTGAATGTTTTGATTTGTTCTGCATTCCGTCCATCAATTGTGTGTCTTTTGCTTTCTCGCCCTAAGTGCGCCAGGTATGCCCAGACGTGGGTCCTGGGCTCACTGTGCCACTGGAATCAAGCTATCCTGGCTGATGAGGGGTGAAACCCCGAAACCGGTCCTAGGATGCTTGTTCTGGTCCAGGGAGGACCTGGCTTGGCAGTTCGGGCTGGACTGTTCCCATGAGGCACAGGGTCAAGACTGATTTGCATATGGCCAGGTCTAAACTGGGGTGGCTTGGTGAGAAAAAGAATGATGGATTTAACCCAGATCTCTTGACTGGGGGTGAATGTTTTGATTTGTTCTGCATTCCGTCCATCAATTGTATGTCTTTTGCTTTCTCGCCCTAAGTGCGCCAGGTATGCCCAGACGTGGGTCCTGGGCTCACTGTGCCACTGGAATCAAGCTATCCTGGCTGATGAGGGGTGAAACCCCGAAACCGGTCCTAGGATGCTTGTTTCCGGTCCAGGGAGGACCTGGCTTGGCAGTTCGGGCTGGACTGTTCCCATGAGGCACAGGGTCAAGACTGATTTGCATATGGCCAGGTCTAAACTGGGGTGGCATGGTGAGCAAAAGAATGATGGATTTAACACAGATCTCTTGACTGGGGGTGAATGTTTTGATTTGTTCTGCATTCCGTCCATCAATTGTGTGTCTTTTGCATAAGAAGTAGGGGCCATATTATCAAGAACGGCGATAACATTATCGCCGCTTTAGCGGCAGGAAACTGCTGCTAAAGCGGCGATAAGGTGCTTGATAATATGCCCTATATAATTCCAATAGAAGCCCAGGTTCTGGTGTGAAGGACATCAAACCTGGGCTTCTATTTGAATTCTGTAGGGCATATTATCAAGTCCCTTATCGCCGCTTTAGCGGCAGTTTCCTGCCGCTAAAGCGGCGATAATGTTATCGCCGTTCTTGATAATATGGCCCTAGGTTTCATGACACTTAACATAGCTCCAACTCAGGACCGCTCTACAAGTCGACAAATTAGGACATGCATCCCACTTTCCCCAGGTGTTGCATATTGGATTCTGTTTGTGTATGGATGCAACTGACTTCATGCAGGGCCTGCTTCACATTGTAATTGCTGAGGATTTAAGAATGTTATTGTTCAGGACATTGAGGTCATGTCTTCAACACTAGAGTTAAGTGTACAACCTTTTGAAAATGTAACTAAAATAGCTCTTTGCCTCTTCCTGTTGTTATTACTAACTTACCTTATATGGTGGGGCATAGATTGGATCTGGCTCAACTTCAAGTTCAACAGTGTTTTCAGGGTAGCTGACAGGTGTCATAGCCAGGACATAGAAGCCTTGCCAAAGTCCTCTGTACATAGGTTTGCAGAAATATGTGCAATGCCGGACTTCAAAATTGGTGAGGAGCTGAATTTTTCTGACATGATTCATGATAATGTGGCAAATATATCAAATGCTCTCACTGCTTTTGCTGTTGATTTGCACTGTGAAGGTTCTGCCACTTGAGCTTCCAGTCCTGTCAATGACGAATACTACATTCTACAATCAAGTATTTAAATGACCAGTTTTCCAGGTTAGAAGTGCAAGTCACATTTTGCTGATCCTGGCAAACCACATGACATCTGTAAATACAAAAACAGTTTTTGGGCAGGGCAGTGAAGCTTTTAAAGGACAGCGCTAATTAAATGTATGGTACTTTCAACGAGGCTCCAATTTGAGATCAGATATAGACTCAAACATTTTACAAACTATGGTTACTGAGTAGAGGAAGAGTTTTCTAAATGGAGGAGGACGTCCACAGCATGAAGTAAAACCAAACTGTGTCTCTGTTTCTATTCTCTTCCTAGGCTTTAGACTCCAAAAATGTTGTCCTTGGATGCCTTATTGTTTTTTTTTAGGGCTGTTGTGGAGCTGGTTGTATGTACTGAGGGGCTACAATCAGATATAGATTTTGAATCTGTTATGTCCAGAAAAAATTGTGAAAAGCTCCATGAATTGACCAATAAACAGAAATTAACACCAATGCTTCATCACACTCAGGAACCCAAGAATACTACATATAATGAAAAGCATTAACCAATGTTTGTGGTGTTTGAGCCCCCAGTATCTGTACTAAAATCTTAAACAGATTGGAATGAGCAAATTCACCTCTAAATATTGGGGTTCAGGAAGGTAATAGCACGAAAGTGATACATATGCAAAGCATCACTCAATGGCTGCCCGCCATTGAAGATGACAGCAAAGCTCTAATGTTTAATATTATTGAAAGGCCTTCTCGCAAAAGAAGGCTTTTTGCCAAACATCCACCTAGAAAGGTCAGAACACTAACAACAACACACAAAAGTGTTGTATTTGAAAACTCATGCTAGTGAGTTTGTCAGCTGATTATGGTAGCCATTACACAAGAACCAAGAAAAGGGTATTATTCCTAAATGAACTAAATTGTCTAGGACCTTATTATGAGTGTTCTGTAGTTTAGATTTGTGACATGTGTACTAGGGCCTATTTGATCTGTGCTACATGTTATTTAAATAGTGTGGTGATGCTTTGTTATGTTGTGGAAGAGGCAGCCATCTCGTGACAGCTACGTTTTGTAGGATGTTACACATCATAAAGATGCAGCAGAAATTCTCTGATGTGCATTTATGAACAGCCTGTGATAGACATTCGAACTTGCTTCCAGGATATATCAATGTGGTGCTTAAATTGTATTTTATGTTTTGCGTTGGTTGGTCTTTGAAAAGCTGAAGAAAAACGTAGTTGACTTCCCAAATGATAAAAATATGCATTTGTGCCTCAACCTGTCCAAAAATGGAAAAACAGTTGTCTGGGAACTCTTCAATTTGGACTCGGTGGTTATCAAGCCCGCCGACAAAGAAGAAGAAAAGGTGATCATGCCTACGGAATTGTATATGGGAGAATGCCTAAAGCTACTGAATGAGAGTAAGAACTATAACAGACTCAATAAAGACTTCACATTAAATAATGTAGAAGATGTTGCATAAATGATGGGTCTTGCCAGCAGCGGCTCCTCCGCTACGGCAGAGCCCCCCCCCCCCCACTGAGAGCCAGCTGAGGGAAATGGGAAACATAAAATTATAATAAAACCATTTTATTATCATTTTATTTTTCTTTCCTCGCTAGAACTACCCAAGTCTGGGCGGGGTGGGGCCAGGATGACAGCAGGGAGGAGTAGTGTAGACTGCAAGTGTACATGATGGTTTGGCCGGCTGTCTAATGCCGGCTAAACTATCATGCACACTTAGATCTCTCTCCACCCAAGCTGTGCTGCACAGAGAAGAGGCACAGGCTCCTAGGACCTGAGCGAGTGTCAAACTAGCCCGCTCAGGCCAATTATGGCTCTGCTTTCATGCTGTATTACCAGTATGAGACAACTTCTTGATTGGTGCCTAGGAGCCTGTGCAGTGTGCACCAGACCGTGGGGAATCAAAGTTGGGACAGGAGCAGGAGAACCCCGAGACAGAGGCCGGCAGCAGCAGGTAAGTGCTTTAGTTTTCTGTTTTTTTTTGTTATTTACCCCCACACCTCCCCACCCCCGCCCCACCACTTCTTATCACTACTGGGTCACCACGAATGAAGCAGAATTTCTGAATGAAACGGAACCATGTATACCATACTTCTGTATCCTACCCAATGTAGACAAAGGGAAACATCCACCTACAGGACAACAACAAACACTGGAGGATATTGATATCAGAGACTCCCAACTATGGAAAAACAATGTTTTCATTTTAAAGGGTGAAATCCCTAAGGGAAACCCTACAAAGCCAGATTCCATAAAAAGACCATTACGGCATCTCCCTCCAAATCTCCCTCCAGTTAAGGGTCATCCCCCATGCAGAAAATGTAATGATGAGGGTCCTGATAGCACATCAGCATCAACTTGCAATGTAATAAGTTTACTAAATATCCTTGAATAACTGTGGGCAATCCCTTGTGCTACTCAGAGACCCATGGAAAATAGATTTGGGGCATCTGGTTGATAATGAATGGTGAGAAGCTTGTAGGTATCAGTGGGATGTGGCCATTAGGTCAGGCTTCTGCTTGGTGCAACTCAAGATCATTCACTAGACCTAGTATGC
This sequence comes from Calotriton arnoldi, assembly GCA_963921515.1. NCBI lineage: Eukaryota > Metazoa > Chordata > Amphibia > Caudata > Salamandridae > Calotriton > Calotriton arnoldi. The sequence continues at coordinate 276,304 of CAWUFW010012325.1, read as the reverse complement.
TAGAATTCAACTGTTAAAAATGGGCAAGTCTGGGAATGATATATGCTTGCAGGGCTGTAATTTTTCAGGAACACTGCTCCTTGCTTTGTGGACATGCCTGCGAATCACTGAATTCTGAGAAAGTATGCAATGCAGAGTGCGGGATATTACACAAACTGACATTAAACTGGATTCTTGGTGTAGCATCCTCCCCAGCCTGGTATCATGCAAATGACTATACCACACATGGGGCTCTGTAGTGCATGTCTTTATTTTATACATTGCATCATGAACTTTATTAACCACACCCAGACACACCTAAACGATTACATCATTCTTCTACGGAGTCCATCAGGGACCAGAAGGGACCCGCTATACGTTTTTACAAGACACTCCATCTGCCCCTCCGTTAAATAAAAATAATAATTAAAAAAAAGTACAAACATCATAGTCCCTCAATGAGTCATTGAGGTGCTTGAACCAGTCTTCCAGACTTAGTCATGTGGGGTTGATAGAGCCGAGGAGCAGGGCTTGCCTTGGGGACCAGGGATGCAGAGGTAGACACAGGAGGTGGGCGCTCCAGACTTTCAGGTCGAGGTAGGTGCTTGAAGTTTGACAAATCTCTTGTGATGGGCTTTCCAGGACTCTGAGGGGTCACCATATGTCCTTTACCTGTCACAACTCTCAGGGGGTCAGCATCAAATGGAGCATCAGACTTGCATTTCTGTTTTTGCTTGACCAGGAACCGGCTTCCCTCCTTGAAAACCGTGTCCAGAGCACATCGGTGTTTATCAGCATATGTCTTCCTACTGGACTTGTGCAAGGAATCTGTCGTATGGATCTCGTCCACATTTATCAACCTATGGGGCATATTTACTAAGAAGAGATGGAGTGGGGCGTTAGTTTTCCTGGCTTAACGCCGCACTCCACCACTTCTGAAATGCAGGGCTGCACCATATTTACAACAATATTGTGCAGCCCTGCATTTCCCCCTGCACTGGCACTTAATTTAGCAGCCTAGCGCCAACGCAGACACCCTTGCACCATAGTGCAAGGGTGTCTGCGCTGAGGGGAAGATTGTTTATGTGCAGGAAGGTCTCCCTTCTTGCACATAAACAATCTTTAAATGGCATTTTGTAACTTCTAATTGAAAAACGTCGGGCCCAATTCACAAAAGTAATCTGAGACAAAATCCTAACTTTACGACTTTCGGGATTCACAAAAGGCATTTAGGAGTAGTAAAGTTATGATTAGTGTAGTGGATGCTAACGCTTGTACTTTAGCTGGATCCGGCATCATCCCCTTTTCAAAGAAATATGCCCAAAAAATGTGTTTTGTTTTGTGAAACTCACACTTTTCTGCATTTAAAGTGGTACTGGCATCAGCCAGCAAGTAGTATTCTTGTGTAAGGGCTTTGTCATGTTCTTTTCGAGTGCCCAAAATACCAGCATTTTTTTTGTAAGATCTTTTTATTGGCATTTCATTAGTATACAAGGTCAGTACATCGTGACAGCATCATTACAGGTGTTCCATACAGCTCTACAAGACTGGATGTTCCTGGGCGCAGTTACATTGGATTGAATCATGAGTCTTAACACAACAATCGCCACTGCACCTGGGGGCGACACGCTAATGTTGCCCGTGCGCACTTGTACTGTCCCCTGTAGGGCGTACTGTTGCTCTTGTGTTGACCTACTGTGTTGGTGTTGGGTATCACCACCTATTGTGTATTCTTTTAGTATGAAACATAACTCTTCAACATGGGTAGTTTGAACTGGGATTCACTGTATAGGTGCATGCGCATATTAATGAGGGCTAGTGGGTCAAAAGGGCGGCGATAGTTACTAGGCTTTGTAGCGCAGGGGGTGGGATGCATTAGGCTACGTAGGGGGCACTGACTGCATTCCATGTGCGGGTTGGGGATCGCTCCTCTCTGAGCATCCATTTTCTGGGGGGACATGCTGTGCGCCTCTGCGGCGTGCTCCCTCTGCGGGGGGTAGGGGCCTGCGTGGGTGGCTCATCTGCTGCTACCTGTTTGAAGGCATGAAGAAACGTGGCCCATTGCATGGAAATGTGGTGTTTGCGGGTGCCCTGAATCTCTTCCAATCTAAGCGATTCCTCCTCTGCAGACCCCCACTTACTAACCGTCCCCCGCCACGCCTAGATCGACGGCGACCTCCAGTGCATGGCTATGCACCTCTTCGCTAAGAGGATGCCGAGGGAGGCAAAACGCGTCTCCACCTTTTGATGTTTACGGCGCTTGACTATGCCCAACGCACAGACCTCCAATGTGTTGAGATCGCTGAGCCCTGTTATCTCGAGCAGAGTGGCGTGTATCGTTGTCCAGTATGCGTGAAGTGCCGGACAAGCCCAGAACATATGAAGGAAGGAAGCGCCCGGCTCCGGGCATCTAGGACAGGTGAAGTGTGTGTTGGGGTAATAGCGTTGGAGCATTTCTGGGGTCAGATATGCGCGATGCAGCATGTGGTATTGTATGTTTTTAAAGCGATAGTTGCGAGACACCTTTTTCGGGAACTCAAGGGCGCGTTCCCATACTTTATCGTGGGGGGGCCTTTGGAATACTGCTTCCCATTTGTCTCGGAGAGGAATTAAAGTGATCGGGCTGAGCATTCGCCCCGCTTTGTACAACCATGTCACTAAGTGTCATCCTGGGCCCATCTGCAGGATCGCATGCAGTACTGGGTGTGTGGGCGGCTCCGGGTCGATTGTGCTCCACATTCTGCGACATTCTATCAGCAGTTGCCTGTGCGTGAGGAATTGCCCGTTTGGGAGGCTCGTGTCGGCGACTGGGTTGGCAAAAGCCTGCAGTTGCCCATTGGTATACAAGGCGCCCGCTTCTGTGATTCCGTGTTCGGTCCAGGGCGCATTCTGTGTAATGAGTTCGGCCTCTGGGAAAGCCCACCAGTGGCTGTATGGGAAAGTAGAAAGGGGCTGAGTGGCTCATTTTGTGTATGCATTTCAGGCATGCTCGTGCCACTGCTATCTGGAGTGGGCAATCTTGTATAGCCTCGGCACCTGGTAGCAGCATGCGATGTATAACAGGGGTGGTGATTGATCCCGCCATAGTGTGTGTTTCCGTCAGTGCACGGCCTGCGGTCCAGCATGACACCCATTGCAACTGAGCTGCCAGAAAGTACGCCTCAAAGGAGGGAGCACCCAGTCCTCCCTGATCCAGTGGCAACTGCAGTTTAGCGAGGGCTATCCGTCTGCGGCCTGTTCCCCAGATGAGGGAAATCAGGAGGGTATCCAGCTCTCAGAAGAAGGGGCAGAGGGACCACTGGGAGATTGGTGAAATAGTACAGCAGCCGTGGGACCAGTATCATCTTAGCCACTGCTATCTTCCCTATGGGGGCTAATGGGAGATCTTTCCAGAAGTTCACTGAGGTTCGAACCCCGGCTAGGACCCTACGGTAGTTCCCCTCGTACATGTCCTGCGGCATGTGGTATAGTTGTATACCCAAGTATCTAACTGCTTGGGCACTCCAAGATATGTGTTGCCCGCCCGTTAGCAGCGGTTGGGGTGGGAGGTCGCCTGAGAGTGGGTATACCATGAACTTGGCCCAATTGACTCTCAAAGTCACGCAGGGTGTCTAGTATGGGGGTGAGGTCTGACGTGATGTCCCGGATATAGATGAGAACATCATCAGCGTATAGTGACATCGCGTGGACCGTGTCCGCGATCGGTATGCCTCATGTTTCTCCCTCCTTGCGGAAGCGGATCGCAAGCGGCTCCATCACCATCGTGAAGAGCAAGGGGGAGAGCGGGCACCCCTGCCTTGTGCCTCTAAGAATGGGGAATGATGAGGACATATAGGGTCCCAATTTTACTCTGGATGTCGGCCTAGTGTATATGAGCTTAGTGTAAGAAAGCAGCCGTGGTCCCACTCCCATTTGCCGCAGGACCCGAAGGAGATAAGGCCAGCTCAGGGTATCAAAGGCCTTCTCAAGGTCCAGTACCAGGCATGCCGTGTGCAGGAAATGATTGCGAGTCTGGCCCTGAACGTGATGGAGGTGCCTAATGTTGTAGGAGGTGTCTTTCCCCGGCCCGAAGCCACACTGATCCGAGTGTATCAGGGTAGGGAGGATTGTGGAGTATCTCTCCGCCAGTATCTTCCCAAATATCTTGTAGTCAGCTGGCAACAGTGCTATAGGTCAGTAGGATCCTACAAGCTGGGGATCCTTATCCGGCTTGGGGAATGAGACTATTACCGATTCACACATAGAGTGTGGTAGGTCTCCCTCGTCTAACATCGACTGGTAAAGCTTTACCAGTTGCGGAACCAATTTGGTAGAGAAGTTGCAGAAAAACTCCAGCGGGAGGCCGTCCAGGCCGGGCGCTTTGCAGGTAGCTAGCGCTTGTAATGCCTGCTTAACATCCGATGCAGTAATTGTCTCATCCAGTTCGCGTCGGGTCGCTCGCATTATGCGGGGCAGGGGGATTGCACGTAAGAATCGGGAAAGGGCTTCAGAGTCCACTGTGGCGGGGGCCGCGTATAGTTGTGTGTAATATTGCTGAAAGACTTCTAGAATGGATGTCTGTGAGTGTACCAGGGCACCGGCTGCATTACGGATTGCGGTGATCGGTGGCAGGGTAGTGTCTTGCTTCACTAGCCAGGCCAGTAGCGCGCCTGCTCTGTTACCTTCCTTGTGCATCTTCGTGACGTGCGCTCTAAAGTTGTACCTATGAAGGTGATCATGTGCGCGTTATGGTCAGACAGGACCCTGCCTAAGTATTCAGCTCCCTGTACCTTAGGTAAAATGGGGGGGAGCAGAGGAAGCAGTCCAGGCGGACCCTGAGATCATGTGGGATGGAGTGAAATGAATAGAGCCGGTGGTCCAGATATTTAGAGCGACATGCACCCGTCAGAGCCCAATGTGTTGCCCAGGAAACGAATCATTTGGCTTGTGCTGTTATGGGGTTTGCCGGGTGTGGTGGGTAGGATCTGTCAAGGAAGGTATTTTGTACACAGTTGTAGTCCCCTCCTAATATCCATGGGGCCTGGGTGTATGCACTTAAGGGGCACGAGAGTGCGTCCCAAAATGTTCCCTGGTCTGTGTTAGGCGCATAAATGCTACCCAGCATTACCTGCTGACCATCCAGCAGCCCGTGTAGGAGTGTGTAGCAACACTCTATGTCTATTATTCTGGAGAGCTCTTGGAATGGGATCTCCGGACGTATCCAAATGAGGGCCCCTAGTGCGTAGGCCGAAAATGTTGTGGCGCAGAATATCCTGTGCCACCGCTTGCGCAGTTTGTCTAGCTCTTTCCCTACCAGGTGGGTTTCTTGCAGCAGCGCAATCTGGGCATTTTGCCTCTTTATATAAGCATAAACTGCATACCACTTCCGCGCTGAGTGCATTCCGCGCACGTTCAGGGTGAAGATGGTGACGAGCCCTTTATGCGCCATGTTGTGATGTGAAGGGTTCGGGGGGTTAGGATGCCTGGGTGCCACGCCAAATCGCAGAACACTTCCCTGGGCTAGCCTAATCGCACAGTCTAAGAATGAATGTAGCACCTCGCCTATGCGCGCGCGTGTATACAGTGTCGGGGGAAGAAACTTCGCAAAGGGAGACAACTGGGATGGGGAACAATCCCAATGCTGGGGACCTATCACAAACGAGGATACGTCCAAACTCATGCTCGTGCATGAAGAGAACTGCTAAATATTGGAGGGGTGGCGTCGCGCAGCTGCCAGGTAGCTCTCGCTGGGGCATTTGCAGGATCATTACGCGCTCCGTGGTCTTGAGAAAAATATGTAAGCGCTAGCTGTGCTGCTCGGTGTGCCGTGTGCCTCGACCTGCTTTATGGAGTTGCTTACCGAGTTGCCCTATGCACTTGTTCTGCTAGCTGCAAGTCATATCAGTGTATCAGCAGTCTGTTGTGTGACTAGCGGTGGGGTCATTGAGTCCACTCTGGAAAGCGTCTCTTCACTGCCCTCCTCCTCTTCTGACATGAAGATGTGTGGACCTCTGTCGGAGTCCGAAGCCGGCGAAGATGGATGGAATTCTGCAGCCGCCTGCAGGGCCTTTCGACGTTCAACTATAATTTGCTTCAGGTCCGGGGACTCCCAGTGGAATTGGGCGCTTGTCCGGTGGTGACCCTGCTGCTTTGTCGTTTCGGGCGGCGCCTGTTGCCACGTTGAGGTCTCGGATGCCTGTTGGTCTTATCGTTCACTCAGGGAGGCTTCCTGCAGTGGTGATCCGCCCTGTCTCGGGCCTCCTCCGCGTCCGTAAAGAATATGGCGGACCCCTCGTGTATGATTTTGAGCCGGGCTGGGAACAGTAGAGAGTATTGTATCCCCTCCAACTGCAGGCAGCGCTTGACATCCAGAAATGTAGCTCTTTGGCTTTGCACCGCTCAGGAGTAGTCCGGAAAGATCATTATTTGCTTGTTTTCGACATGGTTGGGGCCGTGCTGTCTGGCTGCCCTGAGCACCACATCTCGGCCCCTGAAGTGTAGGAATTTCACCAGCATCAGGCGGGGGGGGGGGTTCCCGGAGGGTGTCTGCGAGCCGGACCTCTGTGAGCCCTTTCAATGGAGAAAAAGGGGGTCTGGTCTGTGGCCGGTGTAATGGACTTGGTCCAGGACTCCATGTATGCAACGGGATCCACGCCCTCTATTTCCTCCGGGAGTCCCAGGACGCGGATATTGCACCTCCTCGAATGACCTTCGAGGTCATCAATGCTCTCTTCCATGGTTGACATCCACCCTAGTAGGGCCTGTAGAGACTCCTGATGCGTTTTGATTGAGGGCTGCATGGAGGCTATTACTTTCTCACCGTCTGACACTTTTTCCGCCAGTTTGCAATGGTCATCCCTGAGCAGGGAGATGTCTGTGGTGATGGCCCCAAGCCTCTCCTCCATCAAAACCCTCGAGTGTTCAATGGCCGCCAGCACTTTGTCCATCTTTTTGGAGAGAGTCAGTTCTTGCTGGGTTGCGGCTTCTTTCTACGGTGGCCTGGCATTTAAAGCGGGGTCCTGTGTTGCAGCGGGCGGTGCTGAGCCTGTCACGGCCCGTTGCTTTGCCATGTTGTCGGGCTGAGTGTCGCAGTGTCCAACTGAGGGGTTGTGTCACCTCTCTGGGGGGGGGGGAAATTAGTCACTGCGCGACAAGCTCGTTGGCCGGACAGCGCGGTCTCGTCTTGCCTCGTGCTTTTGCAGGCGCTCCTTACGCCCTCCTCTAGAGCGCACTCCAGTCACAGGGTTGCTGCCTCCGCGCGGTGGCCACCAATTTAATTCCTGGCTCGACTGGGACTGTGCGCGCATGGATCACCCCCCTGTCCTTGTCCCCTTGCTGTGGAGGTCTCCGTCGCAGGTTGTGAGGTCCTCGATGTGCCCCACCTGTGCCCCGATGTGATGCCCCTTTTCGCCACACTGTGCTATCTCGGGGGGGGATCGGAGCAACCCCCCGGTGGCAGGTCCTTTCTCTCATGCCTGCACCTTCATCTGTCTGTGCTGGTGGGCCCCACACAATTCCGATGCTGTCTTTGAGGCTCTGTGCCCTGCCTGCGGGGAACGTTCAGCAGCCCCAGGAGTGCCGTCTCTGCACTATGTCCACCATGTTGACTCCTGGCGCACCTGGGCTTAGAATATGCGCTGTTCTCCCTCGCCTCACTGCCCCTCCCGGGTACCTCCGGTATATGCGGGGGGAGTCACCGTGGACCGTCAGCGTTGCAGGACTGCTCTATGCTTAGCCTTGCGTGTCCCTCTCGCCACGCCTGCCATCTGCCGGCATAGGGGGAGGATTTGTTCTTTCGGCGGGCTCCGACGAGCGGCCGCCACGGGCTAACGGTCTACCTCCACTCCCTGCTCACCTCGCAGCTCTCGTGGGGCAGTCATCTCGGGAGGGGTAGTCGCCACAAGTCCAGAGCCCGAAGCGCACCGGCCCGACAGGCGAACCCTAGACCCGGAGTCCATCGTCCACCATTTGGAATACGGGACCACCGCCACTCCGGACTCGCTTTCTCGGGGCTGCTCGATGCTTGGTCGGTATGGAGCTCAGCGGCGATCTCCCTGGGAGTTCCGACAGCTGTAGGTCTCATTTTTGGGCACGTTTGAGCGCGGTGTGGCAGGCGAGATTTGTGCCCGCTAGCGGAGCTCTAGCCCAGCACGTCCGCCATTACAGCCTGCCTGGCCACGCCCCCGCCCAAAATACCAGTATACCATCACTATAATTAAATGCATGTGTGACAGGCTGTAATATGCAGCGAATGACATCCTGAAAACGTTCCACAGCTGACAACACCCCAAAACTTAGCCTTTTATATCTGAACAAACCAATATAGGTCAAAAAGGTGGTAATGTACCTGTAGTTTCCTCTAGTTCAAGTTGATGATACCCCTTGTTCAGATCGAGCGGAGAAAATACTTTTGCACCATTCAGTTGTGTAAGCATATCTGCACTGTGCGGACCAGGGTGTCGTTCTCTCTCAATTGCCTTGTTAACTTGGCGCATGTCAACACAGATGTGCACAGCACCTCCACTGTCCTTTTTTGGCACTACCACTATGGGTGAAACCCATGGTGTTGGACCAGTAGAGCGTTCAATGATATCATGTTTTAGCAGCATTTCCAGTTCTTTCTCAACAGCTTCCCGCAAGTGAAAAGCAATTCAACAATGTCCTTGAGCAACAGGGTAAATGTCCTCATTGATATGAAGCTACAATTTCATGGTCTTAAGCTTTCCTAGGCCATGAAACAAAGACAGGAACTGACGTACTATGCCTGCATGTGCATTTATGTTATAGTTGATGGAAATCAGACCCATGTCTGCAGCAGTACTAAAACTGAGTAAACATGCACTTGATGAAGTACCTTTAAGAACATGAATCAGTGCTTGTAACTTCATCTTTTTGTATCGCATCGTTGCTACAAATGGTCTTTGACTTTGCAATGGCATGGAGGCAGCCCATGTGTACACCTTTGTCTATGACGGTGTGAGACGGGCACAAGCGACTGTTCATTGTACTTCTCTGCCGGCATGATGTTTATCGATGCACCACTATTGATGATAAAAGGTATGGAACAACCATTCCCTTTGAGTGTGATCTTGCGGCAAAGAAATGTGGTTGTTTCACGTGGCGATCTCTCTTGGACTTGGACACTTCTCTGTGTGAAGCTAAACCCATGTGCTCATGTCGTTCACCAGTCGACACCTTCATCGCACAGACATCTTCTTCACTGTCGCTCGACAATGCAGTCAAAGAATCATTGGAAGATGATTTCGATGACGATCAACTGCGCTTAGTTTCTACTTGTCGCAATTCGTATTGCTGCTTAGTCTTGTGGGCGTGGCTAGTGGGTTTCTGGAACTTTCTGAACGTCCATTGTCTCTTCTCGATGTGACGTAGTCATTGTCTCTTTTGCTTTACCGTTACGAAATGGATTTCTTTCATGCAACCTCTGCATGTTTGTTCAATGGCGGGACATTTACCTTCATGCAGAAAGGAGATTCCACATCAGAAACAGAACTTCTGTTTCCTCGGACACATCACTTTATGGCCCTCAACCTTGTGTTTCTGCTTACTTTTTATGTTCTATGCTGATTCGCTCTGGACTACTCCAGCTTACATATCCTGCAGCTAGTCAATATGCACATTCTTCAGCTCTCGCAGCCATGAGCACTCTCTCCAGACTGAGTGTCTAGCTTAGCATACACCATCTGAATAAGTCAGAAAGGCAACCATATATGACTCTGAGATAGATAGCGTCTTTATCATTGAATTCATTGAACTTGCAATGCTTGATGAGGGGCCCAAGACTTTCAGCCAACTCATCCATCATTTCTCCAGCTTGCTGTCTGGCTTGGTTGAAGATGTACCTTTCCTAGTTGACGTTTGGCATTGGATTGAACTTGATCCCTAATGCCGGCTTAATGTGATGTTAAGATGTTTTATCACTTTTTTCAGACCGTCACCTTCAAGTTTCTCTAAGTATTTAATGATCTTTTTGTAATTTGTTTCTCCTAGTGCGTCTGTGAAATCGTTTAATTTTTTCATTCCAGGCAGTCCATTTAGCATCAATATTCTGCTTTTTGGTGGTATCAAATGGAAGCAGTGGCTTCAAAAACATGGCGGCATCATAACCACCTGTGGAAATTTCTGCTGTCGAGAGCAGGAATTGCTCTGGCACAGTCAGCTGCCCTCTAGGACCTGTCCATTCATACCATCTCTAAGCCCCAGCTGCATGCTTACATCAGAGTCATTGCGGCCAATCTGATGTCGTATGGCCTCTTTTTCATCTTTAACGGTGAGTGAAATTGTTCTCAACTTTCTCCATCATACCTGGTTTTCACTGCCTTTAGTGGTTCTTGGTGCCTGGATGATTCTGCTTTTGGTGCACTTTTTGGCACCTGGCTGTCGCAGCCTTCTGTGCTTCTCTGTACCTGGTTGTCACTGCCTTTAGCGCTAACATACTGTACGTATGCTGGCTCTGTTTTATGTTGCGGTACAGTACCTCTTCTTTTGGCCTTACCAGCAGGTTCCCGGCCAACTGCGAATGAACTTTCTGTAGGGCCTTCGCCTTCTTCGCAAGCCTTGCACTGACTGGAGTGGTGATTTGATGCCACAAATGCCAACCATTGACTGCTCCACTTCGACTGAAGTGCATGTGGCATGCATGAGCAGTTTGCTGGACCACCCCAAACTCTCAAGGAAAGCACTCTCTTTACTTCCGGTTGCAGATCCTCTAACTTGTTGCCAGTTGTAGAGTCCTCCCCAGCCCGGTAGCATGCAAATGACCATACCACACACGGAGCTACGTAGTGCACATCTTTATTCTTCAGAGTGAAACCGTTAACTGACTGTACTCATTGCGTCATGAACTTTATTCATCGCACGCAGACACACCCAAACGATTACGTCATTCTTCTACAGAGTCCACCAGGGACCAGATGGGTCTTGCTATACATATTTACAAGACACTACACTTGGGTGGTATCATTTGGGTTTAGGGTGAACAAAGAATCCCAAAATTCATTTTACTATTCTGTAATATTGCCCTAATCGTTGCCAAAAGGAACTCCATTAAACTTAGGTCACTGCCACACAGCCCTCTGTAACGGAGTGGTCCCGGGTTATGGACTGATGTATGTGTGCTGAAGAAGCAGTCTACAAGGCCCAAGATTTCCTATTAAAGTATGCCAAGGTCTGAGGCCCATGGAAAATGTCTCAGGATGCTACATACGTTTTGCCCAAGGTCAGAAATTTGCTTGCCCCCATTCCTGGGAGGGTTGGATTGGAGAAACCAAACCTACCCGTCTGTGTAAAGATCTCTTGCCACATTATCATTTCTAGATACTCATACTGGATATACTATATTTAAAACTGTGCCCTGTGCCAATGTTATACTATGATGCAATGCCAAGTTTTCTTGTTACTGTTACAGAAAACCTAATTATAAGGGTTAAAAAAAAAGAAAATGTAATGTATGTGGTCTTACAAGGAAGGTCAAATAACTGAATTTAGGATTAAGAACACCATGGGCGCTGAACATTCATTGCAATTGTAATTCACCCAATGTAATTTACGTCATCCTGTGCCCATGTAAAGTTAAGTACATTGGGATAACTACAAGAAAAATTAAAACACGGAACAACGTCCACAGAAGAAAAACATTTTTTTTGCAGTTTTATATAGCGCGAACTCGATCGAAGGTATTGGAGCCCTTTAAATGAGCATCAGTTGCATTACACAAGGACACATTCATTTTTAATAGGTACGGGAAGATTAAGTGATTTGCGCAGAATCACAGGATGCTGAGCCGACGCCGAGACTGGAACGTTGTTCCCTAGCGCCAAAGTCGGTAGCTCTGGCCGTTATGCCACATGTGTATATAAACCATTACGAAGTGTACTTGAGATATTACTGTTGCAAACTATTTGGAAGATCAGTTTGAATGGTTTGTTTGAAAAATTGGCATCACAAGGTAATGATATAAGCTCTGAATTACTCTTATATGAGCAATTGTGGATATGCTGCCTTAACACATCGCACCAGGGACTTAACAATGATTCCCGAGTGAAAAGAGTTGCATTATTAACAAAACCTTTTAGCAGTTCTTTGAAAAGATACTCCTCATTGTAATGACCAACCACACTCAGGGAGAGGATGTGGTCCGTCGGCTAGGGTTCGAGCCTCGGGGTCGCGTCTACATCCTGTGATTCTGGGCAAATCACTTAATCTCCCCGTGCCTAAATTTGTAATGTAAATACGGTGCTCATGTAAAGCGCTCCAATACCTTCGGGTCGAGTTCGCGCTATATAAATATGCAACAAGAACAACCACAAACCTGGCATCACACATGTAGCGTTGCATCTTCCAAGTTTCCACATAGGTAGGTCAAACCAAAATGACTAACACTAATATTTCTTCTCCAAATACTGAAAACCAATTGAAAATGGCACAACCTTATAAAATACATATTAAACATGATCGCCCTCTCAGCTGGGGTAGAAAGTACGAGGTCACTCCAACCAATTGCCTCCGAATTCACATATTATCCAAGTAATATGTATATATCACTTTAATAAATGTAAACATATATTACAAAGCGAAGAAAAAATATTTTCGTCCATTTAAATCAATCTGAAAAACAAACACATCTCATAGACATGTGACTGCTGCACAAGATACTGCAGCCAACAGAAATCCTCGAGGAAGCCACAATGACATAACGCATCATCACATGACATTAAGTATTCCAATGACGCACTACCCAGTCCACAAGCGGAGCAGCTTCCTTTAACAAGCATCGGAAATGCAATAGGTCTTGCATTTGTTTGAGTAAGAGCTATTGGCATTGTAAATGGCAATGTCTTTTTTACCTGTGTTATAGAGCGTATGTATGTGGTGTGTAGTGGAATTATGTGGCCTGGAATGGATTAATTAGTTGTGGAATTGTGTGGCGTGAAATTGTGTGGTGTGGGATTGATTTTTGTAGTGCAATTATGTGGAATGGTGGACTGTGGGATTATGTGGCTGGTAATTATGTGGTACTGAGTGTACTGGAATTATGTGCAGTGGGATTGTGTGTTGTGGTGTGTAATTATGTGGAATGGTGTTTTGTGTGGTGGAGTGGTATCTTTACAGCCACCATTGTAGTACTGTATATTAAACTGCACATTAACATCAATGGTCACATATGAATGAACAAAAGCAGAGTGCAGTTATGACCACAAACGTACAAGTAGTTTGCGTACTAATGTGCATACCTGCAATTTATTGGAGGCTATGTTGCTCATTAGAACATTGGAATGTTGAGCACTCCATTGAATACAATGGAGTGCTCCGGGCAAGTAGAAGCCCACAGAGCAACATACCAATGTTATTTTTGTTGAACAAAGGTCTCTCGGAGCTCGAGGGGATTTAAACCCCCAAGGGCTCCGAGAGGCCTTCGTTTTTAGTAATTAGAACATTCTGCCCTCTAGGAGTGGAAAGTTCTTATAGCCTTAGAGCCCTCCTAGCGGGCTCTACCGGCCATTAAAGACCCGCTCCCTTGTTAAAGGCCCTAGTGTTGGGCTCAGGCCTTTAACGCAAGAGCGGGCCTTTAATGGCCCATAGAGCCTGCTAGGTCGAGCTCTAAGGCTATAAAATATTTTGCTGTTGAAGGCGTGGCAAATAAAGAAATGATTAACACTGTTCGTGAGTCGATGAAGTGCCTTAAAATCTTTGCTTAAAGGTCATCAAACTTTCAAAAATTAATGCTCTCCTGGATATGTTTTTGTAGTGAAGTGAAGAAAAGTCAAGAACATTCCACTTTTTAATTTGTTAGACAAATCTTCACGACATGGGACATTTATCAGAACAGATGTCTCAGGGATGCCTACAACAATGTCAAACAGATTTTAAAAATGTTTTATTGAATCAGTGCCATTTTCAGAAATCGGGGAAATGGATACAGCTCTTCTTTTGATAACAGGCTTAAACTGCACTAGTTATTAAATATATCTATATATGCCTAAAAATGCACTAGTTATTAAATGTTTTATTGAATCAGTGCCATTTTCAGAAATCGGGGAAATGGATACAGCTCTTCTTTTGAAAATAGGCTTAAACTACACTAGTTATTAAATATATCTATATATGCCTAAAACTGCACTAGTTATTACATTTATCTATATATGCCTGGATGTGCCTCAACGAGGTAAACATCGGCGCGGACATATGTGTGTGACTAATAGGTCACACGTTTGAATACATCGGGCCCGTTCAGATATCTCTCCTTTCCAAGGCCGTAGATTGAGGATCCTTAATATTGTTGCTTACATCATTAAAATATGCCAAACACTTTGTATGAAGCGGTATGTAAAAACAATTTATTATTAGTATATCACCCATGCGGGGCACAGGCTCAGTCTCTTCATTGCTGTTTTCTTTTTCACTACCTTCAGTGCCTCTAGTTCAGTAGCCATGCAGGGTTGCAAGTTCAGGAGGGGAACATAGGGGGATATTCACAAGAACGTGCGCTAAACATCTCCAGAAAATGTTAACGCAACTTTACACATCGCAGTCTATCACGGGAAAATAACCCTGTGTTAACCTGGAATTCACAACATGGCGGTACCATGCGATAGTCCTCCGAAAACGCGGCCGATGTCCGCGATACAACCACCGCAACGAGTCAAAAACACAAACCCCAACACCAAAAAATGTGTGATGAGCCCATTCGCGATGAGGAAATCAGCGATAAGCAGCGCCAGGCCTGCCATACACACATGGCAGGCGGGAAAATCACTACAAAAGTAGAAAAAACACACAAACACAAAATGACCAACACCCAAGCACCATGGAGGCAGCCGGAGCAGGCGCAGAGGACGAGCGGAACCCCACAAGCACCCCGGACGATCAGCCTGGGACCTCGGTGACAGGGAAGGGCAAGGACAAGAAGAAGAGGAAGACGAAGTTCAGTCCGCAGGAGAATAGGATCCTGGTCACGGAGGTGATAGAACACCATCAACAACTGTTCGTCGCCTCCAATGTGTCATTGGGCACCAAAAATGGATTATGGCGGTCCATCGTGGACAAGGTGAATGCCGTCGGAGAGCACAAGAGGTCAATGGACGAGGTCAAGAGGCGATGGATTGAAATCAAGAGCAAGACCAAGGAGAAACTCGCAGGCAACCAGAAGGCAGCAATGCAGACTGGAGGTGGGAGCCCAGTGCCACAGCTGGAGCTGGATGACATGGAGGAGCTGGTGTCGACAGTCATCAGTGTGGAGACCGTGGCAGGAGTCGGGGCACCGGACACAGCTCGACATGACACAACACAACGGCAACAGGGTGAGTAACCACCAGGTACTGGGGGGACGGGGGGAGATGGCCACAATGGCACACATGCACAATCAAGCAGAGCACAGTGCACACCCACAATGACTCTGGATCATGGCCCTGATCAACAGCCTGTCACAATGTACATTGCCATGCTGTCTGAATGTGAACATGTACCATGCGTCTACATACATGTGGACACATTGTAACACAGCATCTCCCCTTCACATTGCAGGGGCACCGTCAACGCCACCTGCAGAGCAGTCCCAGCCACTCTTCACTGATGACGAGGAGGACGCCACCAGCATCGACACCCAAGCCCTCCAAGATATCATTGAACTCATCCGCCAATCCCCTCCAGGACCAGGGCAGCCCAGCTGCATCGAGGAGACCCCACCCACTCCACAAACCACCCAGCAGGAGGCACCCACAAACCCGGCTGCCTACCAAGACTCCCCCGAACAACACATGGCCTTCCAACACCGTGTGTTGGAGGTCCAGAGAGAGATGGCTGAGCAGGTGCGGGTGGGGTTCGACCTCATGGCTACCAAACTTGACGCCATCCATGGGTGTCTGAGTCCCATCAGGGACCACCTCCAGTCCCTAATGGACACCCACACGCCGCTCCATGGTCTCCAACGAGCCCTGGCTGACATCGCTGGAGTCATGACTCAGAGACAAGAACACCTGTCCGCTCAGAGTGGCTCCAGCGATCTCAGCTGTGAGATGGCACACATGCGGAGGCTCATGGAGGACATGGTGCGGATGGAGGCAGAAAGGATGGCAGCCACCGCTGCATATCAGCGAAATGTAGCTGGGATCTACTATGCCCTGCATGTCCTCATCATGGCATTGCTGCCACAAGGCATGGCGCAGATGAATGCTGCTGCCCCTACATCATCCACATCTCCGCCCCCTGGTGTGTCAGTGCCTCACAGTGTGGCAGGCATTTCCACTCCGGCACCTGATGTGTCACTGCCACACAGTGCGGCCGACAATCCACCTCCGGCCCCTGATGTGTCAGTGGCACACAGTGCCGCAGCCGGAACTGCACCACCCACAGGTGGGGCAGAGCACACATATGAGGACGTGGATGGGCTTGAGTTCAGAAGGAGGCACTAGCATTCATGTCCGCCACCTGGCCTGTTGCTGCTTGGTGCCGCACATGGCCCCATGACCTTCCACTGACCCCTGATACACTCTGCTGCACTCACCTTGGACCGCGACATGGACTGCCATATCCTGTTTGGTGACCAATGATACGGCGACCACACTGCGGACTGTACCCTTCCTCTTCCGCTGTACTTGTCAATCCCCGATGGACTCTGGCTGGCCCTCCACGGGCCCATATTGTGTAGTGGGGTTGGCATGACCCTGTACTGCTCCAGCTGCAAAACTCCACTGGATGTGCATTAAACATTCAGAAACGCACTGCTGTGTCATGTCTTTCATCATTCATGTATGAATGTGTGGATGAATGTAGGCTCAGTGATTCCCCCCAACGTCAATGATGCTCATCTAGTGGGAATCCAGTCACAGCGTGCTACATTGCCGATTGCGTTCCGGGTGCCGCAGACACCACAACAGGGACACACGCATTAGTCACTTTCTTGTCCGGACATGGACTGAACCACACCCAGAGCCCCCGAGTCATTATTGCAAACCCTGCGCTGGTCCGGCGTACGCCAGGCCAGACCACTCCGCTTACGCTCCGAGGGGGGGGGGCACATAGCTACAAGTCGCAGGTTTACACGCTAGTGGTCTGCAGGTCACTGGTCTAGTTGTCAGCATGTCACAGCCACTCCCTGAGGGCAGGTTTGCACGCACACCACACCCATCCGGCACAGGCGTCACAGGCCATGTGACCCCGCCAATATAAGGGGCCGACAACGTCACATTCCCCACTGCCGGTGGTGACTGGATGACGGACGTTCCACGATACTCAATCATAAAGGGCCCATGACTTGTTGTGCACAGGGTTAGTGGCACCCGAAGCCTTGTGGCCATCACGGGCCCACCACCACGTGGCGCTGACTGGGGTTGCACAGGGTAAGTGGCACTGAAATTGCTGAGCGGGTGTGCAGCCTGCGATGATGACGTTTGCACTGATGTGGTCTCTGCCATTGATGCCTCAGGACTCAGCGTCATGTGTGGGACCTGCTGGGCCGCGGCGCGGGTCCGCATGATGTGGAGCATGCCATGGTGGCGGGACCTGGGCCTGGAGCTTGCACAGGCATGTGGTGTGCCCACTGGTGAACACACCGTTGGCGGCAGGTGAGCAGTGGGGCATGGGTGCGCAAGTGCGGACAGCCAGCGCTGGCCGGCGGGAGGGGGTAGGGTGCGGCTGCATGTGTGCGCAGGACGGGCAGGCGTTGTTGCCGTGTGCAGTGTGATGGACTCTGCCATGATTGACTCTGGCCTCGATTACAGATTGCAGACCTGGTGACTTGCAGTGTATGCCGGCACGTGGTTGGAGACACACCGGTGGCAGCAGGTGAGCAGTGGTGCCTGGGTGCGCGGGGCGGCAGTGTCCCTCCTTCTCCCTCTCTCTCTCTCTCTCTCCCTTCCTTTCCTTCTCCCTCTCTCTCTCTCTCCCCCTTCCTTTCCTTCTCCCTCTCCCTCTCACTCTCTCTCCCTTCCTTTCCTTCTCTCTCTCTCTCTCTCTCCCTTCCTTTCCTTCTCCCTCTCTCTCTCTCTCCCTTCCTTTCCTTCTCTCTCTTTCTCTCTCTGCCTTTCTTTCCTTCTCTGTTTCTCTGTGTCTCGCTCCTTTGATGTGCGCATGACACACGTTCTGATTTTGTGCTTTATTTTCCAGGCTGTGACATCAGGATTGTCCTTGACGGACCCGACAGGAGTCTTCCGCATTGGTGTTTTGTGTTGTATTCAATAAAGTTTTTGGTTGTTACTTCAATGATGAGTGACTGTTTCTCGTTCTTCTGCCCACACATGTGTTTCTTCTTGTCATTGTGCGACATCATGCACTTTTTGTGGCTCTTGTGTCGTGCAAGGTATGTGTTTGTCCTGGGGGGGAATCCGGGGGGGGTCGGGTGTGGTGGGGGTGGGTGTTGTGGCCCTCATGGGTCTCGGAGCTGCATGATCATTGTCTCCATGGCATCTGTGGGTCTTCAGATGTGGCTCTGGGCTGGGCTCCCTTTCATACTGCGGGTAGTCGTCCTGCTTTACACCAGCAAAAGGCAGGTGTTAATTCCCTGCTGCTACCGCGGCTTATCGCCTATTTTTGGTTTGCATCGCAGATCTGGCAGTTCGTTGTGAAAGTGGTGTAGTGGTGTTATCATGTGTTTTTGCACGGGAACACCTACTCTGCATCTCATTAGCGTTAGTTGGTGGTGTCACCCGTGGAGGTAAATTTTGAGGCAGTTATCGCGGGAATACTTGCGTTGTCTGCAGTTTGCAACCGCTTGTGAATGGGGCGTTAAATCTATCTCCACTTTTGTTGCGTTAAGGTGGCGATAACTCGGAGATAAGTCCTTGTGAATATACCCCCATAGACCTTTTGTCCAAGTGTTCAAATTATGTTAAAACGAAAATGTGTGCTTGGTTAGAATAAACCACACAAAGAAAAGAGGGAAGAAAAGAGGGGTGTCCTTTAAAGTCACTTTTGGCCTCTTACATTGTGGAAAGAAATATCTCTTGAAGCCATTATTAAGCTCAAATGTTGTTAGCATTTATTCATTGTCTGCTAGTTATATTCAGCATCCAGTTAAATACTCATTTTACACATTGATGCATTCAGCAGAGCCAGCAGCTTTGTATATCTATAGCACAAGCTAAAAATCCAAATAGATTTCTATGGTAACATTAGCGCTGCTGAACCTTTCTTTTTCACTTAGTAGACAATGGAAACATTTCAAATAGTAAACATTGTTCAGAAGCCATAAGAATTTTTTAAGATTTATCAAAATAACACCTTGGAAGTAATAAGATTGATAATGCATTTTCCATTATAAAAAAATTCAGCAATTCGTTTGCTATGCTGGAAATGCTTTGTAAATCATTATTAAGTGACCATTTGTTATCCAAACTATGGCAACACATACCATTTTCATGTATACATAACAAGAGAGAAAGAAAATTCGAAGGCAAAGGCAGGCTAACTAAGGACACGCTCCTTGATGATGAATTGCGGTAAAAATATCATAGGTTTTTGATGTATGAGGATACAGTAAAGCAAAACAAGGAAGGAGGGACTGGGGCTTTTAAAGGTCCAGCTTACGCGCCCCAACAGTAATAAGAACAAAGAGTGGACTGTTCCTAGGTGGGGATCTAGGTCAAGAGGTTGGTCAGCGGAGGGGAGTGCTCCTTTTAGGAGCAAGGGCCCTCACACACCCTGGGGGGTGTCATGCTTTATCATTGGGCTGACGCTGCAATGCCCAATGGGCCCCTCAAGGGGACTCTTTGCCAGAGATCCTCTCTTTTTTGCTGATGTGTGTGTCATGAGGGAGTAATACAATTTGAGTAGAATGGGTGAGAGTAAAGTATGTTGAAAATGGCTAAAGGGATCCAAACAAGAAATACGTTTTAATACTAGGGTCCCCTTGTCAAGGATAAAAATGTGGTTAAAGCATAGAATAGATGTAATGGTCTATTTAGCCGCAATGAACGTGAATCAAAATGGTCAACATGTTTCATGCCTATTACAGTTCCCAGTGGATCATGACATTTCGTCAGGACCAAGAAGACCTCATTCTACTCGTCACAGGGATGGGTAAATTGAGAGTGTATGCATCATGACCGGTGCATTTAACATAGACATTCAGAATGTGCCCAGTATTGTTGGGTAGTTCCTATAAACCTATATACGATCTGCGCGTTTAGACAACATAAACTATGGGATTAGTGTCCCTACTGATTCCAGACAGCCCCACCGGGTATGTTTGCTTGTATACCAGCTAGCTCACAGTGCCACTAGAAACCCCTCTTACCAAGGAGAGAATTGTTCTTGGCAACTATTGATCATGACAACTCTGTCCCATCAGGGATCGTGGAAACAGTACAGTACGTTTCGATCAGTCACTCGTGCTCACTTTGTCTCACAGAGATACACAGAATAAACGGTGGGGACGTTTTTCAATAAGCATTTAATGAACCAGTGTCATTCTAATGCAAAATAGGTGTGCTGAAACAACCATAAGACAGAAACAGATATAACTGATTATAAGCACCAACAGAGTAAAAGGATGGTAGATTTCTACCATAGTGCTAAAACAATGAACACAGGCAGGTATATAAAATACATGACAGTAAAAATGTGTACTCCTACTATGCGACCCTAACTAGATGTACCTAAGTGTTCCTAGCATGTATTTAGGTTTAGGGCCAAGAATCCCTCTAGGATAAAGTCAAACCCCTTTACTTGAAGTGAGAGACTGTGGGACCCCATCTTGGTCTTGAGATGGACACTCGCGAGGGATGTCAGACCACTGAGAGCTGGAGTGTCTGCGTGCAGGAACTTTAGCGTCTTGCGTCAGTGTGTCAGCATGAAAGTCCTTTTCTCCTCTCCCTGCCTCAGCAAAGATATGGTGTTTATAAACCCAAAGTGGTACCCTCAGGGGATCTATCTTGCTGTGTCATGTTGGACTTAGGATGACGGAAGGAATGACCCTTATACATAGTTATTATGCAGGAGATGGTAGTCCTGCTGGGTTTCCAAGAATCCTCATGCATAATGAATGAGGCTAGTTTACAGGGAAACCCCACGTCCTGTTAGCAGTACCCTAACTAGGTAAAAGGTCCGTCCCAAGAACCGTTATGTAGTGTAATGGCAGGGGAAATATAGGTGAGAGGTTAGGTTGCTACCTGAGCCTATATTGGGGTATCTATATGAAACATAACAGTATACTTTACATAGACATTCAGAACATCTCCTGGGGGTAGACTCAGGCAATCGGGAAGGAACGGCCCTAATAGAACCAGACTAGAATGGCTGAAACATGTTGGCAACACACAGTAGATGTGCAAAACATTCATTTAGAAAGACATCACAAAATTCCCTTTTAACCATATTCAGGGGACCCACTAATAAAAGAGATACCTTTCAGTTTTATCCTCAGGACTTTTTATTACATCTGGATGGATTGAAATCCCTCAAAAGAGTGAGTCAGTCCCATTGGTACTTACCTACAAGGATGGGAGAAAGACATCAATGATGAAGCATGCCACAAAAATGTGGATGAAGTGTCCTTTCCCATTACCTTTTCATACGATGATATACTAGAGGTCCAATATCGATGTTCTACTAAATGTACCTTTTGGGCAATATTGTATTGACAGGAAGGTTGTTCAACAGTTATTGTATCCTCTCACTCTCTTTCTTGCTGATATACTAACAGTCAAAAAGCAGTCATCTGAGCTAAATTACACACATCGTACAAACATTAACCTGTAAGCACAAAAATGTATCCCACAACCCGGGCTCTTCTCTTTGTACTGCGTGATCATGTGGATGCCTGAAGATGCTGCACAGAATACTCAAGAAGAAGAGGAAAATTACTGAAGAGGAAATTGACATAGTAGTGAACTTTGTTGCAGATAATTATAGTGAAATGCCATCCTCAGAGAAGCTAAGAAATCAGCCTTGTGGCAGGAGCTCACAGACTCTGTGAATAATACACTTTGACTGGATGTTCGCACCATTGGTGGCTTGACAAAATTGGCAGGACAAGATGAGTCTTGTGAAGTTTCTAGGTAAAAGTTAGCTCTTCCTGGATGCAGATCTGGTTCCTGCCTTTGTCTCACCCTTCTCAAAAATGTATTCTCTCCATCATGCAGCCTGACATGGTGTATGGCCTACTTGTTCAGGAGAATCCCAACATCAGAACAGGGTAGAACAAAACACCAAGCTCTATCACATAATAACTTCCTACTCATGTCACACTCTCCTCAAGAAGCACATATCTTCCCCTCTTACAGATAGGCACGAATTAGGAGTCACTTTGTTTTATAAAGTCAGCATGTCAAGCGCTTTGCCTACGACAGTTGAAGCAGGAGTAGCCCTCCTGTGGGAGGGTGACAAGCAGTCAATGCACCTAAACACATCCCCAGCAACCAGACAAGTATGCAACATTGTTATTAATATAACAACCACACTCTAGAAAACTGTATATCTTTATTTACTGTACCTTGAAACTGCCATTCATTTTCACCCATATCTGGTCATCTTTTACTTTTAAGGTCCTGAGGTCAGTCCATTCTTTACCTACACCACTTCCTCAATTGCTGCTATGACTGAGCAGACATGTGGACCGGCCACAGACACCAGACGGAAGGCAGAGCTTGGTAGTCCACAGCCAGCTCAAATTTAATTTGTCTAAGCATATCTTCCTTGTCACAAGTTTGAGGATATCAAGGATAGTGAAAATATAATTGTTCAGCATTTCTCATTTATAATGGGTGAACTTATCAGTCTAATATAATTCTTCTTGTTACAAAACGCAATCTACAAATTTGCTACTCCTTGGTAAGCATATGTTACCTGTCACCCACCCAGTCATCTGTGTTCCAATTGCAATTATTGAGTGATATGTGCTTTGTCACAGTACTCTAACATACTTTCACATGACTCCAACGTCTGCCTATTACTGACACCTTTCTTCCAGTCACTGTCACCCAGCATAGGACTCAGTGGATGTTTATTTACTGCTGTAACATTAACATGCTACTATACCCTGGTAGTGTTTGTCTTATTCAGTGTTCCAGTACCCTGTATGTGTGTGTCTCTCAATAGCTTCATGCAATGGGCCCTGGCGTTCACACTATATTCCACTCATCAGCAAATATTAGAAGACACTTTGGAAGCAGCAATTCGGCACTGTACCATCCATCGGTTAAGTAAGTTGTTGACTCAAAATACATATACTACTGCCTAGCTCCATTTGTAATTTTGTAATTTTTTTCACCCTTTCTCTTATTAAACAAACTTCTGTTATTTAATATTTTTCCTGTGAGTAAGACTTCTAAAGTATATTATTTTCTGAAACCGATGTTATTGCTTTTCAAAAAATAAATAGATATAATGTATTACCCAGCCTTTTGTAAACAGTATATTATTGCTCAGTTCATTGTTCTGCTGCAAGTATACAGGTAGTAAAGACAGATATTACAAGGGTACTGCTGCAGTTCTGGACTGAATCATTGGTGCAGTGATGATACATTAGTACTACTTACAAACAACACAATAAAGTGGGAGGCAGAGGCTTAGGTTTGGTGTTCTCTAGTGGCTTTAGCACATGATTTCATCGACCAGGTCAGCATATCACAAATAGTATAGCTACATTGTGTGGCGGGGCCAACGGTGTAGTCGGGGTGGTCAGTCAGCCCTGTAATGCAGTCTGTGGAAGTAGGCTTTGGAAGGGCACCCGAAATATAGGGTTTAGGGCAGAAGGGGGGGGGGGGTTTCACGGTGGGAGGTTGTCATTGGAGATCATGTCTTCATGCCTGGACCAACCACTATGCAGCTGTTCTGGTGTGAATCCCATTTCAGCAAGATGATGACGGGCCAGCCAGAGTGTTTGCCACTGCATAGTAATATGCTTGTAAGTCAGGTCTTTTTAAACCGCCCTTGTCAGTGGGGAGGTAGAGTTTGGATAATGTGATCTGCCTTTTTCCCGTGCCCCATTGAGGTTGCACAAGATAATATTGAGGTCATGAAAGAGACCATCCTAGGAATAAGCACTGGGATGATTACAACGCAGTAGAACAAGTGTGGCAACACCACCATTTTAGAGAGGGCCACTCGCCCTGCAATCGTCAGTGGGAGGGTGGTCCATAAATTGGCTTGGGCATGGATTACCCTTACTGAAGCCCCTGTTTATTTACTGCTGTAACATTAACATGCTACTATACCCTGGTAGTGTTTGTCTTATTCAGTGTTCCAGTACCCTGTATGTGTGTGTCTCTCAATAGCTTCATGCAATGGGCCCTGGCGTTCACACTATATTCCACTCATCAGCAAATATTAGAAGACACTTTGGAAGCAGCAATTCGGCACTGTACCATCCATCGGTTAAGTAAGTTGTTGACTCAAAATACATATACTACTGCCTAGCTCCATTTGTAATTTTGTAATTTTTTTCACCCTTTCTCTTATTAAACAAACTTCTGTTATTTAATATTTTTCCTGTGAGTAAGACTTCTAAAGTATATTATTTTCTGAAACCGATTTTATTGCTTTTCAAAAAAATAAATAGATATAATGTATTACCCAGCCTTTTGTAAACAGTATATTATTGCTCAGTTCATTGTTCTGCTGCAAGTATACAGGTAGTAAAGACAGATATTACAAGGGTACTGCTGCAGTTCTGGACTGAATCATTGGTGCAGTGATGATACATTAGTACTACTTACAAACAACACAATAAAGTGGGAGGCAGAGGCTTAGGTTTGGTGTTCTCTAGTGGCTTTAGCACATGATTTCATCGACCAGGTCAGCATATCACAAATAGTATAGTTACATTGTGTGGCGGGGCCAACGGTGTAGTCGGGGTGGTCAGTCAGCCCTGTAATGCAGTCTGTGGAAGTAGGCTTTGGAAGGGAACCCGAAATATAGGGTTTAGGGCAGAAGGGGGGGGGGTTTCACGGTGGGAGGTTGTCATTGGAGATCATGTCTTCATGCCTGGACCAACGACTATGCAGCTGTTCTGGTGTGAATCCCATTTCAGCAAGATGATGACGGGCCAGCCAGAGTGTTTGCCACTGCATAGTAATATGCTTGTAAGTCAGGTCTTTTTAAACCGCCCTCGTCAGTGGGGAGGTAGAGTTTGGATAATGTGATCTGCCTTTTTCCCGTGCCCCATATGAGGTTGCACAAGATAATATTGAGGTCATGAAAGAGACCATCCTAGGAATAAGCACTGGGATGCTTACAACGCAGTAGAACAAGTGTGGCAACACCACCATTTTAGAGAGGGCCACTCGCCCTGCAATCGTCAGTGGGAGGGTGGTCCATAAATTGGCTTGGGCATGGATTACCCTTACTGAAGCCCCTGGATTGCCCTCAAGAATGTCCTGTGGGGTACGGAAAATGTTTATACCCATATATTTCAGGGAGTGTGGTGCCCACTGGATGGGGTCAGTCCCCAGTGTAAGTATGTGCATGGTTGCATCCCTCCGCAGTGGAAAGATGAAAGTCTTCACAGGGTTTACCTTGAGACCAGACAGGCCATGGAACTTGGTTAGCACACACGTGAGAGGAGCAGTCGACAGGTGGGAATGTGACCTGTCTAGTAGAGTTTCTACGACTGTGTTATCATTCCCCCCCAGTATCCAATCAAGGTCCACAAAAGGCACCAGGTGGTAAGAGAGGACTGCCCTATAATTGGATTGATCACAATTGGGGGCATAAACAGATCCCACCACAGGAAAGCCATCCAGCCGTCGTCGGGCTAAGGTGAATCGGCCATTTATATCAACTTTGGTCTCTAGCCTGAAGGGAACTCCCACACGGATCTGGATGGTGGTGCCCTGAGCAGAGGTCAAGAAAGAAGTGCTAATGATCTGTACCCCGCCACTTTCATCAGAGGGCAGGCACCAACGCAGTGTCGAGATGTGTCTCCTGGAGGAAGGCTATGTGTACTCCCTGTCTGCCGAGGTGTACCCTTATTTAGTAGTGTTTATTAGCGTTGCCCATTCCACAAACATTCCAGGTGAAAAACTTGTAGTTACCCCATGTCCCTGTGGGTGCCATTAGGTGCTGGGTAGTGAAAAGGGAAGGAGTTCACTTTGAAAGTAGCTGACCAGGGTTATCGGGTATGAGGTCTACCGGCCCATGATAGAGACAAGGGCACACTGCTTGCAGAAGTCAACTCAAAGGGGGTAAACAGTACAACCAGCAACAAACAAGGAGCCAGGCAAACTTAAAACAGCTCCCAACAGAGGGGAAACACTGCCTCCTGGCAACATGGTAATACAAATTTAGGACAATGCACGAGAAGGAAGTGGTATGGTGGTGCCCTGTCAGGCACAGCCCCACCCATTGGGAGAGCTGCAGGTCCTCAAGCAGTGCCCTGGGGGGGCAAAGCAGTAAAGTCCCCTAATCAAGAGTGTAGGTCATTTGTCTTATACTAAGTCGCCTGCAGTCTGTGGGGTAACCGGGGGCCAATGATTCATCTGGGGTGCCAACATGAGAGGTTTGAAGGGCGGCTGCTGTCTTGATGGCTACTCAGCATTCCACCTGTGCTTGGGTTTATGAGGGCAGTGCGGGTGTCGGTGCCTTCACCTTAGGCGAGAATGGTTCTGTCATTTCTGCCAGTGCTGCCAGCCGTTATTGGTGTCTTGGGCCACTGGGTGGCTTTCTGGGCTATGGATTTCGGGCAGCTAACCCTGGGCTTTCTCTGGTAGTGCACAAAATTAGGTGCACTATTCTGTTGTTACCTTTATCCCAGATGGATACAACAGTAATCAGGGACAGGTCAAACAATCTTTTTTTGACCGCTTGGAAGGAGGCTCAGCGTTGTTGCACTGCTAGCATGAAAATCAGGAAGACAGAAAACCCAGGACACCCCCACCATGATGGGATATTGTTCTCTGGCTTTTTGCAGGATGTGGACCCGGTTCAGGTAGTTTAGGAGTTTTCCCACAATTGGCTGTGGAGGAGCTCCAGGAGGAAGCGGTCTGGTTAGGTCAGGTGGGCTCGCTGCACAATGAACACTGTGAACAGTCCTTCAGGCGCGATGTTCATTTGGAGCCAATGCTCTAATTACACTGTGGTGTTCTGCCCCTCTACCCCCTCTGGTAGGCCAATAATCCACACATTATTACAGCACTATTGACCTGCTGTATCTTCCACCCACTCCTCGAGTACTCAGATCCTCTCCAGGAGTTCTCTTAAGCACTGTGCTGTGTCAGTACATTGTGAGTGAAGCTCCTGAATCGCCTGCTCTGTTGTGGTCACCCTGTCTTTTGTTTTGCAATGGTTTTCTTGGAGACGATTGAAGTCAACAAAGAGGGCATCAATTTTGGATTCCATCACAGTTCTTGAATCTTGAAACGCCGCAAGCATCAGGTCCAAATTGTAAGGGGAATCTATGAGGGGTGGGTGATCTTGAGTCACAGCAGTGGTGAGAAGCAGCACCCGGGGGGGAGATGGGCTCTGGGTGGTGTGAGTATTTGTGGTCATCTTTTTGCTGGTGCAGTGTCATCCAGTCTAGGTCAAATACCCCTGGTGGTCACGCCGCTGCAGGAGTCACTGTCCCACAACTGGTCTGCTGCTTGTCAGAGGTCCCACATCCTCCAGGAGAGCCCATGTTGCGCAGATGGAGGTGGCAAAGTGGATAAGAGAAGAGCCTGCATGAGCAGCTGCCACAGTTCACCCCAGATCAACGTTGGGCCCCTGATGTACGTCAGCCAGCAGGGCCCGGCCCACAGAGTCTGTCCACCAGGGGGGGAGGCAAAGGAGCCCAGTCAGCACAATCCTCGGTAGTGGGAGGGGGGAAAGAGCAGTTACAGCTCACCAGGAGCCTCCAGCACTGTTTATAAAGGCCTCTGGCCCGCCTTGCCGTCCCCCTAGCACCACTGGGCAGGTCCACACAGAGGCCGGAGTGGCCCCAACTCACCAGTTCCCAGCGGCATCCATTGTTGCTGCACTCCTCCCATCATCCAATACTGCAGCCTCTCTCAGCACGCAATGCAGCAGGTGTTACTGGGCCACAAACTTCGGGCGGTGCTAACATTGTTGTCGCCGTGGGGGCAGATGTGGCCACGGACCCCCAATAGGGGGGAGGTGTACTTTTCATGTCCCTGGGCCCTGTCTCTGGCACTGCCCAACCTGCAGGAGAGGCTGCCTCAAGCCGCCCCTGGGAGTCCATGAGACTAGCAGTGGGTTTCAGGCACAGCAACCTCCGTGGAGAGACGGGGTGAGCACCCCCAGCCCTGATAGATGGCTGGCAATGTGCGGGCCAGGTCAGAGTAGTGCTAATATGCGTACACCATCTTCATCGGTTGGCCACTCCCCCCAAATATACCATTACACTACCATTACACTTTTCAGCAGATGCTGCTTCAAGGATCACGCCCACTCCTATCTTTCTAAGCACCTGAAAACAAGGGCACATATGAAGCAATAGAAAACATGTATACAAATGTAAAATTTCAGAGTTTTTTTATTTATTTGATGAAGTGTCATCTATAACTTATTGTGTCTCTGAATATTCCATCAAAATGCCCTTTGACTGAAGAAAAGATCACAAAGTATGCTGCGGCATCTCTAAATGACCTAGCAAGGCGTCAGCAAACAAAAGGATCGAAATATGTTTTCAAGTTTATCAAGAGCAAATAGAAACTGTGAAACGTATCATAATAATAATATTTTCTTCTGTACTTGAGAAGCATCCAAGCAGGCAGTAGTTCCACAGCAATTGCATGTAGCATTATTTGGCATGGAGTGAAATTGAGTAAGCCATAGGGGCATAAATAAAGCAAGTTGAAATTATCCATTGATGAGGTGAAGAGAGCATGTATTGTCTTTTTCGATAACTGTTGATAATCATTTGATTAATTTGATATTTACCTTTAATAATTTATTTAGTTTACCACCAAGTCATGTTTCGCAATTGTTCAATTGTGGTAAGATTTCATTTAAAACCTTCGATAGTGGAAGGTGAAGGGGACTGAGATGTTGCCTCAATTCCCAGAGCTTTAAGAGGTGCCTCTATCATCCATGAGTTTAGACCAAGACTTTTGGACATAATCCATATAATTTCAGATGAGGTAACATAGATTTTGTGCCTCCTGACCCCACTTATTCATGTTTTGCCTCCTGCCCCTATTAATGCACTTTTAAACCAAGGGTTCTCAAATATATATAATATATACCAGTGACACTCAAAGTAAAGCCTGGGGGCCGCTTGCGGCCCTCCTGACCTTTGCATGCCGTCCCCTGGTGAACAGCAGTACCGGGCTGTTTACTTGACAGACCCCTAACATTCAGAAAGACTTTAAATAAATGGGCAAACATTTATTTATAAGTAAACTGAAGTAAAAGAAAAGAAACAAAAAAGGTACCGTGCAACATTCAATTTTAGGAACACGTTCACTTTTAAAGACGTCTTGCAACAAATGCCAAAGACATGAGTGTATTCAAAATTAAGACAATTGTTGATATGCAGAAGCATTTCATGTTAGTACTTCAGATAAAATCAGTTAATAATAAGTATTTTTTAAAAGTGATAGGTTCAAAAAATGAACATAGACATATGCGTGCCCCCCCCCACCCTGACAACAATGCCAATACTGAACTATGAGTCAATTTAATTGTCATGTGGACCCCTCTGGGTGACCTGAGTTGTTATTATACATGGACCATTATAATTTACTAAATCAAACACAAGAGAAGGTTTTCTACAGCGCACACACTGAACTCATGTATTTCAAGGTGCTCATATATGCAATAATGAAGAAAAAGTAGACAAAGTGAAATAAAAGGGGAATTTCCTGCAGTCTACGTGGTGAAAATATTTACCCATTTCCCGGGCTAGGGATCGCCCTTTGGTGTTTTCCCGAGGTTTGAACTCCCTCTGAACCATCTCCCCCCCCCCGGCGACTGAATGCCCGGTTCGGCGCTCCCCCTGGGTTCTCCGAGGCGTTCACTGAAAGAGAGAAAGCCAGAACTGGCAAAGGTGATAAACGGGCGAACTTGGTAGTCTTACCTCAAGATGGCAGCCTCCTGGGACAGAGATGCAGATCGGGAGCTGGCCTGCCTCTCTACCCGCTGCTGAGAGATGCTAACCTCGTAACCCTTGAGTGCTGTCGCATCTGCCGCTTTACCCAAACGAAGGCAGGATCAACCGAACAGACCTTAAACCGAACCTAGTCCTAAGCACCGTGGCATGCTTGCAGCAGCGCCTGCCAGCAGATGAGCCAGCACCCGACGGCGGCCCCCAGGAGCACGGTTTTTCAGCAGCAACACCCACACGCCGGCCATTGGGAGGGCGGACAGTGCCGCCCCGAGCAAAGCTGGCCGAGGTCCGGTCGCAGAGTGTCCGCATGGGGCTCGGCCCTTCCCAGGCCCAGAAACGGTCACGGCTGGGAATGAGTCCAGCAGCTTCCCAGGCCCCTCTCGCAGCTCACTTAGAGGCGGCCAGCCCAACTACTTGCTTCTGTTTTTTTTTTCCTTCACTTCTCTTGGGATTCCGTGCTTAGCGATCATCGGAGTGCACGTTGTACTCGGAAACGCGAACTGAAAGACGGTCACCAGAGGAAGCCTGAAGCTAATCACTGTACCTCCACTATAGAAATACAGAAAAGAGACATATCCCGAAGTAAGGGGCATACTTTCTTACTTTTTGATTCATTATGTACTACTTGGGAACAGCCTGACTTCAAAATGGCCACCTAAAAGGTGCCCAATGCCTCAATTCACTTTCACTGATCTGCCTGACCTTAAGATGGCGACTAGGAATGAAGTATTTGTATCAGAACTACTAAACCCTGGGCAAAGAACCTTAAATTGATCTCCAGACCAGACATAAACTCAATAGACCTAATAACATCGGAAAAGTCTGGATAAAAAACTATTAAAAAAAATAATAAAATAAAAAATGTTGTATGTTATACTGACCGGGGAGCCTGAGCAACATGGCTGATGCCCGGTGGAGCTGTTTAGGCAGCTATTCGCTCATTTCCCCCACCCTCCACCCCCCATCCGACTCACCCATCATGACATTGAACCTGTGAATCTTGCCACCGACCGTGGAGACTTAGCATTTTGGCCGATGCCCGGTGGAGCTACCTTGATAGCTATAGAGGAGATGGGCTGTGGACTTCCCCCTCGGCCGTCACCTACCCAGCCGGACATTGGGCAGACTTTTCCTTCGTCTCTCCGCCGTTTCTCCCTCCTTGTTACCCTTTTACATTACCCCCCTTTACCCTTCCTCATGCCCTAACCAATAGATGTAACTTATAACTGATGTATCTTTTGTAACAACGTGTAACTTGTAACTGATGTAACTGTCCTCATGTAAAGCGCTCTGATACCTCCGGGTCTAGCCAGCGCTATATAAAACTCAAATAAATAAATAAATAAAACAATTGACTAGGATCACACAATTTGTTCATGTAGGGAAGTCAGGATTGATCCTAGGTTTTCTGGTTTCACATTGTGCAATTTTATTTCATTCCAATTCAATAATAATGTTAATTCTTTTGTACACTTGTCTCATCCAGGGTAGTGATAGCAAGCAGAGTAGGCTCACCCTGAGGTGAAGTAGAGGGATAGTGACTAAGATACAGCATAAAACAGTATTTCCATATGTATGACTCTTCCGAGGTCTAGGGGTTTGATTTAGAGAGCAGTATGAAACACTCAATAATTCATGACTCACTGTCCACACCATAAACATACTTTGCTTCCCCTACACTCACCTTACATCACCCCCTCCAATGCCCCACCTCCATCAATGCGACCTTCGGTCACACCACAGAGCATACTTTTTAGCCTCTGGCTGAATGTTTGCGAGTACCCATGTAGTAGACAGTTAACAATAGGGACGCTTGAAGGGTGGTGTGAATATTTTTGTGGTATGTATGATTGATAATTGTCTAGTGAATGTTCTGAATATTTCAAAGTACCTTAAACTGAATTACGGCGACTCAAGATTTCTAGGGTTCAAGTTATGTGGACAAATCATTTTACATCGTCCAAAAATCCATTGAAGTTGAGCAAGTTGTTTCTTGGAAATATTCAGGTACAATATGTTGCTATCCTTTCTTAATTGAACAACAGTTCATGCAGTGGTTGCAAGATGATGTCCAAGTTAAGACTGAAAATTGACTGATTTAATTTCCTTTTCAATAGAAAAGTGTTTAAGAACCACTCTAAGAGAATAGGCACATTTTTACATTTTACATGCACAGCAAAAGATAGCACTTGAAGGTTGCCTCATGTAGCCGTATTACGGAGAGGCAAAACCAGAGATAGAGCTGGGACAGGTTTTGAACACTGGTAGTGCAAAGCTTAACACATCAACAAAGGCAAGACCCATCACTCAAATAGAACAAGAAGCAGAGTAATTTCACCAGGCATGAATGGGAGAATCACATACACCTGCATGTCACGTTCAGCTTCATGGCACCATGGTTGCTGGTAGTTTGTTCAGTCAGCAACAGCCAGCAACTTACAAAAGACAGAATGCATACAACAATAGAAAGTGAATGCTGTTGCTAGAGCACACATGTTGGGTTCAGGGAATGTGATACCATTTCAGGATCAGGGAGGTAGCTTCATGGGAGGTGTACGGGGTGGAACACCCCTAATAATTTCCTAGTTGGGTGTTGGACTAACAATGACAGTCGGATCAGCTGAGAAAAAATTATTTCTCTGGAAGACCCTCTAACTTTTGCTGCATTAACATCTAATTGTGCTCTCCTACCAATTAACTTTTATAATTTCCTGTCCCTTAAGAAACCACATAAAGTAGACGGTCTCAACTTCCTCCATTCCTTAGTTTCTAAAAGCCATAAAGTTTCTCTAATATATCAAATACTCAAGAAAACATCTCCTATTTTCATAGATGAAATCCCAAAAACATGGGATGCTTCATGCATTAAATATAATATAGATCCCATACCACCCTCACAACGGCCAGATATATGGAAATCTATGCTAATGCATAAAGTTTCACTGCTCATCTTACAATGCAAACTATGAACAACATTTAGAGCATTCTGGACTCCAGAACTGCTGTATAAACTCAGTCTCCTCTCAGTTGTGTGCTGGCATTGCCAGCACCCCTCAAGCGACTTAGAACATTTGTTATTCTACTGCAAACACATTACTCCCTTTTCGAAATCTATTCAAGCAACACTTACAAACATGTTTAACATACAAATTTTGCTTTCACACGGCATAATCTTCTTGGGTATACATGCAACTTCAGACTCGAATACACTATAATCTCTGTCATCTTGAAACTGTTTACTCATTGACATTCTACTTGCAATGGGTATCAAAAAGATTCTTGCAAACTGGAAAAACTATAACAATATATCATACCACACATGGTGGGTTTAGGTATGTCATAATCTTATCCACAACTGTCAGTTTAATAAAAAATCTTCTCATCTCCTATGGGCCAAAATTGACTTATATTTGCAAAAGATTTATCCATCCTAAGGTATTGTACGGGATTCTTTGTACATAATGAGTTCATTCACTACTACCTGATCCCCAGGTTCTTCTTCTCTTCTTTTTTTTTCTCTTCCCCCTTGCTATTTTCCCACCTCTTGTTCCTGACCCATATTATATGAGATATTCAGGATATAGATACAGTCATACCCCTCTAATCATTACACTGTTTTTATTTTGATTGGTATTTTTTGTGATATTATATGCTAACCTCTATGTATATATGTGTGTATATATATATATATATAAAAATATGTATATTTATTTACACATATGATGTATTCCGTTCTTTCTGAATCAAAACTGTAATATACATATATTTTTTTAACCCCTTCCGTGCTCATGACGAGCTCAGCTCGTCATGCTGCGCGGTAGCGCTGTGCGCATGACGAGCTGAGCTCGTCACGACCCCACCCGCGATCGGAATGTCCAGCACACGAGCGGAATTCCGATCGCGGTCAAGGGGTTAAAGGATTAGGCCCCTGCCCATCTCACTCTATTTCAGTGTGCCAACTGCATGGTGTTCAGTGGGTAGTCCTGCCAGATCTCAAATGCTGCAGTAATCCAAACCTCCTTGAAATGTGTACCTATTGGGTCCCTTTTCATGTCCTTTATAAGCAAGATCAATGCTTGATTTCCAAACGACTGCAGTAAGCCATGAGGTAATAAGTAACATCGATACAATCCCTGTTTGTATTTCATTTCAATTTCATCTTTCATTCTCTAAGAATATTTGTTCATTCTCATATGTTGTTTTTCTGTAGTTTTTTCATTTAACATATGTCCCCTTTACATGGAAGGGCTCCGAATCGGATTTGATTTTACCTAAACCGATCCAGAGCCCTTGTTGCTGTTACCTCGAGCAGACATTGACCCACTTGGGATTTTAATAACATTTATTTTTCAACAAGGGCAGCACCCATATGGGTTTGATTTAAGGTTCGGACTGCTGATACCATAATGCTTTGTGGCATACGCCGGAGACGGCGTGAGATCTTGCCCAGATGGCGGGACCCTTTTAATAAATAGCAAGTGTTCTGAACCATGCTGTGTTTGTTGCATTTCTGAAAGGCTCTGGAAGAAGGATTTACCTCCGAAACGCGTCAGCCTATGAAGCTAGTTTTAATGTCAGCATGGAGAGCATGGCCTGCTGTTGACCTCACTGCATGAGGAAACGTTATCGTGAGGGCATTCTCACAATGGGCAACCTTTGACTGTTGGATTAGGCGGCTTGGCCCAAGCCGCGAGGATGCCCCGCCGCGGGTAAGCGGACCTGCGATGTTGGGATGGCCTGGCACGCTTCGAGGACGAAAACGCTCGCCAGTGAGTGTTCTGTGTATTGCAGCGGGCACTGTACCTCGAGCAGACATTGACCCACTTGGGATTTTAATAACATTTATTTTTCAACAAGGGCAGCACCCACATGGGTTTGATTTAAGGTTCGGACTGCTGATACCATAATGCTATGTGGCATACGTCGGGGAAGGCGTGAGATCTTGCCCAGATGGGCGGGACCCTTTTAATAAATAGCAGGTGTTCTGAACCACGTTGTGTTTGTTGCATTTCTGAAAGGCTCTGGAAGAAGGATTTACCTCAGAAATGCGTCAGCCTATGAAGTTAGTTTTAATGTCAGCAAGAAGAGCATGGCCTGTTGTTGACCTCACTGCATGAGGAAACGTTATCGTGAGGGCATTCTCACAATGGGCAACCTTTGACTGTTATATATATATATATATATATATATACATATATAAAAACGAGAGATTTTTCGCGTTCCTTCTGCCAGCAAATGGCGGCGGGCTCCGGCAAGGACGCGATCCTTATCACCTCAAAACACCAATCTTACACGTACATGCAACAGATTGCGCCGAGCCCAGTATCCAATTTACACGTGGTTTATTTCTTCAGTAAATAACAAACAAACGCCCGACGCATTTCGGAACAGCCGTTCCTTTCTCACGGGTCAACTAGACATTTGATTTCACCCATTACATATAGTGCACCAAAAGTATAAACATAGACATAGGACTACTTGATAACTTTCAAATTCATGGTAAAAACGGCATCCATTTTGGAATGGTATTATACATGAATATACATGCACATTACTCAATGAAGCAAATTTATCTATTGAGTATAACAGATGCAAAAAGCAGAACAATGATAATACTTTTAGTTTGCTTGCATTATAAACACTGTAATCATATGTGAGAAGTTACAAATTGAGATCATCGTGTATTTGGTCAGCCAATAACACCTCCATGGACTTAAGGAACATATATTACAATTATAATTCTGCCCAGTGGGCCATAATTCTCATTTATGTATCATTACATGATTTATAAACAATAGTCCTATCCTGTACAATTCAGCCCAAGTGGGCAAAAATAACTTCATTTGGCCTACAAACACATATATCTCAAAAAATTTATTCAATCTCCCATTTACATAAATGTACAAAAAACCAAAATTCATGACATATGTATCATCCTCCATAGATAGCACGTAATGCCCTTCTTCCTTACAAGAAGTTATCGTCGTCTCCTAAAAGATAAAATTAATATGCACTGATCAATAATGATCCTACTCTTTTCTTTAAAAACAAATATCATACATGAGAGACAATCAAGACAGATAGCAATCTAAAAACAGCCACATTATATTAGAAGGATTGTTCTTAATTTAGCCTAGGTGTACCGCTAATTCCTCATCCTTGTTCATACCCTCCGGATGCATCGTACCGTATTTGATAATCATTCTAGATTCCAACCTCCTTAACTCACGGATCCTGTTCCCTCCCCTCTCTGATAGTGGTATCCTATCTAGGGCACAATATCTGAGTAAACCAGCATTTTTGTTATGGCATTCTTTAAAATGCCGGGCTATGGGATATTGCCTATCCTCATTAGTAATTGCCCGCATATGTTCCAATATACGCCTTTTCACCTGATGAATAGTACTGCCAATATATACTAACTGGCATGGACAGATAAGAGCATATACACAAAAATCTGATTTACAACTCAGATATTTAGAAATCACAAATGGTTTCTGTGCTGTTGAAAGTTTTACCTGCTTACAGTTAATACTATTTCGGCATGCTTTGCATGCTTTGCAAGTGTAAAAACCTTGCACTTTAAATTGAGACTTCATCTCTACAGGTAACAAAGTCCTACATAGTATATCTTTTAATGCTGGACATCTCCGAAACGTGATGCTGGGGTTATCACCCACGCATTTTGCCAAAGTTTCATCTGTACTAAGTACATTCCAGAATTTTTTCAGGCATTTGCGCACATCTCCTGCCTGATTACTGAATGATGTGATAAATCTAAGGAAGTCTCCCTCCTCCTTTTCATCAATTTTGACTTTTAACAACTCTTCCCTCTCCACTTTTTTCAATTTTTCACACGCTCTATTAATTACTTTCTGCAAATAACCCCTTAAAGCAAACCTTTGTCTCATGTTGTCCATTTCATTTTGAAACGCTAGGTCAGAACTACAGTTCCGACGTGCCCTCAATAACTCCCCATATGGTATACTATTTATGAGGCTAACTGGGTGGCAACTATCGGCATGTAATAAACTGTTACCGGCTGTTTTCTTCCGGTACAGTTTACTTTCTAATCGATTTCCATGCACCTGTACTTCCACATCTAGGAATTCGATAATATTCCTGTCCATTGAACATGTGAATTTTAAATTCAGATTGTTGCTGTTTAGGGAATCAACGAAAACACGGGCTTCTTTCTCATCCCCTCTCCAAACACAGAATATATCGCCTATATACCTTACCCAGAGGACGACATGGGTATTAAAGGCTACGATGTTATTGGCCACCTGCTCCTCCCACCAGCCTAGGTATAAACCCGCATAGCTGGGGGCGAAGCAAGTTCCCATCGCCGTCCCCTGGGCTTGGCAATAGATTGTGTGATCAAAAATGAAGAAATTATTAGTTAGACAAATAAACATCATTTTCAGTAGCATCTCAGTATGCATCAAATAACACAATGGACGACTTTTTAGATAGTAACGACAGGCTTCCAATCCCAAATCATGGGGTAAGCATGTATATAAGCTGTTCACATCAAGTGTCAGCAATAGCATTCCTTGTTCCCAATTAACTTTCACAATTTGTCTCAAAAAATCTCCTGTGTCCTGCACATAAGAAGGCAACGATTGAACATATGGTCTTAAAAAATAATCAATGTACTTTGAAGTATTTTCGTACATGCTTCCTATAGAAGAAACAATAGGCCTACCTGGAGGATTACTTTTATCCTTATGAACCTTAGGCAGTAAGTACATTGCAGACAATTTAGGAAATTCACAGTTTAAAAATTTAAACTCATCAATGGATAACAATTTTTCATTTTTCCATTTCACAACATATTCCCTATACTTTTCATTACTGGCCTCATAGTTTTTTCTAACACTTTTGACATAGCTTGCTTCATCACTTAATTGTCTTTTTCCTTCATCCAAATACATTTTAAGAGGCCAAACAACTACATTTCCTCCCTTGTCTGATTTTTTAATGACCTGGATGTATTTGGATGAAGGAAAAAGACAATTAAGTGATGAAGCAAGCTATGTCAAAAGTGATAGAAAAAACTATGAGGCCAGTAATTAAAAGTATAGGGAATATGTTGTGAAATGGAAAAATGAAAAATTGTTTTCCATTGATGAGTTTAAATTTTTAAACTGTGAATTTCCTAAATTGTCTGCAATGTACTTACTGCCTAAGGTTCATAAGGATAAAGTAATCCTCCAGGCAGGCCTATTGTTTCTTCTATAGGAAGCATGTACGAAAATACTTCAAAGTACATTGATTATTTTTTAAGACCATATGTTCAATTGTTGCCTTCTTATGTGCAGGACACAGGAGATTTTTTGAGACAAATTGTGAAAGTTAATTGGGAACAAGGAATGCTATTGCTGACACTTGATGTGAACAGCTTATATACATGCATACCCCATGATTTGGGATTGGAAGCCTGTCGTTACTATCTAAAAAGTCGTCCATTGTGTTATTTGATGCATACTGAGATGCTACTGAAAATGATGTTTATTTGTCTAACTAATAATTTCTTCATTTTTGATCACACAATCTATTGCCAAGCCCAGGGGACGGCGATGGGAACTTGCTTCGCCCCCAGCTATGCGGGTTTATACCTAGGCTGGTGGGAGGAGCAGGTGGCCAATAACATCGTAGCCTTTAATACCCATGTCGTCCTCTGGGTAAGGTATATAGACGATATATTCTGTGTTTGGAGAGGGGATGAGAATGAAGCCTGTGTTTTTGTTGATTCCCTAAACAGCAACAATCTGAATTTAAAATTCACATGTTCAATGGACAGGAATATTATCGAATTCCTAGATGTGGAAGTACAGGTGCATGGAAATCGATTAGAAAGTAAACTGTACCGGAAGAAAACAGCCGGTAACAGTTTATTACATGCCGATAGTTGCCACCCAGTTAGCCTCATAAATAGTATACCATATGGGGAGTTATTGAGGGCACGTCGGAACTGTAGTTCTGACCTAGCGTTTCAAAATGAAATGGACAACATGAGACAAAGGTTTGCTGAAAGGGGTTATTCGCAGAAAGTAATTAATAGAGCGTGTGAAAAATTG
The DNA here is from genome assembly GCA_963921515.1 of Calotriton arnoldi. NCBI lineage: Eukaryota > Metazoa > Chordata > Amphibia > Caudata > Salamandridae > Calotriton > Calotriton arnoldi. The sequence goes on along the minus strand of CAWUFW010012325.1, from coordinate 237,268 downwards.
AAAAAAGTGGAGAGGGAAGAGTTGTTAAAAGTAAAAATTGATGAAAAGGAGGAGGGAGACTTCCTTAGGTTTATCACATCATTCAGTAATCAGGCAGGAAATGTGCGCAAATGCCTGAAAAAATTCTGGAATGTACTTAGTACAGATGAAACTTTGGCAAAATGCGTGGGTGATAACCCCAGCATCACGTTTCGGAGATGTCCAGCATTAAAAGATATACTATGTAGGACTTTGTTACCTGTAGAGATGAAGTCTCAATTTAAAGTGCAAGGTTTTTACACTTGCAAAGCATGCAAAGCATGCCGAAATAGTATTAACTGTAAGCAGGTAAAACTTTCGACAGCACAGAAAACATTTGTGATTTCTAAATATCTGAGTTGTAAATCAGATTTTTGTGTATATGCTCTTATCTGTCCATGCCAGTTAGTATATATTGGCAGTACTATTCATCAGGTGAAAAGGCGTATATTGGAACATATGCGGGCAATTACTAATGAGGATAGGCAATATCCCATAGCCCGGCATTTTAAAGAATGCCATAACAAAAATGCTGGTTTACTCAGATATTGTGCCCTAGATAGGATACCACTATCAGAGAGGGGAGGGAACAGGATCCGTGAGTTAAGGAGGTTGGAATCTAGAATGATTATCAAATACGGTACGATGCATCCGGAGGGTATGAACAAGGATGAGGAATTAGCGGTATACCTAGGCTAAATTAAGAACAATCCTTCTAATATAATGTGGCTGTTTTTAGATTGCTATCTGTCTTGATTGTCTCTCATGTATGATATTTGTTTTTAAAGAAAAGAGTAGGATCATTATTGATCAGTGCATATTAATTTTATCTTTTAGGAGACGACGATAACTTCTTGTAAGGAAGAAGGGCATTACGTGCTATCTATGGAGGATGATACATATGTCATGAATTTTGGTTTTTGTACATTTATGTAAATGGGAGATTGAATACATTTTTGAGATATATGTGTTTGTAGGCCAAATGAAGTTATTTTTGCCCACTTGGGCTGAATTGTACAGGATAGGAATATTGTTTATAAATCATGTAATGATACACAAATGAGAATTATGGCCCACTGGGGCAGAATTATAATTGTAATATATGTTCCTTAAGTCCATGGAGGTGTTATTGGCTGACCAAATACACGATGATCTCAATTTGTAACTTCTCACATATGATTACAGTGTTTATAATGCAAGCGAACTAAAAGTATTATCATTGTTCTGCTTTTTGCATCTGTTATACTCAATAGATAAATTTGCTTCATTGAGTAATGTGCATGTATATTCATGTATAATACCATTCCAAAATGGATGCCGTTTTACCATGAATTTGAAAGTTATCAAGTAGTCCTATGTTTATGTTTATACTTTTGGTGCACTATATGTAATGGGTGAAATCAAATGTCTAGTTGACCCGTGAGAAAGGAACGGCTGTTCCGAAACGCGTCGGGCGTTTGTTTGTTATTTACTGAAGAAATAAACCACGTGTAAATTGGATACTGGGCTCGGCGCAATCTGTTGCATGTACGTGTAAGATTGGTGTTTTGATATATATATATATATGTATATATATATATACATATATATATATATTCACTGAAAAAACCATAGGTTTCAGGCACATTATAGTTAGAAATTAGCATTTAAAAAACCATAGAAATTCACTGAAAAAACCATAGGTTTCAGGAACGTTATAGTTAGTTGGACATTTCACTCGTACAAAACCATAGAAATTCCGGCGTTATAGTTAGTTCAGCTAACTATAACTCGCGCCCCCGCAATGCACTGCTGATGACGTCACATATTACATCATGCATGACATGGTCAGTGACATCACTGATGACATCACTGATGACATCTCAAATGACATCACTGATGACATCATCCACGTGAAAATCTGATGCACCTCCTCACACCTGAATATAACCTTTGATACACCCACTCTAAAATACAGACTACCATTTTCGAAAAAATAGACACATCAATACCAGTTAGTAAATACGCACTGACTGATTCCTAGGTCTACACAAACCTATGGTTTTTTCAGTGAATTTCTATGGTTTTTTAAATGCTAATTTCTAACTATAATGTGCCTGAAAACTATGGTTTTTTCAGTGAATTTCTATGGTTTTTTAAATGCTAATTTCTAACTATAACGTGCCTGAAACTTATGGTTTTTCCAGTGAATTTCAAAGGTTTTTTAAATGAAAATTTGTAAGTCTAATGTACCTCAATCCTATGGTTTTTTATTTTCTATATATATATATATTATCTACTGGCGGTCGCCAGTAGATAGTTATAGTTACAACCTATTATCCATAGGAAATCCGCGACATTCTATTTGAAATAACTCTCTTGCCGGTTGACGTATCTTCGCGAAATTTTCAAACTTCGTGGGGCGCTCCGGTCCGCTCCTACCCTGAAAGTCTCGGGGTGATACGTCAAGCGGGGGCCGAGAAAAAAGGGGGGTCCCAAAACGCGTTTTCCCCATGCATTTTCCCATAGGAAACTTTAGACACTGCTACAGCCCGAACTGCTGAACGGAATTACACCAAATTTGGCAAAGAGGTAGTTCTTGGTTCAGAAAGAACCCTTTTTGTTAAATGGTGTAAATCCGTTCAGTAGTTGCTGAGAAAATCAAAAAGTAAAAGTACATATATATCTATGGGCACGGAGGATTCGCGCACCCTCCCGATCATATATATATATATGCATCCATTTGGGGGATGATCGATTACGAACTATAGTTCCCATAATGCACAGTTCCATATGACTATCCCATTGGAGGGATTGCAGTATTTAAATGGGAATGTCATATGCACGCATCCTTCCCGTGAAAGCCTCTGAAGAGAAAGCTGAGGAGCTTTCGAAACGCGTCAGGCAAACCTACACGGAGGCTGTTAATGGCTGTAAGATGTATCCGTCCATACCATGGAAAGAGAGTTCTCTTGCTGCTGATGGCCGAGTGCGACTCAACTGATGGACACATCTTGGAGCTGAATGTATTCGCGGCCGTCTTGCCGCAGAGTCTGCACCACCAAACGATAATAGGGGGCCACTCGACAAGGTATTTACCAAATCGATTATGTGGGCCAACAGCAGAGGATATTGGACGGGCCCGCTTGCGGGGTCCATGTGACCTATACAGAGTATAATGCGTGCATCCATTTGGCGGATGATCGATTACGAACTATAGTTCCCATAATGCACAGTTCCATATGACTATCCCATTGGAGGGATTGCAGTATTTAAATGGGAATGTCATATGCACGCATCCTTCCAGTGAAAGCCTCTGAAGAGAAAGCTGAGGAGCTTTCGAAACGCGTCAGGCAAACCTACACGGAGGCTGTTAATGGCTGTAAGCGGTATCCGTCCATACCATGGAAAGAGAGTTCTCTTGCTGCTGATGGCCGAGTGCGACTCAACTGATGGACACATCTTGGAGCTGAATATATATATATATACATATATATATATTAAAAAAAATTGTGAATAATTTTTAGTTAGGAAAACTATATTCATTCTTTAAAAAAAAAAGATATTATACAGAAGTCGCGCACCCTTCGCGCACCCTACACGAGCTGTGCGCATTCCGGTAGCCATTTTGAAAAGTCGCGCTGGGGTCGCGACTTCGGCGTAATTTGTAAAGTATGAAATATCTTTAAATTAATTATAAATAAAAGTTTTCCTTTAAGTGTTTGTCTAAATTTATGAATAAAAGTATTTTTAAAGTATTATTTTCAATATAATTTCGACAAAAAATTATTTGATTATTATTGGATTCGGAGGTTAGGAGGGATGGCCATTTTGCTCGATCTGTTTTGCAAGATTTTTTGGTCTAGTCAGGTGGACACCCTCCTCCGGGTGAGGTACGGCTTGAGGATTCTATTCAAAAGGTGAGGAATCAACAGGCAGAAGTATCCATCAGAAGAGCAAGTTACTTACCTTCGGTAATGCTTTTTCTGGTGGATACAGTATCTGCCTGTGGATTCCTCACTGTCCCACCTGCCTCCCCGTTGTCCACCTGTTTCTACCAAAAAGATTCTTTTACTGTTTGGCATGAATGTTTTTAATATGTCTTAATCATGCTTATGTTTTAATAGTGAGAAATGCTTGATCTGTTGCTATTTCTTTATGCCTTTATTGGTTATGCATTTGTATATATATATATATATATATATATATATATATATATAATGCTCCTAAAGCTCTGCACTTCCATCCACCTGGCGAACAGAGACACGAACCCAACGATATGAGGCTAGATGTTATTTATTATGCAAAACCTCGAACCTGACGCGTTTCGGATACCTAGTACCTTTGCTCACAAGTCAAGTAAGAAACTGCCTTCGCCATTTTAAATACAATGCTGTGTTAGAGTGTTGTCACCACGTGGTTGATAAACATAGAAAAAACACACTGGCAATTTTGTATAACACTTATGACGAGTCTGTTTTCCAAACTATTTCATAATACAGCCATCAATGGGAACCTTGTTTTTCAAGCATGAGTCACAATCATTGCTGCATAAATGCACGCATATGAGATATAAATACATTGAAATTGCACTGTAAAATTCAAGGTAATAATTCTACACAGTGAATAAATAATTAAATAATTAAAAATATTCATTCACATATGTACTTGAAATACTGCAGATTAAATTCATAAAACATATAATTAACATCTTGTTAAAAACATGAAAATCATAGTAATGATAAAAAACTATGTCTGTGCAAAATCGCTGTAATTGTTTATAAACATTATAAATTAATGGCTCATGTCTGTATTTAGTACAGTGCCAATCTGTTTTCAACTTCCTGCTTAAATGCTGGAAAGTACCCATACTTAATTTTCAGGCTGAAATGTGCAAAATCGCAAAAGAAAGTGCCAGTGTAACTATAAAGTGCTATACAAGATCCATAATAGACCCTGTGTAAAGTGCTAGTGCTGATAATTTTAAAATCAATATACAACAACAATAACCACTAGGTAATAAGGTAATACTCTTACTTAACACAGATAATAAAAAAAGACTAAAAACCTAAAATACCTGCGGCATTCTAATCAATCTGATATAAAGAGATCATAACTAAACTTATTAATCCATATAACTGTCCAATAATCATAAAACTTTACAGGAAATGGTACAGGTCCTCTGTATTGTTCAAACCATTCGGTGTTTTACTGTCCAACTCTAATATCATTTTTGACTCCAACTTTCTCAACATCTTTTCCCTATTACCTCCCCTCCGGGATTTGGGAATTGCTGCCACAACAAAGTACTGCAAACAACTGAGATCGTTATTATGCATAGATTTAAAATGTCGGGCCACCGGGTAAGTAGAATCATTGTTGACAATGGCCCGCAAATGTTGCAATATTCTGACGTGCACCTGTAGCTTTGTGCTGCCCACATATCTAAGGCCACAGGTGCAAGTCAGAACATAGACCGCAAACTCAGTTTTGCAATTAAAACTTCCCCTAATCACAACCTTATCTGGACTAAAAGGCATTAAATAGGAGGTAGTATTAATCCCGAACCTACAAGCTCTGCAGGAAGAGCACTAGGTAAAACCCTGCTTAGGTTGTAGCCATTTTTTTGCTGTCGCTAGTTCGGGAAAAGTCTTCACAATGTGTGTAGTCATGGAAGGGCCCTTCCTATATGTGATCGTGGGTTGTGATGGTAAAATTGGAGCCAAAACTCCATCTGCCATAATAATAGGCCAGTTACGCCTAATGATTGACCTGATTCTCCTCTCCTGTTTACTGAAAGCCGTGATTAATCTTGGTGCATTCATGGAGGTATCTGTCTTTTCCGTATGTTTCACTTGAGACAAGAGTGTATTCCTCGATTTCATATTGACTTTTTGAACTGCCTCAATCAGATCGGTTTCACTGTAGCCCCTAGCTTTAAATCTTTGTAAGGCCTCTTGTTTGCATACAGTGAAATCCTCCTCTGTACTACAGATTCGCTTAAGGCGTATTAATTCTCCTAAAGGGATGCTTTTGATTGTATGCTTGGGATGCGCACTGCTGGCATCTAAGATTGTATTGCCAGCTGTGGCTTTTCTGTGAAGAGTTGTTGCTATTCACCCATTTTTAATGTATATTTTGACATCTAAAAATTCCACCTGTTGCTTACTAATCTGAGAAGTGAACTTTAAATTGGCAGTATTGATATTAATTTTATTAATGAAATCCTTAGCACTCGTTTCATCCCCTCTCCAAATAATAAAAACATCATCAATATAACGCCACCATTGTACTACATGGTTACAGTAATCAGAATGGAATGCGCGCATCAGGACCTGCTCCTCCCACCAGCCAACATGCAAACATGCATAACTGGGGGAGAAGCAGGCCCCCATCGCCACACCCCTCTTTTGTACATACACTTCATTGCCAAACAAAAAATAATTATTAAAAAGACACCAGGTTATTAAGTCTAAAAGCATCTTGTTATGAACATAACAATCCAATGGTCTTGTATCCAGAAAGTGTTTTATAGCATTTAGGCCCGTTGCATGTTCTATACTAGTATATAACGATTCGATGTCTAACGTCACAAACAGCAAATCCTCCGACCATTTTATACCCATTAGCTTATTCAATAAGTCACCGGTGTCCTTTAAAAAAGAAGGTAGTTGTTTTACCAAATCCTGCAGAAAATAGTCCACATACTCTGTTACATGTTCCCCTACACTTCCGATGGCAGAGATGATTGGTCTGCCAGGGACTGGGGCAATCTTCTTGTGGACTTTGGGATTTAAATACAGCCTGGGCAATATATATATATTTAGTATACTAAGTATACATGTGAAAATGTGTCGGTCCACCTGTTTACCTCGGTGGCACGGAAAAAATGGGTGGAACTGACGTCAGCACGCCGACGAGGTCCTCCTATGGCTCCTATGACGTCATACGGTGTCGCGAGCGGAGCCGTGCTATTATGACATCGTCGTCGATGTGGGAGAGCTAGGAAAGAATTTCCGCGGAATGCTGGCGCAGGGGATATTCACCTAAGTGTTCAGGCTAGTCCTTTGGGAGCAACTGTTTATGTTGCCACTCCAGAAACCGAAACCAGTGATCCGAGGGCAGAGGCCCTGCAGATGGCACACGAGGTGGGGAGCCCAGTCGTGTGCACCGGCGGGTCAGCGAAGTGACAAGCACCACTACCCACAGAAAAGGTAACGAGGGCACTGAATAACACAGGATCTTCTCTTTGTATCTGGCAGGAACAACAAGGTTAAAATGCCCTAGTTCCAAAATGTAGAATTAGTGCTACAATGGTCTTCAAGAGGACCTGCGATGGATGCCGCTTCTGCCTTCCGTACACTGGAGGCGGCACATGGGTCACGCGGTACGGTCATACTGCGGTGGGACGCACACTCGTTGACCTCTCATGGCACTGCTCCACACTTCGGGGACAACGCTTTCCATTAGCTGTGTTTTCTGATGACGTGTCGCGCCGGCCCCGTCCAACAGCAGAACCCCTTTAGATCCAAACAGACTCTTCCACTCTCTCACCGGAAGTGAAACCAGGCCACGCGGACACTTTCACAATACAACAGCCGGTAATGCACTTTTCGGTAAAAAAACACATTCCTTCCTCCTCACTGAAGAACAGGGGCCAGCTTCGATGGGTAAACAGCCGTTACAACGACTTTTTTACTTCGCGATACCATTACAACACATGCATTACCACGCATGCGTTGTACATCGCAAAGTCATTACTACGCATTTTTTTAGAACGCATGGTCATTTACCACGCATGCCTTTACAACAAATTTTGTTGTAAAGGTATGTATGGTAAATGACCATGAGTTCTAAAAAAATGCGTAGTAATGACTTTGCGATGTACAACGATCCACGTCATTGTAAGGAAACAGAGGCTGTTCCGTTTCCTCACAACGACGTGCACCGCCCCTCAGAGACGACATGAAGCAGGAACCACGAGGAGAGAGGAACCACGAGGAGTGAGAGGTAAGGGGGATTGGGCATGGGGTGGTGGTTACTTTTCTAGGGCTTAGGGTAGTGCAGTGGTGTTTGGGTAGTGTAGGGGTCGTACTGAGGGTAGTGTTTTAGGGTTTAGGGTAGTGCAGTGGTGTTTGTGTAGTGTAGGGGGTCGTGCTGGGGGTAGTGTTTTAGGGTTTAGGGTAGTGCAGTGGTGTTTGTGTAGTGTAGGGGGTCGTGCTGGGGGTAGTGGTTTAGGGTATAGGGAAATGCAGTGGTGTTTGTGTAGTGTAGGGGGTCGTGCTGGGGTAGTGTTTTAGGGTTTAGGGTAGTGCAGTGGTGTTGGTGTAGTGTAGGGGGTCATGCTGGGGGTAGTGTTTTAGGGTTTAGGGTAGTGCAGTGGTGTTTGGGTAGTGTAGGGGGTCGTGCTGAGGGTATATTTAGGGTTTAGGGTAGTGCAGTGGTGTTTGGGTAGTGTAGGGGGTCGTGCTGAGGGTATATTTAGGGTTTAGGGTAGTGCAGTGGTGTTTGGGTAGTGTAGGGGTCGTGCTGGGGGTAGATTTAGGGTTTAGGGTAGTGCATTGGTGTTTGGGTAGTGTAGGGGGTCATGCTGGGGGTAGATTTAGGGTTTAGGGTAGTGCAGTGGTGTTTGGGTAGTGTAGGGAGTCATGCTGGGGGAGTGTTTTAGGGTTTAGGGTAGTGCAGTGGTATTTGGGTAGTGTAGGGGGTCGTGCTGGGGGTAGTGTTTTAGGGTTTAGGGTAGTGCAGTGGTGTTTGGGTAGTGTAGGGGGTCATGCTGGGGGTAGTGGTTTAGGGTAGTGCAGTGGTGTTTGGGTAGTGTAGGGGGTACTGCTGGGGGTAGTGGTTTAGGGTTTAGGGTAGTGCAATGGTGTTTGGGTAGTGTAGGGGGTACTGCTGGGGGTAGTGTTTTAGGGTTTAGGGTAGTGCAGTGGTGTTTGGGTAGTATAGGGGGTACTGCTGGGGGTAGTGTTTTAGGGTTTAGGGTAGTGCAGTGGTGTTTGGGTAGTGTAGGGGGTCGTGCTGGGGGTAGTGTTTTAGGGTTTAGGGTAGTGCAGTGGTGTTTGTGTAGTGTAGGGGGTTGTGCTGGGGGTAGTGTTTTAGGGTTTAGGGTAGTGCAGCGGTGTTTGTGTAGTGTAGGGGGTCGTGTTTTAGGGTTTAGGGTAGTGCAGTGGTCTTTGGGTAGTGTAGGGGGTCGTGCAGGGGTAGTGTTTTAGGGTTTAGGGTAGTGCATTGGTGTTTGGGTAGTGTAGGGGGTCATGCGGGGGGTAGTGTTTTAGGGTTTAGGGTAGTGCATTGGTGTTTGGGTAGTGTAGGGGGTCGTGCTGGGGGGAGTGTTTTAGGGTTTAGGGCAGTGCAGTGGTGTTCGGGTAGTGTAGGGGGTCGTGCTGGGGGAGTGTTTTAGGGTTTAGGGCAGTGCAGTGGTGTTCGGGTAGTATTAATTCTCCTAAAGGGATGCTTTTGATTGTATGCTTGGGATGCGCACTGCTGGCATGTAAGATTGTATTGCCAGCTGTGGCTTTTCTGTGAAGAGTTGTTGCTATTCACCCATTTTTAATGTATATTTTGACATCTAAAAATTCCACCTGTTGCTTACTAATCTGAGAAGTGAACTTTAAATTGGCAGTATTGATATTAATTTTATTAATGAAATCCTTAGCACTCGTTTCATCCCCTCTCCAAATAATAAAAACATCATCAATATAACGCCACCATTGTACTACATGGTTACAGTAATCAGAATGGAATGCGCGCATCAGGACCTGCTCCTCCCACCAGCCAACATGCAAACATGCATAACTGGGGAGAAGCAGGCCCCCATCGCCACACCCTCTTTTGTACATACACTTCATTGCCAAACAAAAAATAATTATTAAAAAGACACCAGGTTATTAAGTCTAAAAGCATCTTGTTATGAACATAACAATCCAATGGTCTTGTATCCAGAAAGTGTTTTATAGCATTTAGGCCCGTTGCATGTTCTATACTAGTATATAACGATTCGATGTCTAACGGGGGTCGTGTTGTGGGGAGTGTTTTAGGGTTTAGGGTAGTGCACTGGTGTTCGGGTAGTGTCGGGGGTCGTGCTCGGGGTAGTGTTTTAGGGTTTAGGGCAGTGCAGTGGTGTTCGGGCAGTGTAGGGGGTCATGCTGGGGGAGGTGTTTTAGGGTTTAGGGCAGTGCAGTGGTGTTCGGGCAGTGTAGGGGGTCGTGCTAGGGGTGATGTTTCAAGGTTAAGGGCAGTGCAATGGTGTTCAGGCAGTGTAGGGGGTCGTGCAGGGGGTGGTGTTTCAGGGTTTGGGGCAGTGCAGTGGTGTTTGGGCAGTGTAGGGGGTCATGCAGGGGGTGGTGTTTCAGGGTTTAGGGCAGTGCAGTGGTGTTCGGGTAGTGTAGGGGTCGTGCAGGGGTGGTGTTTCAGGGTTTAGGGCAGTGGTGTTCGGGCAGTGTAGGGGGTCGTGCTGGTAGTGGTGTTTCAGGGTTTAGGGCAGTGCAGTGGTGTTCGGGCAGTGTAGGGGGTCGTGCGGGGGTGGTGTTTCAGGGTGTAGGGCAGTGCAGTGGTGTTCGGGCAGTGTAGGGGGTCGTGCAGGGTTGTGGTGTTTCAGGGTTTAGGGCAGTGTAGTGGTGTTCGGGCAGTGTAGGGGGTCATGCTGGGGGTGGTGTTTCAGGGTTTATGGCAGTGCAGTGGTGTTCGGGCAGTGTAGGGGTGGTGCAGGGGGTGGTGTTTTAAGGTTTAGGGCAGTGCAGTGGTGTTTGGGCAGTGTAGGGGGTTATGCAGGAGGTGGTGTTTCAGGGTTTAGGGCAGTGCAGTGGTGTTCGGGCAGTGTAGGGGGTCGTGCATGGGGTGGTGTTTCAGGGTTTAGGGCAGTGCAGTGGTGTTCGGGCAGTGTAGGGGGTCGTGCTGGGGCTAGTGTTTCAGGGTTTAACGCAGTGCAGTGGTGTTTGGGCAGTGTAGGGAGTCGTGCTGGGGCTGGTGTTTCAGGGTTTAGGGCAGTGCAGTGGTATTCGGGCAGTGTAGGGGGTCATGCAAGGGGTGGTGTTTCAGAGTTTAGGGCAGTGCAGTGGTGTTCGGGCAGTGTAGGGGGTCTTGCTGGGGTGGTGTTTCAGGGTTTAGGGCAGTGGTGTTTGGGCAGTGTAGGGGGTCTTGCTGGTGTTGGTGTTTCAGGGTATAGGGCAGTGCAGTGGTGTTCGGGCAGTGTAGGGGGTCGTGCTGAGGCTGGTGTTTTTAGGGTTTACGGCAGTGCAGTGGTGTTCGGGCAGTGTAGGGTGTCGTGCAGGAAGTGGTGTTTCAGGGTTTAGGGCAGTGCAGTGGTGTTCGGGCAGTGTAGGGGGTCGTGCAGGGGGTGGTGTTTCAGGGTTTAGGGCAGTGCAGTGGTGTTCGGGCAGTTTAGGGGGTCGTGCTGGGGCTGGTGTTTTTAGGGTTTAGGGCAGTGCAGTGGTGTTCGGGCAGTGTAGGGGGTCATGCTGGGGCTGGTGTTTCAGGGTTTAGGGCAGTGCAGTGGTGTTCGGGCAGTGTAGGGGGTCATGCTGGGGCTGGTGTTTCAGGGTTTAGGGCAGTGCAGTGGTGTTCGGGCAGTGTAGGGGGTCTTGCTGGCGCTGGTATTTCAGGGTTTAGGGCAGTGCAGAGGTGTTCGGGCAGTGTAGGGGGTCTTGCTGGGCCTGGTGTTTCAGGGTTTAGGGCAGTGCAGTGGTGTTCGGGCAGTTTAGGGGTCGTGCAGGGGCTGGTGTTTCAGGGTTTAGGGCAGTGCAGTGGTGTTCCGGCAGTGTAGGGGGTCGTGCAGGGGTAGTGTTTCAGGCTTTAGTGCAGTGGTGTTCGGGCAGTGTAGGGGGTCGTGCTGGGGCTGCTGTTTCAGGGTTTAGGGCAGTGCAGTGGTGTTCGGGCAGTGTAGGGGGTCGTGCTGGGGCTGGTGTTTCAGGGTTTAGGGCAGTGCAGTGGTGTTCGGGCAGTGTAGGGGGTCGTGCTGGGGCTGGTGTTTCAGGGTTTAGGGCAGTGCAGTGGTGTTCGGGCAGTGTAGGGGTCGTGCTGGGGCTGGTGTTTCAGGGTTTAGGGCAGTGCAGTGGTGTTCGGGCAGTGTAGGGGGTCGTGCTGGGGGTGGTGTTTCAGGGTTTAGGGCAGGGCAGTGGTGTTCGGGCAGTGTAGGGGGTCTTGCTGGGAGTGGTGTTTCAGGGTTTAGGGCAGTGGTGTTCAGGCAGTGTAGGGGGTCTTGCTGGGGGTGATGTTTCAGGGTTTAGGGCAGTGCAGTGGTGTTCGGGCAGTGTAGGGGTTCGTGCTGGGGGTAGTGTTTCAGGGTTTATGGCAGTGCAGTGGTGTTCGGGCAGTGTAGGGGGTCGTGCTGGCGGTGGTGTTTCAGGGTTTAGGGCAGTGCAGTTGTGTTCGGGCAGTGTAGGGGGTCGTGCAGTGGGGTGGTGTTTCAGGGTTTAGGGCAGTGCAGTGGTGTTTGGGCAGTGTAGAGGGTTGTGCTGGGGGTGGTGTTTCAGGGCTTTGTGCAGTGCAGTTGTGTTCGGGCAGTGTAGGGGGTCATGCTGGGGGGTGGTGTTTCAGGGTTAAGGGCAGTGCAGTGGTGTTCGGGCAGTGTAGGTTGTCGTGCAGGGTGTGGTGTTTCAGTGTTTAGGGCAGTGCAGTGGTGTTCGGGCAGTGTAGGGGGTCATGCTGGGGTTGGTGCTTCAGGGTTTAGGGCAGTGCAGTGGTGTTCCGGCAGTGTAGGGGGTCGTGCTGGGGCTGGTGTTTCAGGGTTTAGGGCAGTGCAGTGGTGTTCGGGCAGTGTAGGGGGTCGTGCTGGGTGTGGTGTTTCAGGGTTTAGGGCAGTGCAGTGGTGTTCGGGCAGTGTAGGGGGTCGTGCTGGGTGTGGTGTTTCAGGGTTTAGGGCAGTGCAGTGGTGTTCGGGCAGTGTAGGGGGTCATGCTGGGGCTGGTGTTTCAGGGTTTAGGGCAGTGTAGTGGTGTTCGGGCAGTGTAGGGGGTCGTGCTGGGGCTGGTGTTTCAGGGTTTAGGGCAAAGCAGTGGTGTTCGGGCAGGGTAGGGGTCGTGCTGGGGCTGGTGTTTCAGGGTTTAGGGCAGTGCAGTGGTGTTCGGGCAGTGTAGGGGGTCGTGCTGGGGGTGGTGTTTCAGGGTTTAGGGCAGTGCAGTGGTGTTCGGGCAGTGTAGGGGGTCGTGCTGGGGCTGGTGTTTCAGGGTTTAGGGCAGTGCAGTGGTGTTCGGGCAGTGTAGGGGGTCGTGCTGGGGCTGGTGTTTCAGGGTTTAGGGCAGTGCAGTGGTGTTCGGGCAGTGTAGGGGTTCGTGCTGGGGCTGGTGTTTCTGGGTTTAGGGCAGTGCAGTGGTGTTCGGGCAGTGTAAGGGGTCGTGCTGGGCTGGTGTTTCAGGGTTTAGGGCAGTGCAATAGTGTTCGGGCAGTGTAGGGGGTCGTGCTGGGGCTGGTGTTTCAGGGTTTAGGGCAGTGCAGTGGTGTTCGGGCAGTGTAGGGGGTCGTGCTGGGGCTAGTGTTTCAGGGTTTTGGGCAAGGCAGTGGTGTTCGGGCAGTGTAGGGGTCATGCTGGGGGTGGTGTTTCAGGGTTTAGGGCAGTGCAGTGGTGTTCGGGCAGTGTAGGGGGTCTTGCTGGGGGTGGTGTTTCAGCGTTTATGGCAGTGGTGTTCGGGCAGTGTATGGGGTCTTGCTGGGGGTTATGTTTCAGGGTTTAGGGCAGTGCAGTGGTGTTCAGGCAGTGTAGGGGGTCTTGCTGGGTTAGTGTTTCAGGGTTTAGGGCAGTGCAGTGGTGTTCGTGCAGTGTAGGGGGTCGTGCTAGGGGTGGTGTTTCACTGTTTAGGGCAGTGCAGTGGTGTCCGGGCAGTGTAGGGGGTCATGCAGGGGGTGGTGTTTCAGGGATTAGGGCAGTGCAGTGGTGTTCGGGCAGTGTAGGGGGTCGTGCTGGGGTTGGTGTTTCAATGTTTTGGGCAGAGCAGTGGTGTTTGGGCAGTGTAGGGGGTCGTGCTGGGGGTGGTGTTTCAGGGTTTAGGGCAGTGCAGTGGTGTTCGGTCAGTGTAGGGGGTCTTGCTGGGGTGGTGTTTCAGGGTTTAGGGCAGTGCAGTGGTGTTCGGGCAGTGTAGGGGGTCTTGCTGGGAGTGGTGTTTCAGGGTTTAGGGCAGTGCAGTGGTGTTTGGGCAGTGTAGGGGTTCTTGCTGGGCCTGGTGTTTCAGTGTTTAGGGCTGTGCAGTGGTGTTTGGGCAGTGTAGGGGGTCTTGCTGGGGCTGGTGTTTCAGGGTTTAGGGCAGTGCATGATGTTCGGGCAGTGTAGGGGGTCGTGCTGATGCTGGTGGTTCAGGGTTTAGGGCAGTGCAGTGGTGTTCGGGCAGTGTAGGGGGTCGTGCTGGGGCTGGTGTTTCAGGGTTTAGGGCAGTGCAGTGGTGTTTGGTCAGTGTAGGGGATCTTGCTGGGGTGGTGTTTCAGGGTTTAGGGCAGTGCAGTGGTGTTCGGGCAGTGTAGGGGGTCTTGCTGGGAGTGGTGTTTCAGGGTTTAGGGCAGTGCAGTGGTGTTTGGTCAGTGTAGGGGGTCTTGCTGGGCCTGGTGTTTCAGTGTTTAGGGCAGTGCAGTGGTGTTCGGGCAGTGTAGGGGGTCTTGTTGGGGCTGGTGTTTCAGGGTTTAGGGCAGTGCATGATGTTCGGCCAGTGTAGGGGGTCGTGCTGGGGCTGGTGGTTCAGGGTTTAGGGCAGTGCAGTGCAGTGGTGTTCGGGCAGTGTAGGGGTCGTGCTGGGGCTAGTGTTTCAGGGTTTAGGGCAGAGCAGTGGTGTTCGGGCAGTGTAGGGGGTCTTGCTGGGCCTGGTGTTTCAGGGTTTAGGGCAGTGCAGTGGTGTTCGGGCAGTTTAGGGGTCGTGCAGGGGCTGGTGTTTCAGGGTTTAGGGCAGTGCAGTGGTGTTCGGGCAGTGTAGGGGGTCGTGCAGGGGGTAGTGTTTCAGGCTTTAGTGCAGTGGTGTTCGGGCAGTGTAGGGGGTCGTGCTGGGGCTGCTGTTTCAGGGTTTAGGGCAGTGCAGTGGTGTTCGGGCAGTGTAGGGGGTCGTGCTGGGGCTGGTGTTTCAGGGTTTAGGGCAGTGCAGTGGTGTTCGGGCAGTGTAGGGGGTCGTGCTGGGGCTGGTGTTTCAGGGTTTAGGGCAGTGCAGTGGTGTTCGGGCAGTGTAGGGGGTCGTGCTGGGGCTGGTGTTTCAGGGTTTAGGGCAGTGCAGTGGTGTTCGGGCAGTGTAGGGGGTCGTGCTGGGGGTGGTGTTTCAGGGTTTAGGGCAGGGCAGTGGTGTTCGGGCAGTGTAGGGGGTCTTGCTGGGAGTGTTGTTTCAGGGTTTAGGGCAGTGGTGTTCAGGCAGTGTAGGGGGTCTTGCTGGGGGTGATGTTTCAGGGTTTAGGGCAGTGCAGTGGTGTTTGGGCAGTGTAGGGGTTCGTGCTGGGGGTAGTGTTTCAGGGTTTAGGGCAGTGCAGTGGTGTTCGGGCAGTGTAGGGGGTCGTGCTGGGGGTGGTGTTTCAGGGTTTAGGGCAGTGCAGTTGTGTTCGGGCAGTGTAGGGGGTCATGCTGGGGTTGGTGCTTCAGGGTTTAGGGCAGTGCAGTGGTGTTCCGGCAGAGTAGGGAGTCGTGCTGGGGCTGGTGTTTCAGGGTTTACAGCAGTGCAGTGGTGTTCGGGCAGTGTAGGGGGTCGTGCTGGGTGTGGTGTTTCAGGGTTTAGGGCAGTGCAGTGGTGTTCGGGCAGTGTAGGGGGTCGTGCTGGGGCTGGTGTTTCAGGGTTTAGGGCAGTGTAGTGGTGTTCGGGCAGTGTAGGGGGTCGTGCTGGGGCTAGTGTTTCAGGGTTTAGGGCAAAGCAGTGGTGTTCGGGCAGGGTAGGGGGTCGTGCTGGGGCTGGTGTTTCAGGGTTTAGGGCAGTGCAGTGGTGTTCGGGCAGTGTAGGGGGTCGTGCTGGGGGTGGTGTTTCAGGGTTTAGGGCAGTGCAGTGGTGTTCGGGCAGTGTAAGGGGTCGTGCTGGGGCTGGTGTTTCAGGGTTTAGGGCAGTGTAGTGGTGTTCGGGCAGTGTAGGGGGTCGTGCTGGGGCTGGTGTTTCAGGGTTTAGGGCAGTGCAGTGGTGTTCGGGCAGTGTAGGGGTTCGTGCTGGGGCTGGTGTTTCTGGGTTTAGGGCAGTGCAGTGGTGTTCGGGCAGTGTAAGGGGTCGTGCTGGGCTGGTGTTTCAGGGTTTAGGGCAGTGCAATAGTGTTCGGGCAGTGTAGGGGGTCGTGCTGGGGCTGGTGTTTCAGGGTTTAGGGCAGTGCAGTGGTGTTCGGGCAGTGTAGGGGGTCGTGCTGGGGCTAGTGTTTCATGGTTTTGGGCAAGGCAGTGGTGTTCGGGCAGTGTAGGGGTCATGCTGGGGGTGGTGTTTCAGGGTTTAGGGCAGTGCAGTGGTGTTCGGGCAGTGTAGGGGGTCTTGCTGGGGGTGGTGTTTCAGGGTTTATGGCAGTGGTGTTCGGGCAGTGTATGGGGTCTTGCTGGGGGTTATGTTTCAGGGTTTAGGACAGTGCAGTGGTGTTCAGGCAGTGTAGGGGGTCTTGCTGGGTTAGTGTTTCAGGGTTTAGGGCAGTGCAGTGGTGTTCGTGCAGTGTAGGGGGTCGTGCTAGGGGTGGTGTTTCACTGTTTAGGGCAGTGCAGTGGTGTCCGGGCAGTGTAGGGGGTCATGCAGGGGGTGGTGTTTCAGGGATTAGGGCAGTGCAGTGGTGTTCGGGCAGTGTAGGGGGTCGTGCTGGGGTTGGTGTTTCAATGTTTTGGGCAGAGCAGTGGTGTTTGGGCAGTGTAGGGGGTCGTGCTGGGGGTGGTGTTTCAGGGTTTTTGGGCAGTGCAGTGGTGTTCGGTCAGTGTAGGGGGTCTTGCTGGGGTGGTGTTTCAGGGTTTAGGGCAGTGCAGTGGTGTTCGGGCAGTGTAGGGGGTCTTGCTGGGAGTGGTGTTTCAGGGTTTAGGGCAGTGCAGTGGTGTTTGGGCAGTGTAGGGGTTCTTGCTGGGCCTGGTGTTTCAGTGTTTAGGGCTGTGCAGTGGTGTTTGGGCAGTGTAGGGGGTCTTGCTGGGGCTGGTGTTTCAGGGTTTAGGGCAGTGCAGTGATGTTCGGGCAGTGTAGGGGGTCGTGCTGGTGCTGGTGGTTCAGGGTTTAGGGCAGTGCAGTGGTGTTCGGGCAGTGTAGGGGGTCGTGCTGGGGCTGGTGTTTCAGGGTTTAGGGCAGTGCAGTGGTGTTTGGTCAGTGTAGGGGGTCTTGCTGGGGTGGTGTTTCAGGGTTTAGGGCAGTGCAGTGGTGTTCGGGCAGTGTAGGGGGTCTTGCTGGGAGTGGTGTTTCAGGGTTTAGGGCAGTGCAGTG
This sequence comes from Calotriton arnoldi, assembly GCA_963921515.1. Taxonomy (NCBI): domain Eukaryota; kingdom Metazoa; phylum Chordata; class Amphibia; order Caudata; family Salamandridae; genus Calotriton; species Calotriton arnoldi. Next base: position 219,956 of record CAWUFW010012325.1, on the reverse strand, counting down.
GTGTTTGGGCAGTGTAGGGGGTCTTGCTGGGCCTGGTGTTTCAGTGTTTAGGGCAGTGCAGTGGTGTTCGGGCAGTGTAGGGGGTCTTGCTGGGGCTGGTGTTTCAGGGTTTAGGGCAGTGCATGATGTTCGGCCAATGTAGGGGGTCGTGCTGGGGCTGGTGGTTCAGGGTTTAGGGCAGTGCAGTGCAGTGGTGTTCGGGCAGTGTAGGGGGTCGTGCTGGGGCTGGTGTTTCAGGGTTTAGGGCAGTGCAGTGGTGTTCGGGCAGTGTATGGGGTCATGCTGGGGCTGGTGTTTCAGGGTTTAGGGCAGTGCAGTGGTGTTCGGGCAGTGTAGGGGGTTGTGCTGGGGCTAGTGTTTCAGGGTTTAGGGCAGTGCAGTGGTGTTCGGGCAGTGTAGGGGGTCGTGCTGGGGCTGGTGTTTCAGGGTTTAGGGCAGTGCAGTGGTGTTCGGGTAGTATTGGGGGTCGTGCTGGGGCTGGTGTTTCAGGGTTTAGGGCAGTGCAGTGGTGTTCGGGCAGTGTATGGGGTCGTGCTGGGGCTGGTGTTTCAGGGTTTAGGGCAGTGCAGTGGTGTTCGGGCAGTGTAGGGGTCGTGCTGGGGCTAGTGTTTCGGGGTTTAGGGCAGAGCAGTGGTGTTCGGGCAGTGTAGGGGGTCTTGCTGGGGGTGGTGTTTCAGGGTTTATGGCAGTGGTGTGGTGTTCGGGCAGTGTAGGGGGTCTTGCTGGGGGTGGTGTTTCAGGGTTTATGGCAGTGGTGTTCGGGCAGTGTATGGGGTCTTGCTGGGGGTTGATGTTTCAGGGTTTAGGACAGTGCAGTGGTGTTCAGGCAGTGTAGGGGTCTTGCTGGGTTAGTGTTTCAGGGTTTAGGGCAGTGCAGTGGTGTTCGTGCAGTGTAGGGGGTCGTGCTAGGGGTGGTGTTTCACTGTTTAGGGCAGTGCAGTGGTGTCCGGGCAGTGTAGGGGGTCATGCAGGGGGTGGTGTTTCAGGGATTAGGGCAGTGCAGTGGTGTTCGGGCAGTGTAGGGGGTCGTGCTGGGGTTGGTGTTTCAATGTTTTGGGCAGAGCAGTGGTGTTTGGGCAGTGTAGGGGGTCGTGCTGGGGGTGGTGTTTCAGGGTTTAGGGCAGTGCAGTGGTGTTCGGTCAGTGTAGGGGGTCTTGCTGGGGTGGTGTTTCAGGGTTTAGGGCAGTGCAGTGGTGTTCGGGCAGTGTATGGGGTCATGCTGGGGCTGGTGTTTCAGGGTTTAGGGCAGTGCAGTGGTGTTCGGGCAGTGTAGGGGGTCTTGCTGGGGCTGGTGTTTCAGGGTTTAGGGCAGTGCATGATGTTCGGCCAGTGTAGGGGGTCGTGCTGGGGCTGGTGGTTCAGGGTTTAGGGCAGTGCAGTGCAGTGGTGTTCGGGCAGTGTAGGGGGTCGTGCTGGGGCTGGTGTTTCAGGGTTTAGGGCAGTGCAGTGGTGTTCGGGCAGTGTATGGGGTCATGCTGGGGCTGGTGTTTCAGGGTTTAGGGCAGTGCAGTGGTGTTCGGGCAGTGTAGGGGGTTGTGCTGGGGCTAGTGTATCAGGGTTTAGGGCAGTGCAGTGGTGTTCGGGCAGTGTAGGGGGTCGTGCTGGGGCTGGTGTTTCAGGGTTTAGGGCAGTGCAGTGGTGTTCGGGTAGTGTTGGGGGTCGTGCTGGGGCTGGTGTTTCAGGGTTTAGGGCAGTGCAGTGGTGTTCGGGCAGTGTATGGGGTCGTGCTGGGGCTGGTGTTTCAGGGTTTAGGGCAGTGCAGTGGTGTTCGGGCAGTGTAGGGGTCGTGCTGGGGCTAGTGTTTCGGGGTTTAGGGCAGAGCAGTGGTGTTCGGGCAGTGTAGGGGGTCTTGCTGGGCCTGGTGTTTCAGGGTTTAGGGCAGTGCAGTGGTGTTCGGGCAGTTTAGGGGGTCGTGCAGGGGCTGGTGTTTCAGGGTTTAGGGCAGTGCAGTGGTGTTCGGGCAGTGTAGGGGGTCGTGCAGGGGGTAGTGTTTCAGGCTTTAGTGCAGTGGTGTTCGGGCAGTGTAGGGGGTCGTGCTGGGGCTGCTGTTTCAGGGTTTAGGGCAGTGCAGTGGTGTTCGGGCAGTGTAGGGGGTCGTGCTGGGGCTGGTGTTTCAGGGTTTAGGGCAGTGCAGTGGTGTTCGGGCAGTGTAGGGGGTCGTGCTGGGGCTGGTGTTTCAGGGTTTAGGGCAGTGCAGTGGTGTTCGGGCAGTGTAGGGGGTCGTGCTGGGGCTGGTGTTTCAGGGTTTAGGGCAGTGCAGTGGTGTTCGGGCAGTGTAGGGGGTCGTGCTGGGGGTGGTGTTTCAGGGTTTAGGGCAGGGCAGTGGTGTTCGGGCAGTGTAGGGGGTCTTGCTGGGAGTGGTGTTTCAGGGTTTAGGGCAGTGGTGTTCAGGCAGTGTAGGGGGTCTTGCTGGGGGTGATGTTTCAGGGTTTAGGGCAGTGCAGTGGTGTTCGGGCAGTGTAGGGGTTCGTGCTGGGGGTAGTGTTTCAGGGTTTAGGGCAGTGCAGTGGTGTTCGGGCAGTGTAGGGGGTCGTGCTGGGGGTGGTGTTTCAGGGTTTAGGGCAGTGCAGTTGTGTTCGGGCAGTGTAGGGGGTCGTGCAGTGGGGTGGTGTTTCAGGGTTTAGGGCAGTGCAGTGGTGTTTGGGCAGTGTAGAGGGTTGTGCTGGGGGTGGTGTTTCAGGGCTTAGTGCAGTGCAGTTGTGTTCGGGCAGTGTAGGGGGTCATGCTGGGGGGTGGTGTTTCAGGGTTAAGGGCAGTGCAGTGGTGTTCGGGCAGTGTAGGTTGTCGTGCAGGGGGTGGTGTTTCAGTGTTTAGGGCAGTGCAGTGGTGTTCGGGCAGTGTAGGGGGTCATGCTGGGGTTGGTGCTTCAGGGTTTAGGGCAGTGCAGTGGTGTTCCGGCAGTGTAGGGAGTCGTGCTGGGGCTGGTGTTTCAGGGTTTACAGCAGTGCAGTGGTGTTCGGGCAGTGTAGGGGGTCGTGCTGGGTGTGGTGTTTCAGGGTTTAGGGCAGTGCAGTGGTGTTCGGGCAGTGTAGGGGGTCGTGCTGGGTGTGGTGTTTCAGGGTTTAGGGCAGTGCAGTGGTGTTCGGGCAGTGTAGGGGGTCGTGCTGGGGCTGGTGTTTCAGGGTTTAGGGCAGTGTAGTGGTGTTCGGGCAGTGTAGGGGGTCGTGCTGGGGCTGGTGTTTCAGGGTTTAGGGCAAAGCAGTGGTGTTCGGGCAGGGTAGGGGTCGTGCTGGGGCTGGTGTTTCAGGGTTTAGGGCAGTGTAGTGGTGTTCGGGCAGTGTAGGGGGTCGTGCTGGGGGTGGTGTTTCAGGGTTTAGGGCAGGGCAGTGGTGTTCGGGCAGTGTAGGGGGTCGTGCTGGGGCTGGTGTTTCAGGGTTTAGGGCAGTGCAGTGGTGTTCGGGCAGTGTAGGGGGTCGTGCTGGGGGTGGTGTTTCAGGGTTTAGGGCAGGGCAGTGGTGTTCGGGCAGTGTAGGGGGTCTTGCTGGGAGTGGTGTTTCAGGGTTTAGGGCAGTGGTGTTCAGGCAGTGTAGGGGGTCTTGCTGGGGGTGATGTTTCAGGGTTTAGGGCAGTGCAGTGGTGTTCGGGCAGTGTAGGGGTTCGTGCTGGGGGTAGTGTTTCAGGGTTTAGGGCAGTGCAGTGGTGTTCGGGCAGTGTAGGGGGTCGTGCTGGGGGTGGTGTTTCAGGGTTTAGGGCAGTGCAGTTGTGTTCGGGCAGTGTAGGGGGTCGTGCAGTGGGGTGGTGTTTCAGGGTTTAGGGCAGTGCAGTGGTGTTTGGGCAGTGTAGAGGGTTGTGCTGGGGGTGGTGTTTCAGGGCTTAGTGCAGTGCAGTTGTGTTCGGGCAGTGTAGGGGGTCATGCTGGGGGTGGTGTTTCAGGGTTAAGGGCAGTGCAGTGGTGTTCGGGCAGTGTAGGGTGTCGTGCAGGGGGTGGTGTTTCAGTGTTTAGGGCAGTGCAGTGGTGTTCGGGCAGTGTAGGGGGTCATGCTGGGGTTGGTGCTTCAGGGTTTAGGGCAGTGCAGTGGTGTTCCGGCAGTGTAGGGAGTCGTGCTGGGGCTGGTGTTTCAGGGTTTACAGCAGTGCAGTGGTGTTCGGGCAGTGTAGGGGGTCGTGCTGGGTGTGGTGTTTCAGGGTTTAGGGCAGTGCAGTGGTGTTCGGGCAGTGTAGGGGGTCGTGCTGGGTGTGGTGTTTCAGGGTTTAGGGCAGTGCAGTGGTGTTCGGGCAGTGTAGGGGGTCGTGCTGGGGCTGGTGTTTCAGGGTTTAGGGCAGTGTAGTGGTGTTCGGGCAGTGTAGGGGGTCGTGCTGGGGCTGGTGTTTCAGGGTTTAGGGCAAAGCAGTGGTGTTCGGGCAGGGTAGGGGTCGTGCTGGGGCTGGTGTTTCAGGGTTTAGGGCAGTGTAGTGGTGTTCGGGCAGTGTAGGGGGTCGTGCTGGGGGTGGTGTTTCAGGGTTTAGGGCAGGGCAGTGGTGTTCGGGCAGTGTAGGGGGTCGTGCTGGGGCTGGTGTTTCAGGGTTTAGGGCAGTGTAGTGGTGTTCGGGCAGTGTAGGGGGTCGTGCTGGGGCTGGTGTTTCAGGGTTTAGGGCAGTGCAGTGGTGTTCGGGCAGTGTAGGGGTTCGTGCTGGGGCTGGTGTTTCTGGGTTTAGGGCAGTGCAGTGGTGTTCGGGCAGTGTAGGGGGTCGTGCTGGTGCTGGTGTTTCAGGGTTTAGGGCAGTGCAATAGTGTTCGGGCAGTGTAGGGGGTCGTGCTGGGGCTGGTGTTTCAGGGTTTAGGGCAGTGCAGTGGTGTTCGGGCAGTGTAGGGGGTCGTGCTGGGGCTAGTGTTTCAGGGTTTTGGGCAAGGCAGTGGTGTTCGGGCAGTGTAGGGGTCGTGCTGGGGGTGGTGTTTCAGGGTTTAGGGCAGTGCAGTGGTGTTCGGGCAGTGTAGGGGGTCTTGCTGGGGGTGGTGTTTCAGGGTTTATGGCAGTGGTGTTCGGGCAGTGTATGGGGTCTTGCTGGGGGTTATGTTTCAGGGTTTAGGGCAGTGCAGTGGTGTTCAGGCAGTGTAGGGGGTCTTGCTGGGGTTAGTGTTTCAGGGTTTAGGGCAGTGCAGTGGTGTTCGGGCAGTGTAGGGGGTCGTGCTAGGGGTGGTGTTTCACTGTTTAGGGCAGTGCAGTGGTGTCCGGGCAGTGTAGGGGGTCATGCAGGGGGTGGTGTTTCAGGGATTAGGGCAGTGCAGTGGTGTTCGGGCAGTGTAGGGGGTCGTGCTGGGGTTGGTGTTTCAATGTTTTGGGCAGAGCAGTGGTGTTTGGGCAGTGTAGGGGGTCGTGCTGGGGGTGGTGTTTCAGGGTTTAGGGCAGTGCAGTGGTGTTCTGTCAGTGTAGGGGGTCTTGCTGGGGTGGTGTTTCAGGGTTTAGGGCAGTGCAGTGGTGTTCGGGCAGTGTAGGGGGTCTTGCTGGGAGTGGTGTTTCAGGGTTTAGGGCAGTGCAGTGGTGTTTGGGCAGTGTAGGGGTTCTTGCTGGGCCTGGTGTTTCAGTGTTTAGGGCTGTGCAGTGGTGTTTGGGCAGTGTAGGGGGTCTTGCTGGGGCTGGTGTTTCAGGGTTTAGGGCAGTGCATGATGTTCGGGCAGTGTAGGGGGTCATGCTGGTGCTGGTGGTTCAAGGTTTAGGGCAGTGCAGTGGTGTTCGGGCAGTGTAGGGGGTCGTGCTGGGGCTGGTGTTTCAGGGTTTAGGGCAGTGCAGTGGTGTTTGGTCAGTGTAGGGGGTCTTGCTGGGGTGGTGTTTCAGGGTTTAGGGCAGTGCAGTGGTGTTCGGGCAGTGTAGGGGGTCTTGCTGGGAGTGGTGTTTCAGGGTTTAGGGCAGTGCAGTGGTGTTTGGGCAGTGTAGGGGGTCTTGCTGGGCCTGGTGTTTCAGTGTTTAGGGCAGTGCAGTGGTGTTCGGGCAGTGTAGGGGGTCTTGCTGGGGCTGGTGTTTCAGGGTTTAGGGCAGTGCATGATGTTCGGCCAGTGTAGGGGGTCGTGCTGGGGCTGGTGGTTCAGGGTTTAGGGCAGTGCAGTGCAGTGGTGTTCGGGCAGTGTAGGGGGTCGTGCTGGGGCTGGTGTTTCAGGGTTTAGGGCAGTGCAGTGGTGTTCGGGCAGTGTATGGGGTCATGCTGGGGCTGGTGTTTCAGGGTTTAGGGCAGTGCAGTGGTGTTCGGGCAGTGTAGGGGGTTGTGCTGGGGCTAGTGTTTCAGGGTTTAGGGCAGTGCAGTGGTGTTCGGGCAGTGTAGGGGGTCGTGCTGGGGCTGGTGTTTCAGGGTTTAGGGCAGTGCAGTGGTGTTCGGGTAGTATTGGGGGTCGTGCTGGGGCTGGTGTTTCAGGGTTTAGGGCAGTGCAGTGGTGTTCGGGCAGTGTATGGGGTCGTGCTGGGGCTGGTGTTTCAGGGTTTAGGGCAGTGCAGTGGTGTTCGGGCAGTGTAGGGGTCGTGCTGGGGCTAGTGTTTCAGGGTTTAGGGCAGAGCAGTGGTGTTCGGGCAGTGTAGGGGGTCATGCTGGGGCTAGTCTTTTAGTGTTTTGGGCAGAGCAGTGGTGTTCGGGCAGTGTAGGGGGTCGTGCTGGGGGTGGTGTTTCAGGGTTTAAGGTAGTGCAGTGGTGTTCGGGCAGTGTAGGGGGTCTTGCTGGGGGTGATGTTTCAGGGTTTAGGGCAGTACAGTGGTGTTCGGGCAGTGTAGGGGGTCGTGCTGGTGGTAGTGTTTCAGGGTTTAGGGCAGTGCAGTGGTGTTCGGGCAGTGTAGGGGGTCGTGCTGGGGGTGGTGTGTCAGGGTTTAGGGCAGTGCAGTGGTGTTCGGGCAGTGTAGGGGGTCATGCTGGGGGTGGTGTTTCAGGGTTTAGGGCAGTGCAGTGGTTTTCAGGCAGTGTAGGGGGTCGTGCTGGGGGTGGTGTTTCAGGGTTTAGGACAGTGCAGTGGTGTTCGGGCAGTGTAGGGGGTCATGCTGTGGGTAGTGTTTTAGGGTTTAGGGCAGTGCAGTGGTGTTCGGGCAGTGTAGGGGGTCATGCTGGGGTAGTGTTTCAGGGTTTAGGGCAGTGCAGTGGTGTTCGGGCAGTGTAGGGGGTCGTGCTGGGGGTGGTGTTTCAGGGTTTAGGGCAGTGCAGTGGTGTTCGGGCAGTGTAGGGGGTCGTGCTGGGGCTGGTGTTTCAGGGTTTAGGGCAGTGTAGTGGTGTTCGGGCAGTGTAGGGGGTCGTGCTGGGGCTGGTGTTTCAGGGTTTAGGGCAGTGCAGTGGTGTTTGGGCAGTGTAGGGGTTCGTGCTGGGGCTGGTGTTTCTGGGTTTAGGGCAGTGCAGTGGTGTTCGGGCAGTGTAGGGGTCGTGCTGGGGCTGGTGTTTCAGGGTTTAGGGCAGTGCAATAGTGTTCGGGCAGTGTAGGGGGTCGTGCTGGGGCTGGTGTTTCAGGGTTTAGGGCAGTGCAGTGGTGTTCGGGCAGTGTAGGGGGTCGTGCTGGGGCTAGTGTTTCAGGGTTTTGGGCAAGGCAGTGGTGTTCGGGCAGTGTAGGGGTCATGCTGGGGGTGGTGTTTCAGGGTTTAGGGCAGTGCAGTGGTGTTCGGGCAGTGTAGGGGGTCTTGCTGGGGGTGGTGTTTCAGGGTTTATGGCAGTGGTGTTCGGGCAGTGTATGGGGTCTTGCTGGGGGTTATGTTTTAGGGTTTAGGGCAGTGCAGTGGTGTTCAGGCAGTGTAGGGGGTCTTGCTGGGTTAGTGTTTCAGGGTTTAGGGCAGTGCAGTGGTGTTCGTGCAGTGTAGGGGGTCGTGCTAGGGGTGGTGTTTCACTGTTTAGGGCAGTGCAGTGGTGTCCGGGCAGTGTAGGGGGTCATACAGGGGGTGGTGTTTCAGGGATTAGGGCAGTGCAGTGGTGTTCGGGCAGTGTAGGAGGTCGTGCTGGGGTTGGTGTTTCAGGGTTTTGGGCAGAGCAGTGGTGTTTGGGCAGTGTAGGGGGTCGTGCTGGGGGTGGTGTTTCAGGGTTTAGGGGGCAGTGCAGTGGTGTTCGGTCAGTGTAGGGGGTCTTGCTGGGGTGGTGTTTCAGGGTTTAGGGCAGTGCAGTGGTGTTCGGGCAGTGTAGGGGGTCTTGCTGGGAGTGGTGTTTCAGGGTTTAGGGCAGTGCAGTGGTGTTCGGGCAGTGTAGGGGGTCTTGCTGGGGCTGGTGTTTCAGGGTTTAGGGCAGTGCATGATGTTCGGGCAGTGTAGGGGGTCGTGCTGGGGCTGGTGGTTCAGGGTTTAGGGCAGTGCAGTGGTGTTCGGGCAGTGTAGGGGGTCGTGCTGGGGCTGGTGTTTCAGGGTTTAGGGCAGTGCAGTGGTGTTCGGTCAGTGTAGGGGGTCTTGCTGGGGTGGTGTTTCAGGGTTTAGGGCAGTGCAGTGGTGTTCGGGCAGTGTAGGGGGTCTTGCTGGGAGTGGTGTTTCAGGGTTTAGGGCAGTGCAGTGGTGTTTGGGCAGTGTAGGGGGTCTTGCTGGGCCTGGTGTTTCAGTGTTTAGGGCAGTGCAGTGGTGTTCGGGCAGTGTAGGGGGTCTTGCTTGGGCTGGTGTTTCAGGGTTTAGGGCAGTGCATGATGTTCGGCCAGTGTAGGGGGTCGTGCTGGGGCTGGTGGTTCAGGGTTTAGGGCAGTGCAGTGGTGTTCGGGCAGTGTAGGGGGTCGTGCTGGGGCTGGTGTTTCAGGGTTTAGGGCAGTGCAGTGGTGTTCGGGCAGTGTATGGGGTCATGATGGGGCTGGTGTTTCAGGGTTTAGGGCAGTGCAGTGGTGTTCGGGCAGTGTAGGGGGTTGTGCTGGGGCTAGTGTTTCAGGGTTTAGGGCAGTGCAGTGGTGTTCGGGCAGTGTAGGGGGTCGTGCTGGGGCTGGTGTTTCAGGGTTTAGGGCAGTGCAGTGGTGTTCGGGCAGTATTGGGGGTCGTGCTGGGGCTGGTGTTTCAGGGTTTAGGGCAGTGCAGTGGTGTTCGGGCAGTGTATGGGGTCGTGCTGGGGCTGGTGTTTCAGGGTTTAGGGCAGTGCAGTGGTGTTCGGGCAGTGTAGGGGGTCGTGCTGGGGCTAGTGTTTCAGGGTTTAGGGCAGAGCAGTGGTGTTCGGGCAGTGTAGGGGGTCATGCTGGGGCTAGTCTTTTAGTGTTTTGGGCAGAGCAGTGGTGTTCGGGCAGTGTAGGGGTCGTGCTGGGGGTGGTGTTTCAGGGTTTAAGGCAGTGCAGTGGTGTTCGGGCAGTGTAGGGGGTCTTGCTGGGGGTGATGTTTCAGGGTTTAGGGCAGTGCAGTGGTGTTCAGGCAGTGTAGGGGGTCTTGCTGGGGGTGATGTTTCAGGGTTTAGGGCAGTGCAGTGGTGTTCGGGCAGTGTAGGGGGTCTTGCTGGGGCTGGTGTTTCAGGGTTTAGGGCAGTGCAGTGGTGTTCGGGCAGTGTAGGGGGTCGTGCTGGGGGTAGTGTTTCAGGGTTTAGGGCAGTGCAGTGGTGTTCGGGCAGTGTAGGGGGTCGTGCTGGTGGTAGTGTTTCAGGGTTTAGGGCAGTGCAGTGGTGTTCGGGCAGTGTAGGGGGTCGTGCTGGGGGTGGTGTTTCAGGGTTTAGGGCAGTGCAGTGGTGTTCGGGCAGTGTAGGGGGTCGTGCTGGGGGTGGTGTTTCAGGGTTTAGGGCAGTGCAGTGGTTTTCGGGCAGTGTAGGGGGTCGTGCTGGGGGTGGTGTTTCAGGGTTTAGGACAGTGCAGTGGTGTTCGGGCAGTGTAGGGGGTCATGCTGGGGATAGTGTTTTAGGGTTTAGGGCAGTGCAGTGGTGTTCGGGCAGTGTAGGGGGTCTTGCTGGGGCTGGTGTTTCAGGGTTTAGGGCAGTGCATGATGTTCGGGCAGTGTAGGGGGTCGTGCTGGGGCTGGTGGTTCAGGGTTTAGGGCAGTGCAGTGGTGTTCGGGCAGTGTAGGGGGTCGTGCTGGGGCTGGTGTTTCAGGGTTTAGGGCAGTGCAGTGGTGTTCGGTCAGTGTAGGGGGTCTTGCTGGGGTGGTGTTTCAGGGTTTAGGGCAGTGCAGTGGTGTTCGGGCAGTGTAGGGGGTCTTGCTGGGAGTGGTGTTTCAGGGTTTAGGGCAGTGCAGTGGTGTTTGGGCAGTGTAGGGGGTCTTGCTGGGCCTGGTGTTTCAGTGTTTAGGGCAGTGCAGTGGTATTCGGGCAGTGTAGGGGGTCTTGCTGGGGCTGGTGTTTCAGGGTTTAGGGCAGTGCATGATGTTTGGCCAGTGTAGGGGGTCGTGCTGGGGCTGGTGGTTCAGGGTTTAGGGCAGTGCAGTGGTGTTCGGGCAGTGTAGGGGGTCGTGCTGGGGCTGGTGTTTCATGGTTTAGGGCAGTGCAGTGGTGTTCGGGCAGTGTATGGGGTCATGCTGGGGCTGGTGTTTCAGGATTTAGGGCAGTGCAGTGGTGTTCGGGCAGTGTAGGGGGTTGTGCTGGGGCTAGTGTTTCAGGGTTTAGGGCAGTGCAGTGGTGTTCGGGCAGTGTAGGGGGTCGTGCTGGGGCTGGTGTTTCAGGGTTTAGGGCAGTGCAGTGGTGTTCGGGCAGTATTGGGGGTCGTGCTGGGGCTGGTGTTTCAGGGTTTAGGGCAGTGCAGTGGTGTTCGGGCAGTGTATGGGGTCGTGCTGGGGCTGGTGTTTCAGGGTTTAGGGCAGTGCAGTGGTGTTCGGGCAGTGTAGGGGGTCGTGCTGGGGCTAGTGTTTCAGGGTTTAGGGCAGAGCAGTGGTGTTCGGGCAGTGTAGGGGGTCATGCTGGGGCTAGTCTTTTAGTGTTTTGGGCAGAGCAGTGGTGTTCGGGCAGTGTAGGGGGTCGTGCTGGGGGTGGTGTTTCAGGGTTTAAGGCAGTGCAGTGGTGTTCGGGCAGTGTAGGGGGTCTTGCTGGGGGTGATGTTTCAGGGTTTAGGGCAGTGCAGTGGTGTTCAGGCAGTGTAGGGGGTCTTGCTGGGGGTGATGTTTCAGGGTTTAGGGCAGTGCAGTGGTGTTCGGGCAGTGTAGGGGGTCTTGCTGGGGCTGGTGTTTCAGGGTTTAGGGCAGTGCAGTGGTGTTCGGGCAGTGTAGGGGGTCGTGCTGGGGGTAGTGTTTCAGGGTTTAGGGCAGTGCAGTGGTGTTCGGGCAGTGTAGGGGGTCGTGCTGGTGGTAGTGTTTCAGGGTTTAGGGCAGTGCAGTGGTGTTCGGGCAGTGTAGGGGGTCGTGCTGGGGGTGGTGTTTCAGGGTTTAGGGCAGTGCAGTGGTGTTCGGGCAGTGTAGGGGGTCATGCTGGGGGTGGTGTTTCAGGGTTTAGGGCAGTGCAGTGGTTTTCGGGCAGTGTAGGGGGTCGTGCTGGGGGTGGTGTTTCAGGGTTTAGGACAGTGCAGTGGTGTTCGGGCAGTGTAGGGGGTCATGCTGGGGGTAATGTTTTAGGGTTTAGGGCAGTGCAGTGGTGTTCGGGCAGTGTAGGGGGTCATGCTGGGGTAGTGTTTTAGGGTTTAGGGCAGTGCAGTGGTGTTCGTGCAGTGTAGTGGGTCGTGCTGGGGTAGTGTTTTAGGGTTTAGGGCAGTGCAGTGGTGTTTGTGTAGTGTGCAGCGCATGTGCTGCGTCGCTAAGCGAGACCTAAAAAGCATTGCATCTAGATGGCTGCCAACACTTCCTGGATTGAAGTGTTGACATCCAATTAGAGCCAATTTCGTGCTTGTGTAGTTAGGTCCCGCCCAGATATATAAAGATTTTTTCCATTAATATCTCGAAAACTACTGAACGGATTTACACCATTTAAAAAAGGACGCTTTCTGAACCAAGCACTACCTTTTTGCCAAATTTGGTGTAATTCCGTTCAGCAGTTTTGGCTGTAACCGTGTCTAAAGTTTCCTATGGGAAATTGATTTTTTGACCTCTATTTTTTGAATTTCTCAGGAACTACTGAACGGATTTACACCATTTAAAAAAAGGGCGCTTTCCGAACCAAGGGCTACCTTTTTGCCAAATTTGGTGTAATTCCGTTCAGCAGTTCGTGCTGTAGACGTGTCTAAAGTTTCCTATGGGAAATAACATGGGGAAAACGCATTTTGGGACCCCCCTTTTTCCTCGGCCCCCGCTTGATGAATCACCCCGAAACTTTCAGGATAGGAGCTGACCGGAGCGCCCCACTAGTTTTGAAAATTTTGCGAAGATTCGTCATCCAGCGCCAAAGTTATTGGGAAAAGAAAAAACGCTTTTCCTATGGAAACTAGGTCCTAACTATAACTATCTACTGGCGACTGCCAGTAGATAATATATATATATATAAATATATATATATATATATACATATATATATATATATATATATGTGTGTGTGTGTGTGTGTGTGTACCAATAACATAAAATCTAATTAAAAACCATTCTATTATAAATTAAAGCATTAAACTATTTAAAAATCTTCAAACTTAAATTTCCCACTCTAGTGCGTGCAACAGTAGAGAAAGTGTTGGATAGCGGAGAGGTAAAATGTACTGTTCCCACTCCAGTGAGTGCAACAGTAGGGAAAGTGTTGGATAGCAGAGGGGTAAAAATTACCATTCCCACTTCAGTGAGTGCAACAGTAGAGAAAGTGTTGGATAGTGGAAGGGTAAAAATGTATATTCCCACTCCAGTAAGTGTAACAGTAGGGAAAGTGTTGGCTAGCGGGGGGGGAATTACTATTCTCACTCCAGTGAGTGCAACAGTAGGGAAACTGTTGGATAGCAGAGGGGTAAAAATTACTATTCCCACTCCAGTGAGTGCAACAGTAGGGAAAGTGTTGGATAGCGGAGGGGTAAAAATTGATATTCCCACTCCAGTCAGTGCAACAGTAGGGAAAGTGTTGAATAGCGGAGGGGTAAAAATTACTATTCCCACACCTGTCAGTGCAACAGGAGGGAAAGTGTTGGATAGCGTAGGGGTAAAAATTACTATTCCCACTCCAGTGAGTGCAACAGTAGGGAAAGTGTTGGATAGTGTCGGGATAAAATGTACTATTCCCACTCCAATAATTGTAAAAGTAGGGAAAGTGTTGGATAGCGGAGGGGTAAAAATGACTATTCCCACTTCAGTGAGTACAACAGTAGGGAAAGTGTTGGATTTCAGAGGAGTACCAATTACAATTCTCACTCCAGTCAGTTCAAAATAAAAAACAAACAAAATATTAACAACAAAAATATTTAAAAAACAAAATAAATTAAAAAATATATAAATGTGTTAACAATTTAAATACAAATATATTTAATACTACATTTAAAAAAAAATACATATTATAATGTTAAATACATAGGACAAATACCTACAAATATTATCTTAAATAAAATAAAAAATAATTTCCAAACAAATAAATAATTTTAATTAGAAATTATTTAGAAAAAAACATTAATTATTACATGAATGTACTTTTTTATTTCCTCCCCTATAACACCACACAATTCACAACCCCCATCTAAATTTAAAAAAAGTACTTTCTTAATTAACATAATTAATTACCAATTAAAGAAATATTATTAATTAAAAAACAAACTAAAAATCATAAAAATTATTTAACTTCCCACACTTTACCCCTATAATCCCAACAACCCAGAGCTAAAATTAAACTGTTAAAAAATAAATTACACAATTAAAACTTATTTTCAATTAAAAAACTAATAGTATATAACAACTAATTATAAAGTAAGTAAAATTAATTTACTCCCCACACTGTACCCCTATAACTATAAAACACACACACAAAAAAATATGAACATATGCCCTAATTAAATATAAATTAAATAATTAATATTAATGATCAACTCATTTGTAATTAATTAAACATACATTACTTTCACCCTTTACCCCTATAAACCCCACAACCTGCACCTAAAATTAATTACACAATTTCCATAATTAATTTTCAATCAATTAATTAATATAAATTAACAACTAATTATTAATTATTCAAAAATATATTACTTCTTACCCTTTACCCCTATAAACCCCACAGCCTGCATCTAAAAAAAATTACACAATTACCATAATTAATTAATAATTAATTACAAATAAATTACTTCCCACAATTAACACTATAAAATCTAAATTAAATAAATAAAAAATAATCATTAATTTATTATAATTAAATTACTTCCCACCCTATTCCCCTATAAACCCACAACCTGCTACGCAACTAAAAAATCCAAAATTTAATTAAAATAAAATTCATAACTACTAATAATTTAACACATATATTAAAAAACATAAACAATACTTATACAAAAACATACATCACATACATTTAAAATATAAACTAAAATATAACACTAATTAAAAAATCGATATTTTAAACAGCTATATTTTTGCAAACAATATTAATGACTTCTATATTTTTAAAAACGATATTTCCTACCTTAAATTCAATATTCTTGACCACGATATTCTTGCTGTCGATATTTCTGAATCACGATATTTCCAGCTCGATATTTGTGGAAGTCGACATTTCCAACTCGATATTCTGTCTCAACACCAAGAGAAACAGAAGTGAGTGAGACACTGAACACCCCCTGCTGTTTCACAGATCATAGCAAAGTTGAATTCAGTCTAAAATGTTCAGAATGGAAACATTTTCAATTCTAATTATTTACAATAAATTCATTGTTGTTGAACATTTATTTAATACTGTTAAAAAGCACTGGCAAAGCAAAAAGTTTTGGCTTATTTTTTAGGAGTATGTCTGTTGATGTGTTATATGTCTGGATGCAATAACATACAGAGATGAACCAAAATACTGGCCAGGTGGCATGCCTTGTAAAGCAAACAATTTTAGTTTTTCACACTCTTGATTATGTTGGCCATGCCTCCTGGGATTGATTCCTAGTTACACTTATTAGCCAATGCTCCTTTTAAAAAGAACCACATTTGCATACCACTGAAAGCACATGCCACCTGGCATGATGACCGCAGTGATCTGATCAATGCACAGTGTTTTAGTTTCATGCCCCTCTGAGGCCTTTTGTGTGTACTTTGACACCTGGGTCACAGTGCCTCAGCAATTGAAGTTGGCTCTCAAATTATGTGTTCCCCACTGCAACATCGACTTTCCTCTATCTGAAACCAGGGGTGTACATGAGAGGTATCACACAAAGGATCAGCGTTCCAGTAATTGTCCCTGGTGCTGTTGAGTCCTAACTTGGGGGCTCATTACGATGGCTGAACGTTCCGCCATCACAATGAGATTTACCCACCGCCATATTAGGATGGTGGTGGGTATCGCGACGGACGCAAAGTTCGTCCGACGCTTTTCCGCCGGTGGCAATCGCACCGATTGCCTGGTGGACGGAAAAGGGCCACTAATATGGTGGCGGTGCCTAGCAGGCACCGTCTGCCATATTAGGATGTACTTGTGGAGAGGCCTTTCCATGGCGGCGATGTCGCCATGGAAAGGCTGGCGGGAATTGGGTTTGGGGGCTCGTTGCGGGCCCCCCTTGTGGGGGTGGTGGTGTCGCTGCACTGGGGGGTACCCATGGTACCCCCCCGCATTTCCATGCACCAAGTGGCAGGCACCATGTGGTGCCTGCCACGTGGTGCAGGGAAATGCGGTGCAAGCACCTTTAACATTGCGGACGGTGCACCGCCCGCAATGTTAAAGGCCCAGGATGCGCCCGCCAGTATGGCGGATGCATCCTAATCACAGTGGTGGGACTGCCGCATGTCTGGCGGCCGGTCCCAAACACTGCTACGGTGGCGGGCGGACCAAGTCCAGCCGCCATCGTAATCAGCCCCAAAGTTCAGCTTTGTTCATTTTCACCAGATTCAGGTTGGCTCATCAAAGCCCCCAGCAGCCTCTCCACAACCTTCCTTTAGGCTCTGACTGGGCTCTAACCCATTCAACTCTGCCAAGTGCCATGCATCAGGGGTTAGAGTAAATCAAATGGGTTACTACACCACATTGCCGCATTGGTGTGAACTGTCACGCAACTGACAGCACCAGGCAGTGTTCTTGAATAATGTAAATACCTGCTATAATTATTTGCCAAGGCCCTCTCTGTGAAAGGAGGCTCCCAGGGAAGATGAATTGTGTGCGTCCACTACCGCTCAGAGCTTGTGCCCTGGGGTCAGTTGGAGAGGTCAGGCAGTTGACTGACTGGTTTTGGGATCTGTGTGGTGACATAAAGCCCGAGCCTCGTATGCTTTCTGAAGAGTCAGCAGGGTGTCTCACTGTGGCACCGTGCAGCATGGCCTTTGGAAAAAAAACTGTGATCTGAGAGTAGCACAGCTGAACGGGTGCTTTAAAGCGGTCTTTAAATACCCCAGCCTGGACCATGCCATTGAGAGGTCCTTCACCGGATGATTGTTTGCCCATGTGTGAGTGTCTAGGAATATGAGGGTCAGATTAATGTGTCTGAGCATGGAGAAAGTAACGGCTATGTAAAGCAGAGGAGGGGAAAGCGAACATTGTGAAACAAAGGAGGGAGGGCTAGTCCTGCACACATAAAACACAACCACCAGCGAGCCACCCACCCGACACCCCAATTGTGAAGGGTCATCATACAAATGAGGTGACATTACTGTTGTCTGTCATTAGCATAAAGTACATAAAATAGTAATCCAAATGATCTGATTCGATGGAAGCGTTCCAGAATTTTGAGCATTCGGATTGTGGTTTGCTGATCCGCTACCCAGTTTAGGAGGCTGGAGAGGGTGTAGTCGAGGACAGGTCATAAGAAGGTACCAGGCTCTTAAAATGTCTCATGTACTTTCAGGTGGCACTGTTTTTTTCTGCTTTTTACAGTCATTCTTTGGCTGCAAAGGAGAACTGGCTGTAAGCGTGGTTTCTTAAACACACTTGAAGCATGTTGTGCCCTGTGTCAGGAGTCCTGATCTCACTGTTACTCACTCAGCAATGGGCTGTATTCCTTTTTAAAGGTAACATATCAAAAGTCATTGTAGTACACTAGATACACACATTATGACAACATTGTTGGTTAGCAGCATAGCTCCCAGGACATGCTGATAACTCCGTTCTCAATATAGGAGTGACAGTTTTAGGGATATCAGCTGTGATACCATACACTTTGATGAAGTTTGAGGGGGCCATGTCATAAGAAGATAGCGCAACAGTTTGAGCTTCTGCTGTAGAGGGATGCCAGTAACCAAGATGCCCTAGCTTTGAATCATGGTGAGCCATACTCTGCCTTCATCTCACCGAGTTCATTACCGTTAGAAGTGTTGATAATACATTGTGAAGCACTGTGAATATACAAGTCATTATTTTAAAATAGTGGCAGTAAGTTAGCGACCTTCCATTTCAGGGATTTTCCAGGTGTTTCAAGATTGTTTTAGAGCGTCTCATTTATCTCTTTCCATGCTTTGTTTCTTTTGCGAGAAAGTGTCACTCTGAATGTCATACATATGGCAGCTGACTGTCACTCATAAGTGCATTGAAACCATGGAAATGTCACACATGATTGTAAGACCCAGCGGTTTCTGTCTGGCTGGCATGCATTGAAGTCAGATAGAATCCACCATCCTAGATAGGATGAGTACGATACACTTGTCCGATAACCTATGCTGATCCTTTGGTAGCTTGGCGCAGAGCGGTCAGGCTTATTTTCAGGGTTAAAGTGTAAAGTATTGGCACAGCGCCGCCCTCACAACACACTACAAAAAGACTCCACACTGTATGTATAAAACACTGGTCTTTGTATTACACACACATTGAAATCAAAATGGCATACACATTGGGTATATGCTTTACAATGATATGCAATTATCAAACTCTCCTATTAGCAGCAGAACGGCATGAATATATATACACCCATCATAGGAATTCACTTGCTCCGTTATCCTTTCAGCCTCAAAAGCAACATAAACTTATGTGCATACAGGATCCAAGCTATCCCTTCCACATCAAAACTACAGAACATATGCCAGCTTGTTCAGAGGTATTCCACTTTCTCACTATCATATTAGCACCAAATACAACATTCCCAAATATTGCATACCCCGTGCAGCTTGTAATGGTCAAGAAATCACAGGTTTTGACTACGGTTTGTGACCCAGCCCCGAAGCCACTCCAACTTCACCAGATAACAATACACATTGCACCTGCTGGAGACACTTTAATTAGGTAGTCGGGACCACCTAAAGCGGAAGGAAACAGTTACATGGTTTCGTCCATCCAGATTAGGCCATCAAGTCACCCAGCAGCACCTTCATGAGTGCGAGATCACTATCCACACCGTAGGCAAAAGACTGTGACACCGGAAGCTGCGCACGCTTCCAAGTTTGAGAAATGTTTCCCCCTAGGTGGAGGTGCGAGCTGCCATTGCTCCTGGCAGCCTGCCATGGGTGCACACAAGGCTGAATGAGACCACTCGGGTCCAGTCACGATGTTCCCAACAACAGAGTACCTTGTGGTGTGGCTCGGGGGTCAGGGAGTCAGCAACTTCGGACTGAGGCTGCGATGTCATGCACTGTCGTTCTCTCAATCTAGAGATCGGAGACAGTTGAGGAGTCCCACGGACTTGACATACGTCTCCCAATGCCCCTCTGACACCCCATGCTGCGAAGTATGAGCTCGCACAGGTTTCTTGTGTGTAAGCTAGGGTCCCTCAGACTCAGCAAACTTCCCCAGCACTCCTAGAACTCCTCACTTTACAGCACCCCAGGTGGGCCACTGATCTTTACAAGCATACTCCTCTGCACAGTGTGATTACTGCATACGTCAGTATGGTCATTGTACCAATTGATGATAACTTCCACCCATTTCCTCCGCACCCTGTGTGGTCCTTACAATCTTGTGGAAATGGGGAAATCCTTTCTGTCCCTGGGATCTTGTGGATAGGAAGCCAGCCAATTGGCCCTTGGAGAGTGCTTAGAGACCAGGGCAACAGCAGTTGGCAATTAGCTGCAGTCCAGCAACATCCAGGCAAAATCCACCAAGTGATAGTCTCCTCCCTGGAGCACACCAAGCCCCAGGGCACCACAAGTCTGCGGATAGTCCCATTGCAGTCCCTCCTGCCCCAATGGAACCTTGTGCCATTTTCCCAGCGTCGAACCAGCGTAGTTGGTTCCAATCCCAAAAGTGTCTCTAACCTCCTGAGGACAGAGTCCCAGCAGTTATACCCACAATGGGCTTTTGAAGATGAGATCAGTTCAAAAGGCCACTGTTGAAATGCACAGGCCCTCTCTAAATTTTGTCCTGTCTGCCTTCCTATGCTGGGAGGCTTGTTCAATATTTTTAGTGGGGCCAGGACCCTGCCCCTTGGAATGCAGGTGCCAATTCCACCCCCTCTTATCCATCCAAGGAAAGTCCCTTAAAGTCAGAGGTCTGCAGCTTCCCTTGAGCCCCTAGCTTTATGGCCATCTATCAGGAATGCACAGATGTAGCTGTCCCCTGAGCACCCAGATGTGGATTGGAGATAGGCTGACAGGCACACTGAGAGCCACAAGCATAGAAATGGCAACTTTTCCAAAGTAACAGAAAAGTGGGAAACCCAATATACCCTTGGAGGCTTGGGCAGATAGACTAGTAATAGATAAAAGTGCCTTCAAGGGATTTCATTAGCTACTCTTAGTCAGATTTTATACAAAATAATCACTTGTGCGTTAAGCCCCAATTGGTACCTTAACATGTAACAATCAAAACAACAATGAAGTTATTCAAAACATAAATATTCAACAACAGAAGATTTACAAACACAAGTATATCTTTTTTTCAAAAGTACACAATTTTTAATGCAAACAGAATTAAAAAGGGTACATTCGAATACAACAATACACCATGATAGAGGATATACAAAAAAACAAACAAATCATAAGTGTAAGCATCTATTCCAAATGAATATGGAGAAGGAAATGAATCTGAAACCACAGAAAACAGTTCCTAAAGAGCAACAAATGCTAAGGAAGTAGATGTGTCAGTCGATGTTTCGGTCTGTTGTGGCAGATTCGTCCGTCAGACCATCTTCAGGACATGAAGTTGATTGTTAAAAAAGTCCCCTGTATTAACATAATGTATATAATTACATATATAGTCTACCATGACAAAACAAATTTTGAAGAAAGAAAAGACAAACCCGTGTGGAATAGAAAGAAAATGGCCCCATCATAAATCAGCCAATTGTCTGCAACTTAGACCTTAACCCAAAGATGTAGTCAAGATAGCAGTAGATCACATACTTTCACGCAAGAGAATGAGTGATACAAAAGCTATCACTGTTGGACTTGGCCCTTTTTGGCCGGTTCACCCCTAAACTTTTTGCCTGGTCTGTGACCTAGTGTTGGTGGTTTTAGGCCTCTGGGCACTTTCGCACTGTGGTCCAGTGGAAAGTGCGTGCGCGCTCTGTGCACATTTAGTGAGATTGACCTGCCTCCCATAGGAATGCATTGGGGATCTGTGTGCCAGTGGTAATTCCTAGGGTGAGAGGAGTGCAGGGGCGAGTTTAGTATGTGCGAACTCGTGAGAATAAATGCTGCGCAATGGTGTGCGCAGATTTATTATAACTGGTGTAGAAATGCCACTTTTAGAAGTTGGCATTTATGTGTGCTCTGTGTCTGCCTGCCTGATGTGAATTGCATGCCTGGCTTTGTGAGTGACAGGGGCTGGGAGGTGTGTGTGGCTCCAGGAGGGGGAGGGTGAGTCAGCGCAGTGGTGAATAGAGAGATCTGCATCTAGATGGGAGGGAGGAGTTGCACCTGGGACCTGAATAGGGCTGTGCCTTCCCTCCACAATGCTGGCTCCACCCCCTGTGGTGCGTCTGATGTCCCTAGCCTGTCCTGTGAAAGGAGAGAGGAGCTGAGCAAAACAAAGTGCTCCAAAGCTCCCCCAAACCAGTTGCGTCTGGTTTTTCCCCAGCCCTGCACCTTTACACAAAGGGAAAAGGGTGTATAAAAGAAGGGGCTGTGACCCCATGTAAATGTTCAGTGCCTGATCCAGAACCTGCGGGGGCGTGCTGCTGCTGGGGCCCAGGAGGACCTGCCAGGAGGGCTGCCTCCCTGGGCCCAGCATGCCCCCTCCCCTTGATTCCTACAGACTTTTTGCTGTATCCAGCGCCTCGTGGGCGCTATGCTGGATTCTTCTTTGCCCTAGGGAAAAGGAGGAAGTGTGGGCTGCGCAGCGCTGGGCTGCCGCCCCTCGAGAGGGAATCCCGATGTGAGGGATTCCCCCGTGATGCGGGAAACAGCGGGTGCCCACCCCGCTTATTGGATCTTCATTGCGGGTGCCCACCCCGCTTGTGAGTGTGTTTTTGTGACGGGTGCCCACCCCGCATCATTTGCCGTCTGTGGAGCTCACCGCCACGGCCCGATTGAAAAATGGCCGCCGACCCGGAAGCCAGGCAAAGTTCGCCTGCCTCTGGGCGGGGCCGGCGGCAGGACCGGAAGAAGTGCCCGTGACGGAGCGGGGCTCCCGTGAGCAGATGGGAGCCCCGGTGCGCAGAAGAGAAGCCCCGGGTCCCAGGAGGGGGCCCGGGTGAAGCTGAGGGAAGCTTCAGGCAGGCGGGGCTCTCGCGAAGAGAGGGAGCCCCGCGGGTTGTTGCCACCATGAGCTACGGCGAGATCGCCGGACCGGAGGAGTCCCCAGCAGAGAACCCGGTGAGTGGGTGTGCAAGGTATAGTGCCAGTTTCCGAGCGGACCCGCCAGAGAGCGGGCCGCTCCAACGAAGGGGGAGTGTTAATTCCAGAGAGCCCAGTGGGGGCTCCCAGATCGGAGCGCATTGTCGGCGCTCGTGCTCCCGCCCCAGCTGCCCCGCCTGACAGTGGGCAGCAGCCACGTTTTTGCCCACATCCCTTTTGCTACCGAGTCCCAGTGGGGACCCCGAGGGCACAGAGGTGCCAATGTCCGCATTTGGGTGTCCCAGCTGCACCGCACCAGCGCGGGCAGCTGCAGCGAAAGGGGCATTTTGAATGGCAGAGTCCCTAGAGGGACAGAAGAGGCACAGTGGTGCCAGGCCTTATTTTGATTCACAGCTGCCCAGCAAGTAGTGGGCAGCTGCAGCGTTTAGGCCACAGTGCTTTGGGGGGCATGCTTAGAGGTAGGAGTGGAACGCACTCCTTGGCCCCCTAACTTTCCCAGCTGCCCAGCAAGTAGTGGGCAGCTGCTACGTTTAGGTTTGCGCAGTTGCGCACCCTTGATTTACGCTGCGTTGGCAGCGGCCCTGACATTCTGGACACAGGGCATTTGAGCCCTTGAGAAGGCCAGTTGGCCAGGGGATCAGTGATTTACCTGATGGTAGGAAAGGTGATGCTTTACTGTGATTCATGCCTCTAAATGCGGTTGGGGATGAGATTATGTGCGTAATATGTTTATGCCAGTGAGATTATTTCCTACCGTGAGTTTACCCCTAATGTGAGTTATGCTTAGGAGGTTATTGTCTAATGCGTTTAGACTTCTGAGATGATTGCATAATGTGTTTATGCTGGTGAGATTGGCGCAGAATGTATTCCGCGCCTAAATATGATGCTGTGCATAATATGGTTTATGTTACAGGCTGATGCTAAGTACAGTGGTTACCAGTGATTACTGGTTGTACGGTTATGATGTGTTCTACATTTATTATAAGTACTACCTATACTAAGTTCAGCTTTGTGCTGGTTCTGACAGTGGTCCAGTTGGCCCTGTCAGGTGTAAATAATTCCCTTGTAAATATGACCCCGTGCCAGGTGGCACGAGGTATATTATGTGAGTACTATTCTAATGTGTTTTATGATAATACAAAGGCTATTTTTATATATAACCTTGTGTGGAGTTCCTTTTTGTGGTGTGCCTAGTATGTTGTTGCTGTGGGTGTGTTGCGCAAGCGCTTTACACATTGCCTCCGGGATAAGCCTGACTGCTCGTGCCAAGCTACCAAGGGGGTGAGCAGGGGTTATCTTTGGCGTGTAACTCCCTTGCCCTGACTAGAGTGGTGGTTTCTGCCTGGCTTTGGCGCAAGCCTTAGCCAACCAGAAATCCCATTTCTAACATTGGTTGTCAGCGGTGAGGATAGGACTTGCGTTTGCGCAGTACCATAGCGACAACTGGCTGCACTACAAAACTCTGCATTTAGATAATCACATATTGGGGATTATTTTTACTGATTTTATTTTTCTCCTCAACAGTGTCATTTTTTTAATGGTGTTTTCTGCGCTTTTATGATTGGTGGCAGAAGAGAGAAATGACAGGGCGGGACGCCAGTAGGTTGGGAGGTTTCCATAGATAGGGAGTCCCTTGCTGGGTCCAGTGCCCAATCCCTTTTCCTGTCCCCAGAGGTGTGGGTGGATAGGAGGGAAGAAAGGGAGTGTGGAGGAGAAAAAGTTAGCTCTGGAGGGTAGTTTATCCCCTGAGCTCAGTTGAGTTGTCTGGATTCACCAGTAAGGGTGGGATCCAGTGGTGGCAGCAATATGGTGTCCAGTGCAGGAAGTCCCATTCCCCGTTCCCACAGTATGGTACCTGGTTCCCAGTAAGAGGGGTACAGGTTGAGATTCAGGGGCAGTAAGGAACTGTCTCACCAGTCTTGGTTGGGGGCGTGTCTGGATGAGTGGTGTGTTGCACTGGACGAGTGGGTGTGAGTTCTTTTGGTGATAAGGAGCTTGCACGGGAGGTGGACCTCTGACTGTGTGCTAGAGGTCCTGCAGAGGCATTGGAGAATGATTCCAACAAGAGTGGCTCGGGTATCTTCCGGTCCTGTGTGGTGGAAGAGGTTCAGTGTAGCCCAGCTAGGTCCCAGTGTAGTGGGAGGGGTGTAGGGGCTCACGTCCTGTCTCAGAGGAGAAGGAGTGAGTGTGGGCTGTGTCCCAAGGTGCCCGAAACCCAGTCCCAGGGCCTGGATGGTTTCTTCAGGGAACACCAGGTTGGGGGCCTAGGCTGTACTTGTAGGCCATTTGAGGAGGATCTCCCATTGTCTAGAGGACGTGGAGTGTCTGTAACCAGAGCTCCAGCGGTCCTGGTGTCTGGCAGTACCACTCCAGTTGGGAGGGTGCAGAGGTCCAGAGTGAGGGGTGAGAGGGGGAAAGAGTCCTCAGTGGAAGAACCAGTGGGTCAGGGGCCAGCCAGAAGGGCTGAGTCGCCAATGAATGACCATGGTGACGCCACTTCTGTCCTGGGGATCTGCACGCACTGTCAGATGGACAGGAGGTCATGAGATCTGCGCCAGGCAGACTGTCACACGACACATTAGTTATGTGTCACCCTCGAGGGGGCATGCGTGCTCCCCGTGAAGTCCTGGTTCGCCGGGCATCTGACCAAAGGGTACCGTCCCTGGGTTGGGGAGCCAGGTTCAGGTGTTTCCTGACCTGGACGGCAGGGCGACTGTAATCAGTGTCCTGGCCGGGTTGCCTTCTAGGGGTACCCCTGTGAACACAGGTGGGGCCCATCTTAAGTGAAGAGACCCTGTGTTTCCCAGAAGGGGTGGTGCAGGCCTAGCCGGGATCTTTAGGGTCCCTGGCTGAATGTGGTAGTACTACCCTGAGAGCAGGTGGGGCCCATCTTAAGTGAAGGGACCCTGCTCTACAGTGGGAGGGTGCAGAACTCTGGAAGGGGGTGCAGAGGGAGGGAGTCCTCGCCTCTGACCCCGGTGCATCCGGTGAATTTGGATCCCAGGTGGTAGACCAGTTGATGGAGAGAGGTCCTGAACTGGTGGGAGAGTTGTGTTCTGGTGGGTGCTTCCCCTGGGAGGGTGCGGAACCCCAGAAGTAGAGGTAGGGTGAGGAGATGCTTTGCCCGTGACCTCTGGTCAGCCTGAGGGTGCGGACCCTAGGTTGAAGGATCAGTGGTAGTTTGGAACTACACTGAGAGGGAGAGTGGAGAATGGCTATTGGATGCCAGGGGTTACTGCCCCCACTCTGTGGATTGGCAAGGACCAGTGGCCTAGGGCCTGGTCCTGGCCGTGGACAACTAAGGAGTACCGGTGGGGTAGCCTAGTTGGTCCTGAGTTTTTTTCTTAGTTGGATTCCATGGGTTCCAAGTGGCGTAGAACCGGAGGGTGTCCATGCAGTGCGGGCCCGCGTCCGTGTTCTATCGCTCCCAAGCAGGGAAGCCCATCACGGTGGTGATTGGTCTGCCCTGCGTTTTGGCTGGAAGGGGGTTGTGTTGGACTTGGCCCTTTTGGCCGGTTCACCCCTAAACTTTTTGCCTGGTCTGTGACCTAGTGTTGGTGGTTTTAGGCCTCTGGGCACTTTCGCACTGTGGTCCAGTGGAAAGTGCGTGCGCGCTCTGTGCACATTTAGTGAGATTGACCTGCCTCCCATAGGAATGCATTGGGGATCTGTGTGCCAGTGGTAATTCCTAGGGTGAGAGGAGTGCAGGGGCGAGTTTAGTATGTGCGAACTCGTGAGAATAAATGCTGCGCAATGGTGTGCGCAGATTTATTATAACTGGTGTAGAAATGCCACTTTTAGAAGTTGGCATTTATGTGTGCTCTGTGTCTGCCTGCCTGATGTGAATTGCATGCCTGGCTTTGTGAGTGACAGGGGCTGGGAGGTGTGTGTGGCTCCAGGAGGGGCAGGGTGAGTCAGCGCAGTGGTGAATAGAGAGATCTGCATCTAGATGGGAGGGAGGAGTTGCACCTGGGACCTGAATAGGGCTGTGCCTTCCCTCCACAATGCTGGCTCCACCCCCTGTGGTGCGTCTGATGTCCCTAGCCTGTCCTGTGAAAGGAGAGAGGAGCTGAGCAAAACAAAGTGCTCCAAAGCTCCCCCAAACCAGTTGCGTCTGGTTTTCCCCAGCCCTGCACCTTTACACAAAGGGAAAAGGGTGTATAAAAGAAGGGGCTGTGACCCCATGTAAATGTTCAGTGCCTGATCCAGAACCTGCGGGGGCGTGCTGCTGCTGGGGCCCAGGAGGACCTGCCAGGAGGGCTGCCTCCCTGGGCCCAGCATGCCCCCTCCCCTTGATTCCTACAGACTTTTTGCTGTATCCAGCGCCTCGTGGGCGCTATGCTGGATTCTTCTTTGCCCTAGGGAAAAGGAGGAAGTGTGGGCTGCGCAGCGCTGGGCTGCCGCCCTCGAGAGGGAATCCCGATGTGAGGGATTCCCCGTGATGCGGGAACAGCGGGTGCCCACCCCGCTTATTGGATCTTCATTGCGGGTGCCCACCCCGCTTGTGAGTGTGTTTTTGTGACGGGTGCCCACCCCGCATCATTTGCCGTCTGTGGAGCTCACCGCCACGGCCCGATTGAAAAATGGCCGCCGACCCGGAAGCCAGGCAAGTTCGCCTGCCTCTGGGCGGGGCCGGCGGCAGGACCGGAAGAAGTGCCCGTGACGGAGCGGGGCTCCCGTGAGCAGATGGGAGCCCCGGTGCGCAGAAGAGAAGCCCCGGGTCCCAGGAGGGGGCCCGGGTGAAGCTGAGGGAAGCTTCAGGCAGGCGGGGCTCTCGCGAAGAGAGGGAGCCCCGCGGGTTGTTGCCACCATGAGCTACGGCGAGATCGCCGGACCGGAGGAGTCCCCAGCAGAGAACCCGGTGAGTGGGTGTGCAAGGTATAGTGCCAGTTTCCGAGCGGACCCGCCAGAGAGCGGGCCGCTCCAACGAAGGGGAGTGTTAATTCCAGAGAGCCCAGTGGGGGCTCCCAGATCGGAGCGCATTGTCGGCGCTCGTGCTCCCGCCCCAGCTGCCCCGCCTGACAGTGGGCAGCAGCCACGTTTTGCCCACATCCCTTTTGCTACCGAGTCCCAGTGGGGACCCCGAGGGCACAGAGGTGCCAATGTCCGCATTTGGGTGTCCCAGCTGCACCGCACCAGCGCGGGCAGCTGCAGCGAAAGGGGCATTTTGAATGGCAGAGTCCCTAGAGGGACAGAAGAGGCACAGTGGTGCCAGGCCTTATTTTGATTCACAGCTGCCCAGCAAGTAGTGGGCAGCTGCAGCGTTTAGGCCACAGTGCTTTGGGGGCATGCTTAGAGGTAGGAGTGGAACGCACTCCTTGGCCCCCTAACTTTCCCAGCTGCCCAGCAAGTAGTGGGCAGCTGCTACGTTTAGGTTTGCGCAGTTGCGCACCCTTGATTTACGCTGCGTTGGCAGCGGCCCTGACATTCTGGACACAGGGCATTTGAGCCCCTTGAGAAGGCCAGTTGGCCAGGGGATCAGTGATTTACCTGATGGTAGGAAAGGTGATGCTTTACTGTGATTCATGCCTCTAAATGCGGTTGGGGATGAGATTATGTGCGTAATATGTTTATGCCAGTGAGATTATTTCCTACCGTGAGTTTACCCCTAATGTGAGTTATGCTTAGGAGGTTATTGTCTAATGCGTTTAGACTTCTGAGATGATTGCATAATGTGTTTATGCTGGTGAGATTGGCGCAGAATGTATTCCGCGCCTAAATATGATGCTGTGCATAATATGGTTTATGTTACAGGCTGATGCTAAGTACAGTGGTTACCAGTGATTACTGGTTGTACGGTTATGATGTGTTCTACATTTATTATAAGTACTACCTATACTAAGTTCGCTTTGTGCTGGTTCTGACAGTGGTCCAGTTGGCCCTGTCAGGTGTAAATAATTCCCTTGTAAATATGACCCCGTGCCAGGTGGCACGAGGTATATTATGTGAGTACTATTCTAATGTGTTTTATGATAATACAAAGGCTATTTTTATATATAACCTTGTGTGGAGTTCCTTTTTGTGGTGTGCCTAGTATGTTGTTGCTGTGGGTGTGTTGCGCAAGCGCTTTACACATTGCCTCCGGGATAAGCCTGACTGCTCGTGCCAAGCTACCAAGGGGGTGAGCAGGGGTTATCTTTGGCGTGTAACTCCCTTGCCCTGACTAGAGTGGTGGTTTCTGCCTGGCTTTGGCGCAAGCCTTAGCCAACCAGAAATCCCATTTCTAACAATCACCAAAAACAACTCGAAATGAGTCTTTACAGAAGTGTATGACTTACTTCAATCAAGTTCGGTATTCAATTAGAACCAGACGAATCAACACTTAAAAACACCGAAAGGGCATTGCGCATAGGCTCCTATTGGTATACAAATAAAGAATGTCCGTTTACAAATCATGAGGTATGATAGAAACAGCAGAGTTTCAAAAAAGCAACACAGTTAAATCATGCCTAGGTCCGTGGGTTTAGTAAATTGAAAATATCAATTTAATGACATGATCAATAAACATTTTAAGGCAATTATTTAAAGAAAGAGAAAAGACCAATTTAACTTAGACGGGGACGCTCCTATCATCTTAAGAGAAATGACTGATAACATTGTCAAACACTGAGCAATCCATTTAAAATGCCGATTGGAATATTGTCTATCTGAAGGCTATGTTATTGAATATAAAAAGGCTGCGAATTGTCAACATACCACTAATGTGCAAAATATTAGCCATTAAACCACATATCGTACTATACGTCCAAGACCTCGTTTTTAAACACAGTATATGAATGCAAGATCGTACGAGGATAACGTACAGCTATGCATTCACATAAATGTGAATTTGCTGTACCCTCAGACTCTACAACCAATGGTATATGTAAAGAGAATAATGATTAGTCACATAAACGACTGCGTTAAATACCCCCAGTCGTATCGTTTAGCTGCTACACTTGCGCCAGTCACATGAATATGTGTAAAATATATCACTCAATGGTATATAGTGAGAAACTGTACATCTAGAAAAGCCTCATACTGCCTTTGAAAGAACATACTTCTAGAACAGTGTCATACTTCATTTAGCGCCCCGAGATAGCCTGGCTTACCTATAACGGAAGAGCAGTAATCTCTATCCGATTAAAATGTTAAAGCAGGTGCCAATCAGTGAAAACTGTTGAAAACAGACACAGAGGAACACGCTTTAAACCTAGGTGAATCGATTATGCACAACAGCCAGATATAGCCAGAGATATTAAACAGCTTACCTATACCGGAAGAGCAGTAGTCTCTATCCGAGTTATAGAGTTAAAAGGCACCGCTCAGTAGAATCTGTTGAAGACAAAGGGAGCACGCCTTGATCCTAACTGTATC
The DNA here is from genome assembly GCA_963921515.1 of Calotriton arnoldi. Taxonomy (NCBI): domain Eukaryota; kingdom Metazoa; phylum Chordata; class Amphibia; order Caudata; family Salamandridae; genus Calotriton; species Calotriton arnoldi. The sequence goes on along the minus strand of CAWUFW010012325.1, from coordinate 191,124 downwards.
GATTGTGCAGAACACAACCAGATATGGCAAGAATCATTACACAGCTTACCGAGTTGGTAACAGATGAGTCGTCGTCTCACACGCGTCCAGCTTTCAAAAACAGACGGCATACTGAGCGTTGAGACAACGCGTTTTATACAATCAAGACGGCTTGAACCTGATGGTATAGACAGCGGACTATCTTAATTCTGCATTGTTTAATAAAGCGCGGCGGCCATCTTGAAGTGTCTACGTTCCGCATTATTTACAAAAAGCACGACTGCTATCTTGCAGTGTACGGCTACAACTTGGATTGATGTTTCAAAAGTTGAATTCTTAATTCACAAGATGAATTTCGCGAATTGGACATGTATAGCTACAACTTAGAATAATAATTCGCGTTGAACCTTGAAAAAATGTAAATAATTTCAAGTTGCAAGAAAAAACACCCAAAGTGTGAAAAAAGAGAGAAAAACAGATAGAGTGTTCAGATACAATATATATATAGAAGAGAAATCTCCTCTTTGTCACAATACCACATAATGGTGACATTTTCATGAGACCATTGTTTCAGATACAAAGGTAAATATTGAACGCATTCATTAGAACCACAATGCATTGCTCATATAGTTACAACAAGACTAACTTACAGGCACATGCATCAAGGTAGGAATTTGCGAGTCCTTAATTGCGATTATTAAGGAAGACTAAAGACAGAACACTCCACAAGTATTCTCTCTCATGCAGTACAAGAGATACGGAGATTAAACAATAAACTTCCTAACATAATTTGCTACTCCACACTCACATCATTATGGCACAATGATAACCTTAAATCAGAGGGCAAAACACTCTTCGTAGGAATCGCAATTAAGGACTCGCAAAAGCCTATGCATGTAGGAATTGCTATAAAAATAGCGATTCCTACACATCCCTTATTTGCGACTCGCAAATTGCGAGTCGCAAATAAGGAATGCTTCCATTCATTCCTATGGGCCTACAGGCCCATAGGAATGACTGGGAAATTGCATGCGCAATTTGCGAGTACCAATAAGTACTCGCAAATTTCGCATGCAATTTCAAGGGTGCAAGGCTGTCAAAAGGACACCCTGTTGCACCCCTGAAAGTGATCTGTGCACATATAGTTGCGCACACACATGTCCCAAGGGCATGTGTGTGTGTAACCTATAACTTTGAAAAATGCACTTTAGTGCATTTTTCAAAGTATCCGCTATTTACCATCTGGTATAATTTTGCGGTAAATAGCGGGCCCAAATAGCGAAATCGCTATTTTAAAAGGCATCTTTCATTGCATTTAAGGAATCGCAATTTGCAATTCCTTAAATGCAATCGCAATTTAAGAAATTGCAAAAAATTGCGATTTTTTAAATTGCTAGTGGCAAGTTGTTTCATGCATCGCAAAAGCTAATTTTGCGATCGCAAACGGCCGATTTTTGCGATTTGCACCGTTTGCGATCGCAAAAAGCTTTGATGCATGTGCCTGTTAGTAGTTAAGGAATATAGTCTCAGAATATGTATGATCTTTAAAAGTGAAAAATAAATCATACATTTATACAAATAGCATGTACAATAGATGATGGATTTAAACAATTCCCTAATTCTTGAATACAACAACACGCATGATGTTTTCTACAAAGGATTTACATAGAACAAAGTCCAGAAACGGTAACAGGATGATGAACAATATCCACTGTCTACAGAGATGTCAAAACTGGTAACAGTACATAGCGCATTACTTTCAGCAGATGCAAGCAAGAGAGTGCCATTCAGTCGCTGAATTCAATCCCTTAGCAACGCTGCCTGTACGGCATATCCATTGATTTTCTTTTAAAGTGAGAATTCGATCTGCATTTGTCAGTCTGATTGATGGCCTGACTACTTCCATCACCCACCATAGCATGTTCTTCTCAGAGTGTTTGGCCTGACTATAATGTTCAACTAAAGGTGCATTTTCCACCTTACAGCGAATCCTTGATTGGTGTTGAAGGATACGTTTTTTAACTATTTGTGTAGTTTTGCCTATATAATACAGGTCACAAGGACATTGAGCACAGTAAACCACATTACTTGTGTTACAGTTAGAGAAATACTTAATGGTGGTCTTTTGTCCATTTAGCTCAAAACACGTGGTGGTCTTGGTGGTACTGCATGCTGAGCACATGTTACATTTGTAATGTCCTACCACAGGAACTAATTGTCTCATGTTATCCACAACATGAGTGTCAGATGTGTCATATGCATGCACAAGCCGATCCTTCAGGTTAGAACCCCTTTTAAAAGTTTCTCAATCAATTCTGGAAGTCCAGACAGCAGTGTCCAATATTTGTTAACTATTTTCTTAATACTATTAGTTGCTGTTCCAAATGTAGTTACACAAACTAACTGCGGTTGGGTCGATTTACTTTTTATTTCCAGCAATGCGTCACGGTTGTTATACAATGCGCGTTTCAAAGAATTCTTAAGGAGCTTGCCTGGATAACCACGTGCTCGCAGCTTTTCTTTCAGTTTTTTTGCTTCCAGAAAATAGTCCTCCCTACGAGAACAATTTCTGCGTAAACGCAGGAACTGCCCGAAGGGTAGACCATCCTTGAGAGCTTGCGGATGGTGGCTATTATATTTCAACAGCGTGTTCCTTGCTGTGGGTTTAGTGTATAGAGTGGTATACAGGGAATTGTTACTGTCCACTCTGATTGAAATGTCTAGGAAATTCATACTGTTGTTATCAGATTCTAATGTAAATTTTAAATGTGGATTCCTAGAATTAATCCAATCATGAAATTGAAGTAGTAGATCTTCACTGCCTCTCCAGATAAGAAACACGTAGTCTATATACCTTTGCCAACAAGTGATGCTAGACATGAAAGGGTTCAGGGTGTCATAGACCAACTTCTTCTCAAAATCTGAGACATACATATTAGCTATGTCAGGGGCATAAACAGCCCCCATCGCAACACCTTTTAGTTGTTGGTAAAACGTGTTCTCGAATAAGAAAAAGTTCTCACACAGGAAACTCTGACACATTCAGTGATAAAGTCAGTAGGAACATTATGTGGTCTAGGCCGACCTTCCAAAAGTTGTTCAATAATGTTTAGAGCCTCTATCTGTAGAATATTGGTATACAGGCTTTCAATGTCCATAGATACCAATAGTTCACAAGTTGGATCAAACGGATGATTTTCAACTACATTAATCACTGCTGTAGTGTCCCTGATATATGTCACTGCCTCCGTGGCAAATGGGCGAATGAAAAAGTCAGCATATTGAGCTAGTGGCTTAAGAATAGAGTTACATCCCGAGACAATCGGTCTACCAGGAGGTGTAATGGCATTCTTATGTACCTTCGGTAGAATGTATGTTACCGGTACAGTTGGTGATTTATTCATGAGGAATGAAGCCTCCTTCTCGCTGAGCCAACCGCCATCTTGTCCCTGTCGACTAAGGGTAGAAATAGTATTAGACAGGCGACTGGTCGGATTACCTGTCAGCTTCTTATAGTGTGCTTCAACAGACAGTTGTTTTAGCAGCTCCACTCTATAAGCCTCTTTGTCCCAGAGAACAATACCTCCACCCTTGTCTGCTGGCTTAATTATAGTTCCAGGAAGGGACTGAAGATTTCGGAGGGATTTCTGTTCATCTTTTGTAATATTGGATTTAACAAAAGGTGTTTTCTTAAATAAATTCTCAATCTCAGTAATTATGGCGTTCTCAAAAGTAATAATCTCTTTCGCAACCATTGTATTCGTAGGAAAAAATGTTGAATGGTCACGTAAACCAGTGGTGTCAACCACGGGAACTGCCATATTATGGGCAAGGAAATTTCTCAATCTTATGGAATGAAAAAACTTATACAATTCCAATTTAGTTTGAAAAGATCACTCTTGTTAGTTGGCACAAATGAAAGACCTGCTGAAAGGATCGCTATTTCTGACTCTGATAATGTATGTTGTGACAGATTAAAAATTGGAATGGTTTGTTGGAGATTTACCATTCGTAGTACAGGTTCCGGGTCTGCCTGAACCCTGGTGTGTACTGGTTCCGGAACCACCCTCTCTTCGCTGCTCGTTGTCTCCGAGGCTGCCCTGACCCTCTCCGGTCCTGGCCTAAAAAAACCTGTCTAGATGTTGGGGGTTGTTGGTCGTAATGCTGGCAATGCGTATTATCAGAGGCTTGATCACTGTCTGTATCAGAGTTTGTGTCCGAAAACGTGGCCCTTTTACGTTGAAATTGATTAGGGCCTTGAGGTAAATAAAAATCTTTATGGAGATAAGGGTAAGTTCTTTCTTTGCTGTACCTCTTAATATCCTTTTGTAATTTATCTGTTTTCTTATGGGAATTAAATTCCTCAAATTCTTTAATTGTAAGTGCAATCTTGTCCAAAAGTAACTTGGAATTGGTTATACTAGAATCAGAATTGATCTTTCTTTCTAAATTCTCAATTTCTTTGAGAGAGACTTGATGTGTTTAAGGGCCGTTTTGATACTCAGCACCATCCAGGTGCGTGAGCACTTATTGGCTGAATAGCTAAAGCCTACTTTGAAATCCTCATCTTCAGTACAAATGATGGGTATATTTGTAATCTGTAAACCTGTGGGAATTATATTTGCATTTAAACAATCTGTCAGAAACTTAGCGTGTAACTCTGTTCTTACTAGTTTCTTTTTTAATCTCTCTGTTGATTCAAATCAGATTCGTATGGAAGTTGTATCACAGGGCCCCTATTCCCTAACAGGGATGGGCCAGCAGCGATCTTCAAAATATATTCATCCGTTTAGGATAATGTCTTTGCTTCTGACATAAGTGTGGTATAATATGCCTGTAGGACAAAGTCAAACTAGAGCCTCAGCTCTTAACACAAACCACTTGAGAAAAGTGACCCACAACAGACAGATGTCTGCGCAATATATAGTAACAGAAAAGTGGGAAACCCAATATACCCTTGGAGGCTTGGGCAGATAGACTAGTAATAGGTAAAAGTGCCTTCAAGGGAATTCATTAGCTACTCTTAGTCAGATTTTATACAAAATAATTACTTGTGCGTTAAGCCCCAACTGGTAGCTTAACATTGAACAATCAAAACAACAATGAAGTTATTCAAAACATAAATATTCAACAACAGAAAATTTACAAACACGGGTATATCTTTTTTTCAAAAGTACACAATTTTTAATGCAAACAGAATTAAAAAGGGTACATTCGAATACAACAACAAGGAACTGCGATTTTTTAAATTGCGAGTGGCAAGTTGTTTCATGCATTGCAAAAGCTAATTTTGCGATCGCAAACGGCCGATTTTTGCGATTCGCACTGTTTGCGATCGCAAAATGCTTTGATGCATGTGCCTGTTAGTAGTTAAGGAATATAGTCTCAGAATATGTATGATCTTTAAAAGTGAAAAATAAATCATACATTTATACAAATAGCATGTACAATAGATGATGGATTTAAACAATTCCCTAATTCTTGAATACAACAACATGCATGATGTTTTCTACAAAGGGTTTACATAGAACAAAATCCAGAAACGGTAACAGGATGATGAACAGTATCCACTGTCTACAGAGATGTCAAAACTGGTAACAGTACATAGCGCATTACTTTCAGCAGATGCAAGCAAGAGAGTGCCATTCAGTCGCTGAATTCAATACCTTAGCAACGCTGCCTGTACGGCATATCCATTGATTTTCTTTTAAAGTGAGAATTCGATCTGCATTTGTCAGTCTGATTGATGGCCTGACTACTTCCATCACCCACCATAGCATGTTCTTCTCAGAGTGTTTGGCCTGACTATAATGTTCAACTAAAGGTGCATTTTCCACCTTACAGCGAATCCTTGATTGGTGTTGAAGGATACGTTTTTTAACTATTTGTGTAGTTTTGCCTATATAATACAGGCCACAAGGACATTGAGCACAGTAAACCACATTACTTGTGTTACAGTTAGAGAAATACTTAATGGTGGTCTTTTGTCCATTTAGCTCGAAACACTTGGTGGTCTTGGTGGTACTGCATGCTGAGCACATGTTACATTTGTAATGTCCTACCACAGGAACTAATTGTCTCATGTTATCCACAACATGAGTGTCAGATGTGTCATATGAATGCACAAGCCGATCCTTCAGGTTAGAACCCCTTTTAAAAGTTTCTCAATCAATTCTGGAAGTCCAGACAGCAGTGTCCAATTTACAAACACAGGTATATCTTTTTTTCAAAAGTACACAATTTTTAAGGCAAACAGAATTAAAAAGGGTACATTCGAATACAACAAGGAACTGTTTTCTGTTGTTTCAGATTCATTTCCTTCTCCATATTCATTTGGAATAGATGTTTACACTTATGATTTGCAGGTTTTTTTGTATATCCTCTATCATGGTGTTTTGTTGTATTCAAATGTACCCTTTTTAATTTTGTTTGCATTAAAAATTGTGTACTTTTGAAGAAAAGATATACCCGTGTTTGTAAATTTTCTGTTGTTGAATATTTATGTTTTGAATAACTTCATTGTTGTTTTGATTGTTCATTGTTAAGCTACCAATTGGGGCTTAACGCACAAGTGATTATTTAGTATAAAATCTGACTAAGAGTAGCTAATGAAATCCCTTGAAGGCACTTTTACCTATTACTAGTCTATCTGCCCAAGCCTCCAAGGGTATATTGGGTTTCCCACTTTTCTGTTACTATATATTGCGCAGACATCTGTCTGTTGTGGGTCACTTTTCTCAAGTGGTTTGTGTTAAGAGCTGAGGCTCTAATTTGACTTTGTCCTACAGGCATATTATACCACACTTATGTCTGAAGCTGAGACATTATCCTATACGGATGAATATATTTTGAAGATCGCTGCTGGCCCATCCCTGTTAGGGAATAGGGGCCCTGTGATACAACTTCCATACGAATCTGATTTGAATCAACAGAGAGATTAAAAAGAAACTAGTAAGAACAGAGTTACACGCTACGTTTCTGACAGATTGTTTAAATGCAAATATAATTCCCACAGGCTTACAGATTAGAAATATACCCATCATTTGTACTGAAGATGAGGATTTCAAAGTAGGCTTTAGCTATTCAGCCAATAAGTGCTCACGCACCTGGATGGTGCTGAGTATCGAAACGACCCGTAAACACATCAAGTCTCTCTCAAAAGAAATTGAGAATTTAGAAAGAAAGATCAATTCTGATTCTAGTATAACCAATTCCAAGTTACTTTTGGACAAGATTGCACTTACATTTAAAGAATTTGAGGAATTTAATTCCCATAAGAAAACAGATAAATTGCAAAAGGATATTAAGAGGTACAGCAAAGAAAGAACTTACCCTTATCTCCATAATTTTTTTTATTTACTTCAAGGCCCTAATCAATTCCAACGTAAAAGGGCCACGTTTTCGGACACAAACTCTGATACAGACAGTGATGAAGCCTCTGATAATACGCATCGCCAGCATTACGACCAACTACCCTCAACATCTAGACAGGTTTTTTTAGGCCAGGACCGGAGAGGGTCAGGGCATCCTCTGAGACAACGAGCAGCGGAGAGAGGGTGGTTCCGGAACCAGTACACACCAGGGTTACCAGTACTACGAATGGTAAATCTCGAACAAACCACTCCAATTTTTTTTTTTTTATAAATTTCTTTTTTATTTTCAATAACTAACAATCGGTGCTAGACATACATCCACTTTGTATCAGTATTTCGTTACATACATGCGCTCAGGTATTGCATTTCTGAAGCTATTGTGCGTCAGTTACAGTGCGACAGAGACACAGGTCATATCTATTGAATGGATATATGTTAAGTACACATTTCCCCCTTCGTCTCATTAGTTTAGTCACTGACGTCAGAGCTTGTTTCTTCTTGTGGGGGCTCGCATATATTGCCGTGGTAAGCGTTCCATTTCCCCCAAATGCGGGCCCATTTTTTTGGGCATCCCCTATGGACGTACACAGCCCTTTCAGTCACCATTGAAGTGTCCATATCTTGGGGCCATCTGTGCAGGGTCGGGGTCTTCACCATTCCAATTTTTAATCTGTCACAACATACATTATCAGAGTCAGAAATAGCGATCCTTTCAGCAGGTCTTTCATTTGTGCCAACTAACAAGAGTGATCTTTTTCAAACTAAATTGGAATTGTATAAGTTTTTTCGTTCCATAAGATTGAGAAATTTCTTTGCCCATAATATGGCAGTTCCCGTGGTTGACACCACTGGTTTACATAACTGTTCAACATTTTTTCCTACGAATACAATGGTTGCGAAAGAGATTATTACTTTTGAGAACGCCATAATTACTGAGATTGAGAATTTATTTAAGAAAACACCTTTTGTTAAATACAATCTTACAAAAGATGAACGGAAATCTCTCCGAAATCTTCAGTCCCTTCCTGGAACTATAATTAAGCCAGCAGACAAGGGTGGAGGTATTGTTCTCTGGGACAAAGAGGCTTATAGAGTGGAGCTGCTAAAACAACTGTCTGTTGAAGCACACTATAAGAAGCTGACAGGTAATCCTACCAGTCGCCTGTCTAATACTATTTCTACCCTTAGTCGCCAGGGACAAGATGGCGGTTGGCTCAGCGAGAAGGAGGCTTCCTTCCTCATGAATAAATTGCCAACTGTACAGGTAATATACATTCTACCGAAGGTACATAAGAATGCCATTACACCTCCCGGTAGACCGATTGTCTCGGGATGTAACTCTATTCTTAAGCCACTAGCTCAATATGCTGACTTTTTCATTCGCCCATTTGCCACGGAGGCACTGACATATATCAGGGACACTACAGCAGTGATTAATGTAGTTGAAAATCACCCGTTTGATCCAACTTGTGAACTATTGGTATCTATGGACATTGAAAGCCGGTATACCAATATTCCACAGATAGAGGCTCTAAACATTATTGAACAACTTTTGGAAGGTCGGCCTAGACCACATAATGTTCCTACTGACTTTATCACTGAATGTGTCAGAGTTTCCCTGTGTGAGAACTTTTTCTTATTCGGGAACACGTTTTACCAACAACTAAAAGGTGTTGCGATGTGGGCTGTTTATTCCCCTGACATAGCTAATATCTATGTCTCAGATTTTGAGAAGACGTTTGTCTATGACACCCTGAACCCTTTCGTGTCTAACATCACTTGTTGGCTAAGGTATATAGACGACGTGTTTCTTATCTGAAGAGGTAGTGAAGATCTACTACTTCAATTTCATGATTGGATTAATTCTAGGAATCCACATTTAAAATTTACATTAGAATCTGATAACAACCGTATGAATTTCCTGGGCATTTCAATCAGAGTGGACAGTAACAATTCCCTGTATACCACTCTATACACTAAACCCACAGCAAGGAACATGCTGTTGAAATATAATAGCCAGCATCCGCAAGCTCTTAAGGATGGTCTACCCTTCGGGCAGTTCCTGCGTTTACGCAGAAATTGTTCTCGTAGGGAGGAATATTTTCTGGAAGCAAAAAAACTGAAAGAAAAACTGCGAGCACGTGGTTATCCAGGCAAGCTCCTTAAGAATTCTTTGAAACGCTCATGGTATAACAACCGTGACACATTGCTGGAAATAAAAAGTAAATCGACCCAACCGCAGTTAGTTTATGTAACTACATTTGGAACAGCAACTAATAGTATTAAGAAAATAGTTAACAAATATTGGACACTGCTGTCTGGACTTCCAGAATTGATTGAGAAACTTTTAAAAGGGGTTCTAACCTGAAGGATCGGCTTGTGCATGCATATGACACATCTGACACTCATGTTGTGGATAACATGAGACAATTAGTTCCTGTGGTAGGACATTACAAATGTAACATGTGCTCAGCATGCAGTACCACCAAGACCACCAAGTGTTTTGAGCTAAATGGACAAAAGACCACCATTAAGTATTTCTCTAACTGTAACACAAGTAATGTGGATTACTGAGTTCAATGTCCTTGTGGCCTGTATTATATAGGCAAAACTACATAAATAGTTAAAAAACGTATCCTTCATCACCAATCAAGGATTCGCTGTAAGGTGGAAAATGCACCTTTAGTTGAACATTATAGTCAGGCCAAACACTCTGAGAAGGACATGCTATGGTGGGTGATGGAAGTAGTCAGGCCATCAATCAGACAGACAAATGTAGATCAAATTCTCACTTTAAAAGAAAATCAATGGATATGCCGTACAGACAGCATTGCTAAGGGATTGAATTCAGTGACTGAATGGCACTCTCTAGCTTGCATCTGCTGAAAGTAATGCACTATGTACTATTACCAGTTTTGACATCTCTGTAGACAGTGGATACTGTTCATCATCCTGTTACTGTTTCTGGACTTTGTTCTATGTAACTCCTTTGTAGAAAACATCATGCATGTTGTTGTATTCAAGAATTAGGGAATTGTTTGAATCCATCATCTATTGTACATGCTATTTGTATAAATGTATGATTTATTATTTACTTTTAAAGATCATACATATTCTGAGACTATATTCCTTAACTACTAAGTTAGTCTTGTTGTAACTATCTGAGCAATGCATTGGCGTTCTAATGAATGCGTTCAATACTTACCTTTGTATTCGAAACAATGGTCTCATGAAAATGTCACCATTATGTGGTATTGTGACAAAGAGGAGATTATGATTAATTTGTTGTTTTCTCTTATATATATATATTGTATCTGAACACTCTATCTGTTTTTCTCTCTTTTTTTCACACTCTGGGTGTTTTTTCTTGCAATTTGAAATTATTTAAATTTTTTCAAGGTTCAACGCGAATTATTATTCTAAGTTGTAGCTATACATGTCCAATTCGTGAAATTCATCTCGTGAATTAAGAATTCAACTTTTGAAACATCAATCCAAGTTGTAGCCGTACACTGCAAGATAGCAGCTGTGCTTTTTGTAAATAATGCGGAACGTAGACACTTCAAGATGGCCGCTGCGCTTTATTAAACAATGCGGAATTAAGATAGTCCGCTGTCTATACCATCGGGTTCAAGCCGTCTTGATTGCATAAAATCGCGTTGTCTCAACGCTCAGTATGCCGTCTGTTTTTGAAAGCGGGACACGTGTGAGACGATGACTCATCTGTTACCAACTCGGTAAGCTGTTTAATGATTCTTGCCATATCTGGTTGTGTTCTGCACAATCAATACAGTTAGGATCAAGGCGTGCTCCCTTTGTCTTCAACAGATTCTACTGAGCGGTGCCTTTTAACTCTATAACTCGGATAGAGACTACTGCTCTTCCGGTATAGGTAAGCTGTTTAATATCTCTGGCTATATCTGGCTGTTGTGCATAATCGATTCACCTAGGTTTAAAGCATGTTCCTCTGTGTCTGTTTTCAAAGTTTTCACTGATTGGCACCTGCTTTAACATTTAAATAGGATAGAGATTACTGCTCTTCCGTTATAGGTAAGCCAGGCTATCTCGGGGCGCTAAATGAAGTATGACACTGTTCTAGAAGTATGGTCTTTCAAAGGCAGTATGAGGCTGTTCTATATGTACAGTCTCTCACTATGTATCATTGAGTGATATATTTTACACATATTCATGTGACTGGTACAAGTGTAGCAGCTAAACAATACGACTGGGGGTATTTAACGCAGTCGTTTATGTGACTATCATTATTCTCTTTACATATACCATTGGTTGTAGAGTCTGAGGGTACAGCAAATTAACATTTTTGTGAATGCATAGCTGTACGTTATCCTCGTACGATCTTGCATTCATATACTGTGTTTAAAAACGAGGTCTTGGACGTATAGCACGATATGTGGTTTAATGGCTATTATTTCGCACATTAGTGGTATGTTGACAATTCGCAGCCTTTTTATATTCAATACCATAGCCTTCAGATAGACAATATTCCAATCGGCATTTTAAATGGATTGCTCAGTGTTTGACAATGTTATCAGTCATTTCTTTTGAGATGATAGGAGCGTCCCCGTCTAAGTTAAATTGGTCTTTTCTCTTTCTTTAAATAATTGCCTTAAAATGTTTATTGATCATGTCATTAAATTGATATTTTCAATTTACTAAACCCACGGACCTAGGCATGATTTAGCTGCGTTGCTTTTTTGAAACTCTGCTGTTTCTATCATACCTCATGATTTGTAAACAGACATTCTTTATTTGTATACCCATAGGAGCCTATGCGCAAGGCCCTTTCAGTGTTTTTAAGTGTTGATTCGTCTGGTTTTAATTGAATACCGAACTTGATTGAAGTAAGTCATACACTTCTGTAAAGACTCATTTCGAGTTGTTTTTGGTGATAGCTTTTGTATCACTCATTCTCTTGCGTGACAGTATGTGATCTACTGCTATCTTGACTACATCTTTGGGTTAAGGTCTAAGTTGCACACAATTGGCTGATTTATAACGGGGCCATTTTCTTTCTATTCCACACGGCTTTGTCTTTTCTTTCTTCAAATTTTTTTTGTCATGGTAGACTATATATGTAATTTTATACATTATGTTTATACAGGGGACTTTTTTAACAATCGACTTCATGTCCTGAAGATGGTCTGACGGACGAATCTGCCACAACAGACCGAAACGTCGACTGACACATCTACTTCCTTAGCATTTGTTGCTCTTTAGGAACTGTTTTCTGTTGTTTCAGATTCATTTCCTTCTCCATATTCATTTGGAATAGATGTTTACACTTATGATTTGCAGTTTTTTTTGTATATCCTCTATCATGGTGTTTTGTTGTATTCGAATGTACCCTTTTTAATTCTGTTTGCATTAAAAATTGTGTACTTTTGAAAAAAAGATATACTCGTGTTTGTAAATGTTCTGTTGTTGAATATTTATGTTTTGAATAACTTCATTGTTGTTTTGATTGTTCAATGTTAAGCTACCAATTGGGGCTTAATGCACAAGTGATTATTTTGTATAAAATCTGACTAAGAGTAGCTAATGAAATCCCTTGAAGGCACTTTTACCTATTACTTTTCCAAAGTGGCATTTCCACATTAGTAATGTCAAATCCACTCGCACCACCGGAGAGGATTTGCCATTACTAAACCATTAATACTAAACACTATACTGCTACTCTTCTGCATGCGGGAAATACAGTTCAATAGCCTTACCACAGATCCTCCATATTGATCAATGCGAAAAGCAGGCCCCATAGTACCAAACACACCATCCGGTGCCATTTACTACTAGGGTATGCAGCACACATGTGCACATGGCCTACCTCTTCCTGGCACCTCACCCTGCCTCCAGGGAGTACTCAGATGTAGTGAGAGACATGTAGAACCTTGGCAAGTAGCTTTTAAATGACAAGCTGAGTAACAGTAACCTGCACACAGAGGCCCAGCCATGGCAAACCTGTGGTCCATTTGAAGAGCTACCTCTGTGGGCGGCACAAACAGTGCTGTATGTCCATGGAGGAGCATTTGAGTTGCTTGTCCCAGGTATATGTCTTACCACTAGACAAGGGACTTACAGCTGAGTTAAATCAGCTAATCATTTAAACACCAATCACCAGTATGTATATGACAAGCACCGCTCTTTGGCACTGAATGCATGTGTCGAAGCACTCAAAGTCCTAAGGCTAGCACATAGATCAGTGGAAAATCAGGAGGGACAAAAGCAAAAAGTCATAGGAAAGCACCCTAAAAAGGGCCATTTCCAACAATAAGAAATGTATAACATGATAGATATGCCTATCTGTCTCTGCAGTGTGACAGTGAGTAATGGCACCAATGTTTGTCATGATTCCATATCTACTGAGAGAATAGAAGAGCAAGAAGGTACATTTTACTGACAGGTTATTGGCATCCCAAAGATTAGATCTTATAGTGCTTCATGTTGTGTCATTCTGAAGCACTGAAAATATGACTGTTGTTATAAATCAGGACACATGATAAACATAAATGCTGGAGTCACAGTTGCATGGGTGACCTTAGAACTGGAATGTACATGTCAACAAGACGTTGTACTTCATTCTGAGATGACTGACTGCTATTCTTTCTGTTGTACACTTCCCGTACATCTATCAGTGACCACGTCACAATGTCAAATTAAAGACATCATGTTTATCATTGTAGAATCTTAAATTTCTATGATATGACTTCAACATGAACACAAACAACTCCTACTAACTGTGCAGTATAAGGATTGTTTATGATATTCAGTAACAGTACTTCCCCATCACAGAGATTTCTTGTGCCTTGTTGCCCAGTAGGTAGATGTACATGCCCTTCATAGTCACTAGCCATTTTTTATAAGCCTTGCCACGTGCACAAGGGAATCAACTCCAAATACAACAGCACCAAGGGCATTCACACATACATCCATCTAGGCACAGACGCACACCCACACACAAGAGCCATACATAAGTACACACTCAACACACACCACAAGCACACATATATAGCACATACACAAAGTGACCTTTTAATCCACCCATGCACACAAAGTAATCATCAAACATCCGTGCACAAATACCCATAAATCCACAGACATCTCTCCACATTATCCATTCATCAACGCATCCGTCTGTCCACACAAATTCAGCATTCATCAAAATATAAATCCAGCCTCCCACTCATTCAACTGCCAACAAATTGCCACCACCATCCACTTTTCCGTTCATTTACTCATCTATTAATACAGCCACTCACCCCTTCACACGTAACATAACATGAGATGACATATGTATTTGTAAGTGAATGTTTACCCCTTGGGGCACCTTGGTGCTGAAATAACAGATGTTATATGCAACCATCCTTACTTTACTGTTTTACTTGCTCAAACATTCAAGCACTTACCAGTCCACACAACTGTAGTGAAATATACGGATCAAATAAGCAAGAGTGTTTGCTGTAGACTGTGCTGTACCTGTTATTTGAAAAAGGAGGCTTCAATGAAAATTACAAACTTTTAGCTGTTCTGTGACAGCAGGAAGTTTGTACTGCTGCTGTAGTTTGAAGGAGAGAAGTTTGCACTGCAGTTAGCATGATAAACTTGATCCCTGAAGGAGGGAAACTTGTGCTTCTGCCCATAATTTACCTGTTTCATGAGGAATGGAAGCACACACTGTTAATGCCCAGCTGGACCTTTTTGTATGAGGGATGTTGTGGTGTACTTTTTCTGTGAAGATGGGAAGCTTGTCAACCAATGTACTTAATGCATCTGTTTTGTGAGAGAGGGAAACTTGCACTGACAATGCATAGTCATGTCTGTTCTGTTAGTGACGCTTGCACTGTAGATGTCAGTTAGCTAGTTCTCTCATGTTTCAGAAGCATTTATCACACCCACTGTTGTGTACCAGTCTGTTGACACCATAGAGGTGCACCTGGCTGTGGGTTTTAACCATGATTCCCCATCGTCTGTGAAGAACTGCAGGAATGGTTGCCACATTTCCCATTGAGAAATACTCAACATTTCTGTGTATGCTGAGGAAGGGCCAGGAGATGGAACTTAAATAGCAGTTTCTGTAAAAACCTCAGGGGCAGATTTGCAAACATTTTGCACTGAATATGCATTACAAAAGTGACACAAACCGGTAACAAATGTTTGTTTTACATTTTCTTTGCAGTGTAAAACTTATTTTTTCCCTGGAAAGTTGCCTAAAATTAACACAAAGCTTTGTCTTCCCTTGTCTCATCATGTTTTTTCCCTTGATAGGAAATCTTGGAGAAATGTGAGTTTTTTGTTTTGCTATTTGGTACAGCATGATCCCTAACCATTTCTCTTTTGACCAGTTCCTTTGATATTTGATGCTGTGTGATATTTCAATGCTTTTGACTATATCAATTGTATTTGCAAGTGACAGATTCTTTAATGTAAGAAGCTTTTCTTCTACTTTTTTGCCCTAACATCTCACAGCAATTTGATCTCTGATCACCTGATTTGTAAAGTTTTCAAATCACCATCAACAACTGGATTATTCAAAGCTGCCGCACACGAGTCCAAAAACTCCTCCTGGTGCTGCTCTTGAGTAGGCCTGGGCGGAAAACTACGCTACACTCGCGTAGTTTGCGTAGTTTGCGCAACTACGCGCTTCGCGAATTGCACGTAGCACAGTGCAAAAACGCGTAGCATAGCGTAGCGGCCATTTTTTGCTTGCTCGCAGTCCTCAACGTCAAGTTGGCGACCGCGAGCGAGCAAAATGACATCCCGGCGAGACTTTTTCCTCGTTCGCGATCAGCAACATCAAGTTGCCGATCGCGAGCGTGGAAAATAAACCTCCCGGCGAGATTCTCAACGCGGGGAGGTCAGGTTTCTCATTGCGAGTGGTCGCGTATGCTCGCGACCGCTCGCGATGAGAAACAACCAGTCCGCATTGAGAAAACTGCCGCTCGAGTACAAATCTACTCGAGCGGCAGAAAACGACCGCTTGCACTGTGCAAGATGCCGTTTGCAATGATTGCACAGTGCGGACAAGCATCCGGCACTGTGCAATCATTGCGAACAGCATTTCCTACCGCACTACGCAGTTCGCGTAGTGCTACCCGTAGCTCGCGTAGTGCGAAGTGCACTTCGCGTAGCTACGCGTAGCGCTACTACGCGAACTACGCCCAGGGTTACTCTTGAGTGCCTTTTTTTGTTTTTGTCTGATTACAATCAGACTGGGTTGGAAGTCAAATTGTTTTTGCAATTTCTAACTACTTTTTGGTACTCGTCTAAACCATGTTTTCGATTTTATTGGAGGATCTCCGGGTGTTTTTAAAAAAGGTAACAGAACATTTACTATGTGCATGTTGATGACTTCTGTGAACTGTGTAGAAGTTTGGAACCAAAAGTGTGACAGAGATACCATGACACCTACAATGATACGCTTGGTATAAAGTGTGCGTACCCCTGTAGGTGTTGCATGAAAAGCGTAGATGTGCATACCACTAGAAGCGGGAAATTATTATTGTGGCCACAATGTTGTATCTACAGTGATGCACCTGATAATGTGTTGAAAGGAAATAAGTGTGCATATCACTATAGATGAACTGCAAGTTGCCCCTGTCACAAAAGAAAAAAACATTTCTACGAAATAAAAGATTTGGAAGAGAGAATTTATTGATGTATGTAAGCTTTTACACAGTGAAATTCAAGCTAAGGAAGATTCAAAAGAGGTGTAATGGGAGATTGCCAGGAGGCCTAGACTGCCTACCACAAATGAGAGTTGGATTTCTGCATCCTGATGTATGCCAGCGTATATTGTAAGTGTCATCTTTTTTTAAATACATGGATGTGATTTGTAAAGCTCAGATGGGCTAATGGTGGTTTTCCTTGGTTCGGGTATGATGAGGAATTTCGAGTGAAGTTTGCTGTCAATATAGGAAAAGAATGGGGTGATGTAGATAATAAGCTATGCATGCAATAATTTAAACCATCTAGGCCAGCTCTGTTGGCTCATACAGCTAGTTGGTTACCTAGTCCATATAGCCACTTTTAGGGGCGTCTCACCCAGTTTGGGGTGGGTGTTACAGGAAGGGGAGAGAAAAAAAGAACTTCCAGAAATACTGCTCTTTAATTGACACACTATGAAAATAGTGTGCATGTCATTGAGTCTTAGTGAGAAATTGTGTTGTTGATTGACTGGGGTGGGAGCCCTAGTCAAGTAGCAACCACAATCCTTGTCAGGGTGAGGCACAGGCCAATCCTAAATTAACCTGTGTTCAACCCTCTGGTGGGTTGGCACAGAGCTGTCAGGCTTAACTTAGAGGCAATGTGTAAAGTATTTATGCAACATTTAAAGCTGGAATAAAGTGAATAACACGACACAAAAAGCATCCCACACAAACTTAGGAAAATAGAGCTTCCTTTCATAAATAAAACAAGACCAAAATGACAAAACAAGGATGGAGGATTCCACATCAATACAATAATTGAAAATCTGTAGAAATAGTGTGCATGTCCCTGAGACTCCCTCCAAGCCAAGATGGCAGATTCCACATCGATGAAATGACTGACTGAAATTGATATGCTGAAACTAGTGTGTCGGCTACTGAATGCTTGGAGCTTCCTTCTGCTTTGCGTAATGAGATGTGTGACGATGTGTAGGTGTAGGCATCACACTGATGCTATACAAGGTGTCCTAAACTAAGATGGGGTCTCCCTATGCCAAGCGTGATGACATGTAGATGTACGTATCACACAGATGCTGCAGAGCTGATTACTACACCAGCTTGATTCATTCAGCTTTCACAGTGACAGAAGGAACAACAGACATACGCTCAGAGCAACATGAGCTACGCGCAGGATGGTTATCATGCACTAAGGGCAGTGGCAAATGTCAAAAAGCTGAAAACGCACAGAGGCAGTGTGATGGCATCACACACACGGAGGAGCAAAGAGTTATGTCTGTAAATGAATTACAAAATGAAGTGACAAATTTCTAAATTCCTCATAAGTATAATGAATGCCAAAGTGTTGTAAGGTCAAAGCTTCTTCTATGAAACAGAGGATACTTCCTCTAAGCAAATTGAGCCTCACGTTGCACACATGGGTTTAGGATAAGCTAGAGTGAAGATAACCTCAGCACCAAATTGTGGAAACCAGTAATAACCACGTAGTGTGTGAGTGGTGAGAAGTCCTTTATTCACATCCAGGCCTGATCAGCATCAGCTATCAATTGTCTCAGGTTTCATCATAACATTTCATAGATTAGAACGTGGAACATCAGGAAACACAGATTCGCTTAAAGACACATCACCACACTGTTCCTATTGGAGCAGGACCAAGGCTGATTTGCATGTGGGTGGTTCTGTCTGAGGTGGCATTGTGGCCAAAAAAAATTAACCTGATTGTGTCCCAAAGTAATTGCCAGTGGCTGAGATTAATTCAAGAAATTCACTAATTTTTGCTTTTCTCAATGTCACAAAAGACAGCATAGTCCAACCCTTTTCTAGGAATCACAAAGAGGTGGTTCAGTCAATTGAAAATTAATAAATCATAAACGTGGAAGAAAATCAAAAGATTCAAGCCAGGCTTGGCAAAAAGACAAAATAGGGTGAATAGGCGACACCAGCATTCTTTTCATGAAGTGCCGGTCTCCACCGTGACAATGCCCCAATAATACCTATCATTGTGGGCATCTTGAAAACCAGAAGACACAAATCAAGGCCATATTTTATTCAGAGACCCCAATGCCACCTCCCCCACTCTCCTGGTCACATGGCTGAGACCTCATCTATGGAGTCTAAAAGAATAACCACGTTTGTATTTTGACACAGCCGCGCCATTATTGCCTCCATCCATACTAATAATAGAGCAAATGTAAATTTAAAACAGGGGTCCCTCGTAAAAGGTGGAATTATATGTTGTTATTTGCCTGAAATAAGTACAGTAGGCTTTGTAAAATATAAAACCAAAACAGGTGGTTGGCTAGTGTAAGAATTCAGAAAGGATTTATTTTCATATTTGAACATTCAATTAAATAAAATTAAGTAGGCTCTCACTGTATAAAAGTACAAAAACTTGGGGACTCATGTTACCTATTCTGTGTCTATGGAAAAATGCTTTGACACCTAAGAGTCTTAACTTCTTAATTCCTAGTTCAATACCTGCATTTACTCCTATGCAGTGCGGTTTCAATTATTTTCCCAACTATTGCTCAGTGGATGTGTTGTATAAAGACGTTATCACTAACTTACCCTACTCGGATTAACAACATAATAAAGGCTCTGGAGCAAACTAAATTAAAGAGTGGGGGAGGGTCTGCCATTCTCTTTCCCACCTTCTGTCTCTTGTTGGCTGTAGGCATGTTCAATTTAAAGAGTTTTCTGGAAATCAATTCACAGATTCAATTAAATGCTTAAACCACTCCAGTCACAGTTAATTAATACTGTAGGTGCAGTTAAATTATGGGCTTCTCCAGCCCAGTCCTTCAACACATAAAAGTGATTTGTTTCTCCACAGAAATTTAATCAAAAACATCGCAGTAATTTATTTAAATAGTCTTAATACCTCACAGATTTATTTGATGTTTTTCTAATTCCCAAAGCAAACTGAAAAATTAACTTCATTGTGGAACCTTACTTCACCACTTTCTGATCGGACATCGATTTCACCATCAGCAAGTACATTGGTTTCATCAACTCTCAGTTGAGTTCAGTGTTAATGTAGTAAAATTAGGTAGTTCGAGTTTTTCCAGCTCCTCAAGGAGACTTAGGGGCCGATTCCGATTCGGGCCGGAAATCTCTCCGACCGAGCCGGACCCGGAGAGAATTCCGACCGAATCGGACCCTAGCAGTCCGACCGAACGAGTACGATGCGCACGCATGCTATTGGACTCGAGTCGGTCGGACTCCCATTGAAGTCAATGGGAGCCTGTCGTACAACGCGTACGCGGGCTCCCATTGACTCAATGGGTGCGAGGCGAACAAGGGCGCCCCCTACAGCGGGTACGCGTCCATGCGCATCGCGGCATACATGCACAGGTAGGGGGGACCCATGGGTCCCCCCTGTGTGCGACTCGCACGCCTACGAGTACAGGGGGGTCCGACGCGGACCCCCAAAGTCTGGCTCCGACAGCTTTTTCGAGCCGGACGGCGCGAGTCGGTCGGACTGCTCGCGGCGTGCATCGTACTTACCCGGCCGGGAAACGTCTCCATAGCGCGGTGCGAGTCGTGTCCATGCGAGTTAGTCAGAGCGTGTTGAAGCCGCGTTCGAGTCGGTCGGCGATTTCGCGGGTGCTTGCATTGTACTCGCTCGGCCGGACCCGCGTACGATTCGGTCGGGAAACAGGGCTCCGAATCGGATCCGGCGAATCCGAATCCGATTCGGAGCACTACCGGCCGAGATCGGAATCGGCCCCTTAGTTGTTCTTCCCAAGAAATGTTTTGCCTTCATTGGGACCTGTTTTACTGTTCTGTAATCACTGAATAAAAATACAAAGATATCGGAATCATGACATATGTTCGTAAACATATAAGTCTGAAATTCTTTATTACCTTTAGCCAGCACACCTGTTTTTATTAACCAACAAACGGACATTGTGCACAGTTGAAACGTAACAAAGCTCTACACGGCAAACAAAAGTAGCGAGCCATTGTCATTTTAAATTCCCTTTAAAATGTCACAGAGGACAAAAAAAGAATATTTTATTCGTTGCACTTCATGAGGTAAGAGAATAAGGAGAATGTTCAGCTATTTTATGACTGCATGACAGAAACAAGTGAGGAAAGCTCAAATTAGGAACAAAATCACAGCTGGGGGCATTTATCATCAATGACATTGCAGATAACAATACAAAAGTCTGCTTGTATTTTGTCATATAATCAAACTTATTTCCATGTACTACAAGCATATTTTAACTAGTTAGTGTACTTCTACTGATCTTTATGTGTTAATTAATTATTTACGAATGTATGATATTTCTAAACAATTGATGATTGTGGTACTCTCTTATAAATTAATAATGTTGAAAAGCCTAAAATCTTAGGGGCATTTTCGTGCCAATTAGCAAACTGCAGTTTGTAGTACCTTTAGTAGTACTACAATAGTACTACTAATGTTCTACAAAATGCTATTCTCATTCCTACATGCAGAGATCTATGACTCCGCCACGCTTCTCTTTTCTGTGTGGACATCTTCTCCGACTGCAGGGATCTCTGCACACTAAGGGGTCGATTCCGATCCCGGTCGGAGGCGCACCTAATACCATTCGGCCGGGAAAAAAGCCAGGTGAATGCCTGTTTCCCGACCGATTTGCACATACGTCCGAACGAGCAAGTACGATGCGCACAACTGCCCAAATCCCGACCCAGTCGTACTCACCCAATACAGGTCCTGTTCTCCGACCGAGGCGGATCCGGAAACGCAGAATCGAGTCGCACGGAAGGAAAAATGCAGCCCCGTCCGGCCGGACAAGTACGATGCGCTTCCCGTACGCGCCGAACCCGTCGCTACGCACGGCACGTCAAAGCATCCGGGAGAGGCGCATATAAGCTCCGATTCGCGCCACAAGACGATCCATGGCTACGAGACGAACACGCCAGCGACGAGGACGAGGCGAAGCAAAGAGAAAGACGAACGAGACGAACCAAGCATGAATCCCATCGTGCCGATCCTACCAATATTCTACATCTATTACCGGAACAGGCACGGACGCGTACGGCGCAGAAGGTAAGTCAGACACCAACCACAAAAACAAACTACACGTACCCGACATATCACACACACACAGAGGGATGCAGAAATACTTACACCAGCAACAGCAGCACCATAGGGGCGGGATGGCCATCACCAATGCCACATATACACATAGGGGCCTGTATGCCCACCACCACTACCACCCCTACTCAGGGGTGCCAGATGCCTACCACTACTACCACCTCTACCCATGGGGGGCTGGATGCCTGTCACTACTACCCCCTCTACCCATGGGGGCTGGATGCCCACCACCACTACCACCCCTACTCAGGGGTGCCAGATGCCTGTCACTACTACCACCTCTACCCATGGGGGGCTGGATGCCCACCACCACTACCACCCCTACTCAGGGGTGCCAGATGCCTACCACTACTACCACCTCTACCCATGGGGGGCTGGATGCCTGTCACTACTACCACCTCTACCCATGGGGGCTGGATGCCCACCACCACTACCACCCCTACTCAGGGGGTGCCAGATGCCTGTCACTACTACCACCTCTACCCATGGGGGCTGGATGCCCACCACCACTATCACCCCTACTCAGGGGGTGCCAGATGCCTACCACTACCACCACCTCTACCCATGGGGGGCTAGATGCCCACCACCACTACCACCCCTACCCATGGGGGGCTGGATGCCCACCACCACTACCACCCCTACTCAGGGGGTGCCAGATGACTACCACTACTACCACCTCTACCCATGGGGGGCTGGATGCCTGTCACAACTACCACCTCTACCCATGGGGGGCTGGATGCCCACCACCACTACCACCACTACTCATGGGGGCTGGATGCCCACCACCACTACCACCCCTACTCAGGGGGTGCCAGATGCCTACCACTACTACCACCTCTACCCATGGGGGGCTGGATGCCTGTCACTACTACCACCTCTAACCATGGGGGGCTGGATGCCCACCACCACTACCACCCCTACTCAGGGGGTGCCAGATGCCTGTCACTACTACCACCTCTACCCATGGGCGCCTGGATGCCCACCACCACTACCACCCCTACTCAGGGGGTGCCAGATGCCTACCACTACTACCAGCTCTACCCATGGGGGGCTGGATGCCCACCACCACTAACACCCCTACCCATGGGGGGCTGGATGCCCACCACCACTACCACCCCTACTCAGGGGGTGCCAGATGCCTACCACTACTACCACCTCTACCCATGGGGGGCTGGATGCCTGTCACTACTACCACCTCTACCCATGGGGGGCTGGATGCCCACCACCACTACCACCCCTACCCATGGGGGGCTGGATGCCCACCACCACTACCACCCCTACTCAGGGGTGCCAGATGCCTACCACTACTACCACCTCTACCCATGGGGGGCTGGATGCATGTCACTACTACCACCTCTACCCATGGGGGCTGGATGCCCACCACCACTACCACCCCTACTCAGGGGTGCCAGATGCCTGTCACTACTACCACCTCTACCCATGGGGGGCTGAATGCCCACCACCACTACCACCCCTACTCAGGGGGTGCCAGATGCCTACCACTACTACCACCTCTACCCATGGGGGGCTGGATGCCTGTCACTACTACCACCTCTACCCATGGGGGGCTGGATGCCCACCACCACTACCACCCCTACTCATGGGGGGCTGGATGCCCACCACCACTACCACCCCTACTCAGGGGGTGCCAGATGCCTACCACTACTACCACCTCTACCCATGGGGGGCTGGATGACTGTCACTACTACCACCGCTAGCCATGGGGGGCTGGATGCCCACCACCACTACCACCCCTACTCAGGGGGTGCCAGATGCCTGTCACTACTACCACCTCTACCTATGGGGGCTGGATGCCCACCACCACTACCACCCCTACTCAGGGGTGCCAGATGCCTACCACTACTACCAGCTCTACCCATGGGGGGCTGGATGCCCACCACCACTACCACCCCTACCCATGGGGGGCTGGATGCCCACCACCACTACCACCCTACTCAGGGGGTGCCAGATGCCTACCACTACTACCACTTCTACCCATGGGGGGCTGGGTGCCTGTCACTACTACCACCTCTACCCATGGGGGGCTGGATGCCCACCACCACTACCACCCCTACCCATGGGGGGCTGGATGCCCACCACCACTACCAACCCTACTCAGGGGTGCCAGATGCCTACCACTACTACCACCTCTACCCATGGGGGGCTGGATGCCTGTCACTACTACCACCTCTACCCATGGGGGCTGGATGCCCACCACCACTACCACCCCTACTCAGGGGTGCCAGATGCCTGTCACTACTACCACCTCTACCCATGGGGGCTGAATGCCCACCACCACTACCACCCCTACTCAGGGGTGCCAGATGCCTACCACTACTACCACCTCTACCCATGGGGGGCTGGATGCCTGTCACTACTACCACCTCTACCCATGGGGGGCTGGATGCCCACCACCACTACCACCCCTACCCATGGGGGGCTGGATGCCCACCACCACTACCACCCCTACTCAAGGGGTGCCAGATGCCTACCACTACTACCACCTCTACCCATGGGGGGCTGGATGCCTGTCACTACTACCACCTCTACCCATGGGGGGCTGGATGCCCACCACCACTACCACCCCTACTCAGGGGGTGCCAGATGCCTGTCACTACTACCACCTCTACCCATGGGGGGCTGGATGCCCACCACCACTACCACCCCTACTCAGGGGGTGCCAGATGCCTACCACTACTACCACCTCTACCCATGGGGGGCTGGATGCCCACCACCACTACCACCCCTACCCATGGGGGGCTGGATGCCCACCACCACTACCACCCCTACTCAGGGGGTGCCAGATGCCTACCACTACTACCACCTCTACCCATGGGGGGCTGGATGCCTGTCACTAATACCACCTCTACCCATGGGGGGCTGGATGCCCACCACCACTACCACCCCTACCCATGGGGGGCTGGATGCCCACCACCACTACCACCCCTACTCAGGGGTTGCCAGATGCCTACCACTACTACCACCTCTACCCATGGGGGGCTGGATGCCTGTCACTACTACCACCTCTACCCATGGGGGGCTGGATGCCCACCACCACTACCACCCCTACTCAGGGGGTGCCAGATGCCTACCACTACTACCACCTCTACCCATGGGGGGCTGGATGCCTGTCACTACTACCACCTCTACCCATGGGGGCTGGATGCCCACCACCACTACCACCCCTACTCAGGGGTGCCAGATGCCCTGTCACTACTACCACCTCTACCCATGGGGGCTGGATGCCTGTCACTACTACCACCTCTACCCATGGGGGGCAGGATGCCTACCACCAACAACACCCCCACTCACAGGATGGCTAATGCATGACACAACAAGCACACACCAACATAAGGAATGCAACAAAAACACATCCCCCAACACCATGACAAGCGTGTGTAGACTGTGTCAAATGCCTACAACACTGAACATGACTTTGAACATACAATGTGACCCCCTATCACATGTGTCACACATAAATGTGTGTGGCCCCCACAATGCAAGCAGACCATGACCACTGTGGCAATGGGGTCTAAGCCCCCATCATCACAGTGACCAAAAGGTAAGTGTGGGGTCCATAGCTGAAGCACCTTTTGAACATTGTGGCAATGGGGTCTAAGCCCCCATCATCACAGTGACCAAAAGGTAAGTGTTGACATAGAAAAAGCTGCAACTGCCAAACTGCATGGATGATTCCTGGTCACAGAACAACAAACACATCAGTGGCAAAGTAGTGCCTGTGTCCCATAGCAACATAGATTGGGTGAGGCAAACAGTGCAGTGCAAATAAGACATACCTTTGGCCATGTGCAGACAAACATCACCCATGGGGGCTGACACTGTCAACATCCATCAATGACACAATGACAGAAGTGACCATCATAATGCAGACACACATATTCGCACCAATGGGCACAAAAATGTAGATACCCTGTGGAGACTGTAGATGTGAGGTGAACAAATAACATACCATGGCAGCAATGGGACACACAAACAATGATCATTGTGCTGACTAATGACCTAGGAGTCCCAGGGACAGCAGGTCAAACCCACCAAACAACATACAGCCAATAGCACACTAAAGATATGCCAATGCAGTGGTGCAGATGCACAAACAGGCAGACCCACACTGCACAACAAACACAACAGGTGAGGAGGGGGTGCCAGTGTCCCCAGGCAACCACACAACACATGATGAGGCCTGAATACCAATTACACAGATGCACATACAGTGCCACACAAAAGTAACTCATGGATCCAAATCCCCTATGTGGGCAATCAGGCATTGTTAGATGAGAGGGAGCACAAATTACAAATGTCACACAAGCATGTAGGAACTGCAACTAACACAGCAAGAGACAGACCCACCACAGCACTACCCCCAGGGACCCCATATTGTGCTGACACTAGCCTGCATGATAATCCCACTGTGATGACAATGTCAGATGTCGTTCACACTGTGAAACCCAGCCATGTGTCCTGAGCAACTAACTACCATCACACCTACACAAGCTCCAACCAATCAGCACGGCCTGCCAGCCAAGGCCAATATGGAGGTAGGGGTCTGGCCGTGCAACAACTCACTTTTGCACACACTCAACACCACACACCCTGATCCCCAACAATGTGCAGCAGTGAAGCTCACATGGACCGGTGACATTGCACATGCACCCATGACAATACCAGGGGTGGTGGTGGGAACCAAGGTGCAGAAACCCATCACACATGGCCAGTCAACAAGACATGTCAATGTCTGACACACAGCACAGTATGCTGTACATGGGCATGATGTGAAATCCACCACAATCAATGGGATCCTGGCCATAGTCACACACCAATGAAGAAGTCAAAGTGACATACGAAGAACACACGTACACAACTACCAACATTGCAGCTCTGACCCTGAGGAGTGGCATCAGTCACACACACAATGTGTCACAATCACTGTAAGCTAACACAAACTGTAAATCACATTACTCGTGTAAACAACAAGTGCCAAGGGGAATCCTGAATGTGTCCCATCTGCGTTTGCCCACATCCCCAGCACTGACAACTAAGACAACCTGGGATGACAACCTCATGAACATTAGTTTGCCATGCACCCACATCACAGAGAAACCAGGTCCAAGATGCTGGATGAACACAGAACAACTCAGCAAGCATCACAAAAAGGAACATCCCTAGGGACACAGCCTGTGTAGGAAAAGGGAAGGGAACATGCACAGACATGCTTACACAACACAGGCCCACGCAATGTCACCAGATTACACACTGCCATGAGGGCACTCCACTCCTGTGAAAGGTCCGCTGTGCCAAACCTTGTCTGTGCACGACCCAAACATGTCAGCAGAACACTCCGTCAGTGAGTCAACAACCACAACACACAGAAGGCTCTGCTCACATCAGCCTGGGTACGGGAGTGTCACGTCAGTCATCTGCACACACACCAAACACATGTCAAGCAAGTTGCACTGTATGCACAGATGAGTCCTTCGACATTGATGTGCAAAACTGCATGTCCAGTGGAGCTGGGCACACAGTCAGGGAAATAGGAACATTAAACAGTGCTAAGCCCACCAGATGCGCATCAGTGTAAGACAAAGATGTTCATTTACAAATGCAATAAGGACATCCCTGTGTCAACTGCTGAACATTACACCCTCAGACTGTAGCAAAGGATGCCATAGATCCAGAATACAACAGGACACATATCCCATGGACCACATGGAGTCCATCACTGCAACACTTCATCGTCCTGATGTGAACACTATTACAACTGCAAATGCAGGATGCTACTCATCCACATCATGTACATCAAAAGAAAACCCAAAAGTAAACAAAATGAGGCTTTATTCAGCATATGTCAGGCTAAAAACGGAAGTCCAAAAGAAACTAAGGCCAATGGCCAGTCCAAAATAACAGTACCAACGGGGTGAGAAGTGACAACTGGTTACACATTGCTTGCCTGCACTGGTACGGTTGGGGGACATCCCCCTTGGAGGGGCATACAAGGGGCAGGCCAGGCACCGCAGGGACAGGATCAGGGGATGGCAGAGTGAGGCAGTGAAGGGGTGGTGGGTGCAGGAGTGTCAACGGCAACTGCAGTGGAGGTGTCTGACTCAGGGGGGGCCGGCACCACCGTGGTACACAAGTCAGTTGGTGTGGGTGCCGCAACGACTGCAGTGGGCTTGACTGATGTAGTGGACTGGGTACCCACTGCAGTGCCCGAGTCAGACGTGGTGGTTGTGGACTCCACTGCAGTGCATGACTCCAAGGAAGTGGAAGAGTGGGCAGATGAGGTGGGCAGGACAGTGGGGGGGGACCTGGTCACAACAACAGTGCCACTAACAGGCATAGCGTCTGGGTTGGGGTGGAAGAGCAAGTGGCAGGGGGAGGGCCTAAGCAGTTTGGGGATGCAGTATCGGTGTGTGGGGAACCTGGGGCAGGGTGTGGCGGGGGAACCTGTGCAGTGGTGGCCTGGGGGATGGAGGAGAGAGACTGGGCGCTGGAGCTGCGTGGTGGTGGTGGTGGGGTCTTGCTCTTCCTGCTCCGGGGGACTTCCGAATGGGCTCCTGTGTCTGCCTGCGCCTGGGGGAGGGTGTCCGGGGCGAGGGGCACTCCTCTCTGTGTGGGTGGACTTCCTCTTCCCCTGGTGTGCTGGGTCAGCAGGAATGGTGGGGAAGAGGCCGAGGTCACACAGGAAGACCTGCTGTGTATGTGTGGTAGCAGGCAAGGGAAGGGGTCTTGGAGGGAGAGGATTTGGAGGACTGCGGAGTGAATGTGGATGCCTGTGTGTGTGTGTGTTCCCCATCACCTGTGTCTGTGGTATCAGTCCCCTGAGGATGCTTGTGTGCACGTCTTGCCTTACTCTTGGGTGTGTCTGTGCTGCTTGTGTCTGTGTGTATGGATGACTGTGCAGGTGTGCATGTGCTTTGGACAGGTAGGGGGCAGGAAGTGTGGATGGGACAGAGGTGGGAGGGGTGAGGGACTGTTGGAGGAGGGACACTGCTGCCGTCAGGGAGGAGTCCATGGACCTATTGCTCCTCTGTAGGGCAGACATACCCGTCGAGATGCACACAGAGTGGTGTGTGCATGGAGGACACTCAGCATTGCTGTCTGCCCTACATGGAGCTGCCGAAGGAGGTACACAGACTCCTCACTCAGGGCAGCAGGGGACACAGGGGCAGGGGCTGCGGTGCCTGGCACGAAGGAGACATGCTCCCGAGCACGGGAGCCTCCACGGACCTCAGGGATGGGAGCCGATGGGAGGGCGGTGGTGGTGGTGGTGGTGGCGGGGCCAGACAGACTAGCTGGCCTTTGGTGGCTGCCGAGACCCGCCTCCACAAGGGAGTCATCCTCCGAGCTGCTGTGGTTCCCAGCTGAGGTGGATGGTGCTGAGGACTCCTCGGTGTGGCTCCCCTCGCCCTCCGTGCCACTGGGTCCCTCTGACCACTCGTCCGATGCTGAACCAGTCTGGCTCCGCAGCTCCTCCTGGTCCGTGGAGCTGTCCCCTCCTGTGGCCGTGGATGTATCTGCAAACAATTAGGGAAACAGACAAACATCAGTCACCTGCACTGACTGCACACACCACAGTAAGTACAGCACATTACAGAGCAAGCCCTGGCATCCTTAGTTGAACATTGCCTAAAGTCCTCGCACAGATTCGGGGAAGCCAATTGTCAGTCTGATGTTCAACCATGGGATTCACACCCCTCCTGCCCTTGCACCCATCTGTCTGGTGCCTGTCTGATGGTAAGACCCCAGTGTGGACACATGCACCACCTACACAGTTGTTGGACATTGCAGGGAACACGGTGAAGCATGTGAACATGCACACATCACATCTCTTGCCACTGAGTCAGTGCAGGTGTCTGGATAAAGGGATGGCCAGATTCTAATTAGAAATGCATGTGATGCATACCAGCACCAGACACCATGATGCACCCATGTCCGGATAGTCAATGCCACGTTGGGGTGCATGTTGCACATGTACCTCCCCTGCAGGATCAGTCCCAGGAAGTTGAATGCCATGACACAGGAATGCGTGCAAAGTCATACATTACTGTCTCAAGTCACATGGCCATGGCAGCCGGACAATAACAGTCTGCACTGTGTCACAATCCGAGGGCATGGGGAATGCAAGTTATGTGACTGACAAGTGCACATGTCCATCCCCCAGAAACCACATCATCTGTACTACTATTTGACCACATCATACCAACTGGACATATGGGGGACATGAAACACAACTCCCTGAACATGAGCACCTCACAGTGTGCTGTGAATTACAATATAGCTACCTGAAAGTCACAGTCGCAAACACCTGTGTGCACAGTCAAGTGATCAGACACCTATAAGTCACAGAAGTATCGTCTATCATGGTCACATCTCAGATGGCATGCTGAGCCCCAAACGATGAACATACCAGTAGTCCTGACAACGAAGACACAGCACAATGAGACAGAGGCAGACACCTGAGGGTACATTTCACTGATCACAACATGCCAGATGATACACAGGAGTGGGAGTACAGAGTGTATTGTATGCACTGGAGTAGGCATGACTGTCCAGCTCCACCTGTAATAGGGATGAGTCCTGGACAGTAGGCAGGTGGCTAAGCATGTGTGACACACTGGATACACATACTCCTGAGGCCCAAATATTGTTCCCACCAGCTGCATGGGTGTGTGCCACATTCCCCAGGGACATGTGGTGAGTCAGAGCAGCAAGCGGACCACATATCAAAGTTACATGCAGATCACATGTCAGAACTTAGGCACTGTGTAGGCAATTGACCCACCCATGAATCGCACAACATAGTCACGGGAACAAATGCTGTCCCCCACCTTGAGCTAAGCAAAATGCAATGACACAGTCCCCAAATGACACAGTTTCCTGACTATAAGGGCCACACATATGCGTATCAGAGGAGAATTGGGCATGTAACAAATGAGGGACATGGGTCCTGGACCACATGACTGATGTACTGTGGAAGTTTAACCAGGCCAGAGGTGGGCACATAGCATGTCAGACAAAGTGCACAGTGCAGTCATGGACTCACCCCCTCCTTGCTGCTGTCTGTCCCTCAGCTGCCCATCCAGGTCAGGGAAGACAACCGCCAGGATCCGGAGCATGTGGGGGGTCAGGGTCCGGTGTCCGCCCCTCCTGCGAGGAGGCGACAGCTTCAGCTGGACCCTTGCGATCCTCCGGGTCCAGCCACGAAGGTCCTGCCACCTCTTTTGGCAGTTGCGGATCCTGCGCCTATAGACCCCCACGGATCTTACTTTCTGGGCGATGGTCAGCCAGATTTCCTGCTTCTGGTGGGCATCAACCTGTGTGGATGACAAAGTGAAAAGGCCATTACTACACATGCAACATATCCGTGCATCACACAGTTGGACATACATGTCTCAATTACAGGGGCATATGATGTACACAGGCAGTGCAACAATGGCTATGAACAGTTTGCCAGCAGTCACTACATGGTATCATTGCATGGGAAGTAAACCTAGTTGGAATGCACTGTTACTGCCCTGTACCAGTTCAGTGCATGTAACTACACACTTTGGGGTGTGACAACTACTCAGTGGGCATGCTAGCCAGTGGTGTGCACAGTGAAAGTCCTGCTAGTCAGACAACATGCACAATTAGTGATGCAGTGGACAGCACACTCACCTGCTCCCCTGGTTTCCCATACAGCTTGCTGTACTGTGGAAGGAGGCTGTCCAGCAGGGCCTGGTTCTCCTCAAGGCTGAAGGCTGGGGCTCTCTCCACAGTACGTGCCATTGCAGGAGCCAGAGGATGCATAAACAGCAGCAGTGTTGGTGGCAGATGTCGTCCTGGAGCATGTAGTGCAGGCAAGTGAGCTCTCAGGGGAACAGCCAGCATTATATGTGTGCTGCAGAGGCAGATACTGTCCCATGTGTCCAAAGTGATAGGTCCAAGTCGTTTGCATCTTCTAAATCTGACCAATCCATGGAATAGCAGCACTAATACACGCCCACAGCATCCTTCAAATCTTCAACTTCATGACACCCATGATTTTGCAACATTGTTGTGGCTGGCCAACTGAATTCACTGCATCAGACTCGTTTGAGCTTCGAAAACGCGTCCGTTGCCATGCCAGGCCCCAGCCAATGTGTGCGCACCAATCGGTCCATTGCTGTACAACGCGTACCCGCGTTACAACGCGTACCCGCTCACATTGAATGCAATGGGCCGGCCGGGCACACCGATCGGTCCATTGCTGTTCGACGCGTACCCGCGATACAACGCATACCCGCTCACATTGAATGCAATGGGCCGGCCGGGCACACCGATCGGTCCATTGCTGTTCAACGCGTACCCGCGATACAACGCGTACCCGCTCACATTGAATGCAATGGGCCGGCCGGGCACACCGATCGGTCCATTGCTGTTCAACGCGTACCCGCGATACAACGCGTACCCGCTCACATTGAATGCAATGGGCCGGCCAGGCACACCGATCGGTCCATTGCTGTTCAACAGCGTACCCGCGATACAACGCTACCCGCTCACATTGAATGCAATGGGCCCGCCGGGCACACCGATCGGTCCATTGCTGTTCAACGCATACCCGCGATACAACGCGTACCCGCTCACATTGAATGCAATGGGCCGGCCGGGCACACCGATCGGTCCATTGCTGTTCAACGCGTACCCGCGATACAACGCGTACCCGCTCACATTGAATGCAATGGGCCGGCCGGGCAGACTGATCGGTCCATTGCTGTTCAACGCGTACCCGCGATACAATGCGTACCCGCTCACATTGCATGCAATGGGCCGGCCGAGCACACCGATCGGTCCATTGCTGTACAACGCGTCCCTGGACAAGTCACTGGCATATGTCACCATGCCTGTCACAGGTGAACATATGCCAGCCACATATACTTCCCAGGGAGTGAGGGGCACACCTACAACACCACAGCCTGTCCACACTGTATCCTAAGGCATGTAAGGCTGCATTACCTATTCCGTGTATGGGGGTGGACATGTTGTTCTGTGGGTGTCACTTCGGGGCAGCCACTCCCAGGCTGTGCACGTGTTCATGGGGACAGGATCCTTGGTGTGTCGTGCACATGACCACTGTGATGTGCAACTGTTCATTCCTGAGCATGTGGCATGGTCACATTTCATGGTGGTGTATGTGTATGTCATGTCACATACCCCCTGAGTCCCATGTGGGACGGTATGTACGTCCCAGGGTGACCCATTGGCACAATAGTGATGGTCCTCCACAGTCTGTGTGCATGTTGTGTTTACAATGTCTCTGATTCCATGTGCACAATGGGAGACAGTCTCCACATCCACGTTGTTTGTGCATGAACTTTGATGTTGTGCGTGTGTGTGTCACAGACGTCCATGTCTGTCCTGACGAGGCAACAGGGACCACTACCTGTGGGGGTCATGGTTGTTTTGCTGTGGTGTATTCATGATGCACCATGTCATGCCAGTGTCCATGTGGCAATACAGGGTCCCTGGGAATCTTCCTGTCGATGAGCTGTGATGCCTGGGGCACATCTGTCCTCACATGTGATTGTGGTGTGTGTTTGGAACGTGGCAGCAGTACATGGGTACTGTAACACAGCCTAATGATATCCCATAGCACAACCTGGGACTTGTTGAGGGAACATGTTGAACTGTGATGTTAGATGTTAGCCATGTAGGTGCCATACATGTCCTTACGGAACGGCACACGCATCATGTACTTGTGTCTCGTAATGGTGTATCATGTGATATTGAGTCTGGTCTATGCCACATATGTGGGGTGACTGACAATCTTTCTTTCTTCACCTATGCACTGCAGGGCACCAGCTGTCCATCGGCCATTCCCTGACCTTGCAACAGTGGTTGAACGGGACTGCATCCGACGGTACCGCTTCACCAGGCCACTGATTGAGGAATTGATGGTGCGGTTTGCCCCACATTTGCAACCTGGCCGGACATACCGTACAGCGCTGACCCCCAAGGTGAAGGTGATGGCAGCCCTACACTTCTTTGCCACCGGTACCTTTCAACACACTGTGGCGTCTGCTGGTGGGATGACACAGACCATGTTCAGCCGTGTGCTCCGCGATGTTTTGGAGGCTATGTTGAGATACCTGAACCAGTACATCTATTTCCCTAGACTTCAACAACTCACTGACGTGAAGAGTGACTTCTATGCCCTGGGGAGGATGCCGCATGTCATTGGCTCCATTGATGGGACACATGTGGCTTTGGTACCACCACAGGCCCAAGAGCAGGCATACAGGAACCGCAAACACTACCATTCGGTCAATGCACTGGTGGTATGTCTTGCAGATATGAGCATCTCACACGTGTGTGCCCGTTTCCCCAGTTCTGCACACGATGCCTACGTGATGAGGAGTAGTCGCATCCCGAGGATGATGTCACAGATGCGGAACCAGCGTGCCTGGCTTGTTGGTGTGTACTGACTTTGTACCATTGTGTGTGTTCTGCAATGTAGTGTTCCACCCTCTTTTCCAACTCAGCTAATGTGCAATTGTCTGTATGTAGGTGACTCCGGATACCCCAACATGCCGTGGTTGCTGACGCCCCTCAGGAACCCTGTGACACCAGCCCAGATGCGTTACAATGAGGCACATGGTCGGACCAGGAGAGTGATTGAGCGGACATTTGGTCTCCTGAAGAGCCGCTTCCGCTGCCTGGACAAGACAGGAGGGGCCCTCCCATATGCCCCAGCAAAGGTGTGCAAGATTGTCATCGTCTGCTGCATGCTACACAACCTGGCTGTGCGGAAGGAGTTGCCTCTCATCCTGGATGACGATGATCAACATCCGCCACCTGTGGAGGATCCTGGCCTGGACCACGATGCCAGTGATGATGATGATGATGGTGATGTCCGCACACAGCTCATCACCAACTTCTTCAGCTGAATGTGAGTATCCGGAGATGTCATGTCAATGATGTGAGTATGCATGATATGTGTTGGTGGTGCTCTGGTGCTGTTTGAGTGTGGCCATGTGCTACATGACTGTATGTGTGTAGCGATGTGTCCTTACAGGTAGTCTGTACTCCCCAACAGTGTTGACATGCTAACGTGGTTCTGGGTGGGTATCTTGTGACATGTATTGGGCATGAGTATTGCAGTTCTGTCCTGTTCTGCAGTGCTTTTGACTGTGTGTCATTTCTGTCCTTCACAGGGTACTTTCAGAGTTGTTTGGTCAACTGTGATCCCCCAACACCGTGATTGAACTTCCAGGGTGGTAGCTGTCGTGTCCCTACAGCTGATGTGCGCCACACCCATGGACTTCCTTCCTTCCACACTTGTTGACTGTGTGCCCACTGCCAGGTGGGATTACCTTGCATCTGTAGTGGTTACAACATGTTGCAAATGTGTAATAAACCTGTGCTTCACTTTGTGATGTGCGTTGTCTGTGGTCACACATCTGACTGACATTTGCTTACTGCACCAGTGGGCTAGTTGACAAAGACTGTGAATAGGTGTTGTGTCTGTGCATTGCACCGTATTTCCTGGCAACATCAGTGTAGGCGATGAGTCAGGTGGCCTTGGTGTGTATATGTTGTGTAGCCCTGGTGGTGTGTCTCCCTCATATGTGTCACGTTGCCATGACTCACATGCCTGTGTTGTACTTGCTGTGGCAGTTAGCATGCACAGTGTAATTTCGCAGGTCATCATCTCCATGACAGAAACCACGTTTGAATCACAACAGAGGCAGGTATGGTGTATTAGTGTGTTTATTGTCATACATGTGTGAGTATAGTGCACAGGATGGTGGGTGCTGTACATTGTGATTGTAATCCAAAGTTCCTAGATGATTTGGAAGTCCTGGTAGCAGAAATGTCCTGAGTAAAGTCCACAGTCATCTGATACATTGGTCCAACTTGTACTCCCCATGTCATGTGGGGGAGTTGTGTTGCATTCCACAGGGAGTACAATTTGCGCACAAAGGTGATTATCCAGAACAGGTTTGGCTTCCTGGGGGTTGCGCATAGCCATCGGCCTCTCAGTTGCCCTTCCTCGGATGACCCCTCTTCTTTGGGGGGGATCCTCAAGTGCAGGCTGCTGCGATGCAGGGGACTCTCCGCCAGAGTCATCCTCCCTCCCTGTGGCAGTTGCAGTTGTTTCAGCACCAGATGTTGTGGGCACACAGGGAGGTGTTGACATGTTGCTGCTCATCTGGCGGAGGCATTGTAATATGTCCCTATGCACCGCCATCATCTCTTGCAGTGTGTCCCACTTGGACTCCATGTGGGACATGTGTAAGTCCAAGCATGCATGATGAGCAGCCTGCTGCTGTCGTATGTCCCTGAGGATCCCCACTACCTGGCTGAACTCTCCGGTGCTGGTCTGGTATGCATCGGCTATGCGTACCAGTTGTGGGTCATCATGCAGTCCAGACCCCTCTGCGAGCAGCGACCTATGTCTACCACCCCTCCCACCACCCCTGGTGACACGTGCAGTAGCTGAGGTGGCACACACAGGTGACCCTGGGCCCCCTTGGGGGTTGTTGGTGGTGTTGGTGTCCATAGCCCCACGTTGGGCAAGGGTCCGTGTGCTGGTGGTGGTGGTGGTCCTTGGTCTGTCCGTGTCGGCAGGGGTGGTTTGTGTGTTGTCAGTCGTTGGAGGGGTGGGTGCAGGGGGTGGGGCTGGTGGTCCTGCTGGTGCTGCATGATGACTCGCTCCGGAGGTGCCAGGTAGGTCTTCGTCATCCGAGGAGGGCAGAGGCTGTTCCACACCAGTGAGCTCCGTTTCCCCTGGATCCTGGGACAGGGACTCCTCAGCGTCTGCTGCTGTGTCCCCATCATCACCTGTTTTTGGGAGACACACACAATGTATGTTATGTTTCTGCAGGCATCAATGGTTGACACACCTGACAGTTGTGACTGTACCTCTGGATGCGGGCCTGTACATTGCATTGTCCTAAGTTGTCACAGTCAGAGGTTGATATTGGTGTAGCACATTGTCCTGCATACTTTGAGCATTTCAATTTGAATGTTGGGGTGTGTACATGGTCTGCATTGGTTGTATTTGGTTGACATCCGGCCCTCCTTCTCCCCCAGCCCAGTTATCCCACCATGAAGCATGCCACCCTTGCAGTGGGTTCAGGTTGACTCTCAGGATGTCAGTGAGTGGTGTCCTGCTGTTGGTGGTGCCCAGTTCCCAGCAGGGCCTTGTGCTCCCCACAGCAGTACCCAGTGTCAGCCATCTTGTCAGTTCTTTTCCACTCCCTGTGATGTGCGCATGGTTCAGGGTGGTGTTGATGGGACAGTTGTGGGGGTGACCAATATCTGTGACTGCCACTCCCATCATGCTATTGCCTCCACCCCCTTCCCAGCATGCCCATGCTTCCTTCCTTTTGACTCTGCTTCCCTGTGGGGTTGTGTGCCTGTGCTGACAAGATGGCTGACAGTGTTATCCTGGGGTTAGTTTTGCTACAAGTCCCATGTGTGTCCCTGTGCTTCACACAGCATGACCCAGGGTTGTGGTTCTTTGTGGGATATTTGATTAGAGTGTGAGGCAATGCATTCTCCCAGGTGAGTTGTGTGGAGTTTGTGTTAGGGGTGTGTGTGAGTGGAGCTGCTGGTAACTATGGTCAGTGCTGTCAGTCCTCCTTCCCACCCAGCCAGATATCCCACCATGGAACGTGCTTCCATTGCAGGGAGTGCAAGTTGTCTTTCAGGATGTCAGTCAGTGGTGTCCTGCTGTTGGTTGGTGCACAGTTCCCAGCAGGGCCTTGTGCTCCCCACAGCAGTACCCAGTGTCAGCCATCTTGTCAGTTCTTTTCCACTCCCTGTGATGTGCGCATGGTTCAGGGTGGTGTTGATGGGACAGTTGTGAGGGTGAACAATATCTGTGACTACCACTCCCATCATGCTATTGCCTCCACCCCCTTCCCAGCATGCCCATACTTCCTTCCTTTTGAGTGTACTTCACTGTGTGTGAGTGTGACAGCAATGGCAAGATGGCTGACAGTGGTGTCCTGCTGTTGGTTGGTGCCCAGTTCCCAGCAGGGCCTTGTGCTCCCCACAACATGGCACCAGTGTCAGACATCTTTGATGTGGCTTTTGACTCCCTGTGAGGTGTGCATGCTTGGGTGTGATCTTGCTGGGCCATGTGGGTGGGGGATGTTGGGCTGTGACTACCACTCCCATCATGCTATTGCCTCCACCACCCTTTCCAGTATGCCCATGCTTCCTTCCTTTTGACTCTGCTTCCCTGTGGGGTTGTGTGCCTGTGCTGACAAGATGGCTGACAGTGTTATCCTGGGGTTAGTTTTGCTACAAGTCCCATGTGTGTCCCTGTGCTTCACACAGCATGACCCAGGGTTGTGGTTCTTTGTGGGATATTTGATTTGTGTGTGAGGCAATGCATTCTCCCAGGTGAGTTGTGTGGAGTTTGTGTTAGGGGTGTGTGTGAGTGGAGCTGCTGGTAACTATGGTCAGTGCTGTCAGTCCTCCTTCCCACCCAGCCAGATTTTCCACCATGGAACGTGCTTCCGTTGCAGGGAGTGCAAGTTGTCTTTCAGGATGTCAGTCAGTGGTGTCCTGCTGTTGGTTGGTGCACAGTTCCCAGCAGGGCCTTGTGCTCCCCACAGCAGTAGCCAGTGTCAGCCATCTTGTCAGTTGTTTTCCACTCCCTGTGATGTGGGCATGGTTCATGGTGGTGTTGATGTGCGCATTGTGAGGGTGGGCAATATCTGTGACTACGACTCCCATGATGCTATTGGCTACACTGACTTGCCCAGCATACACAGGATTCCTTCCTTTCAGTGGGCTTCACTGTGAGGTGGTGTTGTAGTGGTGGCTACATGTCTGGATGTGTTTGTTGGTTATATTTGTGCCACTGCCTAGCTGTAGTTGTAGTTGTGTTTGTACATGTGATGACACAGTTGCATATCACTATGAGATGGCATGTGTTGTGTTTATCTGACTGACATACACATTTTGGGATGATTCTGTTTTGGTTGCTGTGTATTTGCTAAGGGTGCATGGTTTGACTCTCCCCTTGACAGTGATGTGTGTGTATTGTCGCACAATATTGTGTACATTTGTTGTGTACTCACCAGGCTCTGGGATGTTTTCTAGTCCATATACGCTCACTGGTGGTAGGATGGCCCGCACCTTCTCCTCCCAGGGCCTGAGGTATACTGGTTTGGCAGGAGGGCCACTGCCGGTGTGTTGGCTCAAGAGGTAGTCCTTCTTCAACAGGTCCCTGACCCTCCTGCGCACGTCATACCACCTGTTATGGATGTCTCCCTTTGTGCGCAAACATGGTGATTGTGCGTTCACCCTGTCGACAATCCTCTCCCACATCTTGGTTTTCTGTGCCATGGGTGTCTGTTGGACCAGTGTACCAAACAGCTGTGGCTCTACCCTGAGGATCTCATCTACCAGGACTTCCAATTCACTATCTAGGAACTTTTGATTCTTCTTTGGGGGCATGGTGATGGGTGGTGATGGTGAGTGATGTGTGTGTCGGTGTGCAGGTGAGGGTGTGTGAGTGTGTGTTTTGCTGGGTGTATGTGAGGGTGCTATTTGTTGAGGTGCTGCTGGTGTGTGGCTTGTGTGATGGATGAGCTGTGGGTGTGTGTGTGGTTGCTGTCTGTTGGTGTTGAGTGCTGGCAGGTAATTTGAATTTGCAAAGGATCATGGTAGGGATTTGTGTCCTTTATATGGGTGGAGTTGTGGGTGTGTCTTTGTTCCCTGTTTCCCCACCCAGTATTTATTGGCTTTGTAATTGCTTGTTTGGCTTTTTTTTGTGTGTTTTTTCCTTAGTACTTTTTGTGCATGTAGGAGACGTTCTTCTGACCGAGTCGGACCCTGCAGTTGTCTCGTGCGAGCTTCTCAGATTCGTTCACCCTGTGTTTGTGCTGTTTTCTGTGCTGCGTACGCGTCGGTCGCGGTGTATTGGGTTGCTTCGGCTCGCAGTTTTGTATGCGTGTCGGTCGTACGGCTTGGGCCCCGTGCGACTCGGTCGTTTTTTCCACGCGTTGCATCGTACTTGGCGGGTAGGAGTTCGCGGGTACGTTTCGTTCGGGATTCTTCCTGGTGCGTGTCGGTCGGTTCGATTCGCGTGGTTTTCCGGCCGGATAGCTGTTTTCCGCACGGTTCGGTCGTTCGGCTTGTGTTCCGTACGCGTCGGTCGGATTTTGCACGCTTCTCATCGTACTTTGTGGGTCGGGCTGCACCGGTACGTGTCGGTCGGAATGAATTCCGGCTCCGAGTCGGTCGGTACGTTTTCCGGCCCGAATCGGAATCGGCCCCTAAGGTACCGATTACAAGTTTGGCGGTGCAGCGCTGGGTCTGCCCCACCGCCACACCACCAAACCCGTGGTTAGGCCGCCTGAAAGATTACACCAGACTCGTGTCTGGCAGGCTTTTTTTGGGTGTTCCCATGGTGGTGACTTTAATAACAGGCACTGCAGTGGGAGCCCCAAAAACAGTTCCTGGATGGTACGGACTGAAAAGTCCATGCCGTGCAGGAATTGGTGTGCATGCAGACAGAAGGGCACATGATGTGCCCCCCG
Organism: Calotriton arnoldi; assembly: GCA_963921515.1. NCBI lineage: Eukaryota > Metazoa > Chordata > Amphibia > Caudata > Salamandridae > Calotriton > Calotriton arnoldi. The sequence continues at coordinate 150,467 of CAWUFW010012325.1, read as the reverse complement.
TGTGCATCCACTGGACGCAGAGGCACAGGGGGCCCTGTAGGGCCCATTTTGTTTCCTCTCCCAACAGGGTTTACATGGAGGAGGAACCGTCATGTAAAACCTGGCGGAGAAGAAAATCCTAATATGCTTGGTAGGACCGCGGTGGTCCCGGCAAGTAAATGGATGCCCCTTGATCGCCGCAACACCGCCCGGGAATGGCAGCTCCATAGCGGCTTTGGCGGTCCCACCGCACATCTCATAATAGGGCTGTGGGGAGACCGTCACTGCTGCGCCACTGCGAGTCTGGCAGTCCTCGGACCGCCGGACTCATAATCAGGCCCTCAGTATCCGTTTCAGCAGTATATGCTGGAGGGACAGAGAAGAGTGGCTGAAAAATGGGGAATACTTACAACTAAAGGGAAGGGGTTAAGGGAGGGCTAAGAACAGTGCTTAGTTTGAGCCGGTGGTTTCCAGTGGGTGCCACAGGCACTAATCTTTGGGGACCAGCACCTATTTTTCCGCATCACATATTTACCGAGAGAAAGAAAGGGAAAAACACTCACAGAAGACCGATAGAGGAAGAGAAAGACAGAAAAAATTTCAAAAAGGGAGAAAGCAAGAACCTGCAGGTGCAGTTACAAGGGGCAGGGAATGTCTGCTAGTGGATTAAATAGAAATGAGGTGGATTTAAGACTATGCAGGCGGACCAACAGTTAATTGCGCCAGCTGTGGGATTCTGTGAAGATCTTTGGGCACTGGCGTCCATTTTTGGTTTTTACAAATAAAGCACTATCTAAGAAGGGGTTTAGGCAGTGTGCTAGGGAGGGGCACGCGTCCACCCACAAAAGAATAAGCCATCGCTATTCACAAATAGTTTCCACAATCAAAAAGGACCCAAAACAGTCGTAAATGTACTCCAGCTCAGCACTGGAGCAAGCATATTATCACACATGGCCAACCACTGCTACTGCAACACTGTACCATAGAAAATAATGGAGGTAGGAATTTTAAATAACCCCAAAGGAAGCAATGGTAAAATAAATCAAATATTTTAAACTATTCAAAAATATAAATAGATTTTATTTAATCTTAAAAATTGTCTATAAATAAAAGATAATTATTTTTTTATTGTAAAATATGTTAGTAATTTTTTTATGTAATAATTAATGTAACATTAACAGTCATTAACAATATTTATACTACATTTAATTAATTCTATACATCAATGTTAATATTTTGCGTGTCTTGACAGCACAAATCATACGAATGCCTGGTGCAAGCCCTAGACGAAGCACTGGTGCAAACTCGATCAAGGGAGCTCTGGTACTTAAAATTATCTCATCTACAGTTTAAAACAGCCCTGAACAGAAATGTAAAAATGATATCACAGAAATCTGATCAAAGAGCATTTGCTAAAAGAAAACATGCTCACCTGGTCCTCTGTACCTACGACAGAAAAGGCCCACAAACATATATTAACTAAACATTTTCCTCCCACTATAAGATGAAATTTCTGCAGCTTTGTTTGGGCTCATTTGCGTCATTAGACCTGTCTCCACCATGGGCGGATAAACCAGAGTCAAAAATATGCTGACTATGCAATCTATCTCAGGAGTCAATAACTCATCTGCTCTGTATATGCCCTATACTATTGGTAGACTGCAGAAGATTGCTCAGGTTCCAATGGGTTAAGCAGGGGACACGGACATTACCATCTGCCGTCAGTTTCTTACTGAACAATGAGCAGCCGCAAGTGATCACAAAACTGGTACAATTTTTAGGGTGTGTGGATAAGCAACTAAAAATAACTTCAGACCCCACAATGAAGAAGGGGAGGATCCCAGAATACTAGTAGTCTTAAAAACAAATAGCTTTAAACAGACAGGCTGTACTGCTTCTCTTTTTAACCAAAGGCACTTTTATTAAGTCGTTAGCCTTCTATTGAATTGTATTTAAACCATTTTTACCAGTGAGGAATACTGAGGGTGAATTATGAATTGCCTGTTAAATTATGGAGACCTAGGAAAAATTGTGACAACAGCTATTACTCTGATTTTATTTGTAATTTTAGGCACTTTGACAGACTTCATTGTCTAAATAAAGTATTTTTGAATTTGAATTTGTTAATATTTTAATTCATTTTATTTTTACTTTAGATGGGGTTTTGTTTAATTAAAATCTGAGAAAATGAATATTATTTTAATTAAATATAACCAAAATAACTAATTTTCCAATTTAAAATTAAGTTACTAATGCTATAACTTGTTTATATTGTTCTATATTTAAAATATATATACAACACTAATGAATGCTAATACTTTACATAAAAGATTTTTTTCAATTTTTTAAAAAAGATTAATAAATGTTGAAACTTTTCCCTATAATTGGACCCTGTGGAGCTCACCTCCCCGATTGTGGAGGTCTCCTCTAAAGATGTGAAACATCAAATGCAGTCATAACGTCACTACTAGTAATGACTTTACAGTTGCGTTTGATGATTTTACTGACTCCACTGTCTATTTCAGATGGTGGAAGTGTGTAATTCTACACTTTTGAGTAACTTTACAACTGTAGATTGTGAGTAGCCAAAAGTAGTAAAGTTACTTAAAAGCGTAAGAGTGAATGTACTAGAAGCAAATATTCCTTAGGAATTGTTTCTAATCACCCAACTAAGAAATTAGAAATAATCAATGCTTTCTTCAGCTTTTCATTTTGCTACAAAATGCGTGATGTGAAGTTGAATAGCTGACTTTAGTTCCATAGGATCCTTTTGTTCGGCCCCCACTTGACGGATCACCCTGAAAATGTTTAGGAAGAAGCTGAGGTGATAGAGACTTTATTTTTTTAAAGTTTCATGAAGATTCATCAAACTATGCCAAATTTATTAACAAACTAAAAAATCCCCTTCATATGAAAACCTAGCCCTAAATTTAACTAGCCCATGGTGACCACCACTAAGTTATACATATTAATCTACATTTTTATGTATGTTGTATGAACGTGTGCATCAATGTGGGTTGACACCAATTCATCCAACAGGTACCCATGTCCACCACTTCTAATATCACACATCTTTGCTTTACTTCACTTTAATTAATCCTTCCCTTTCACAACAATACAGTAAACACATGATATCTTTGTGAGAAATAACTTAACACACTTAACACAATTAATCCACAAGGAAACAAAAACTTTTTTTTACTAATCTACTAACTTCTCAACATTAACCTTAGGTACCGGAGTAGCGTGCTACTTGTCGCAAAGTGCTTAAACGCCTCGTCTGGGGTAGCAAGCACTATATAAATTCAATTTACAATTAGAATTATGTCAAGGAACATCCATTCATTGTTAGATTCTTGTTATGAGACTCCCTTATTTGATTATTTGAGATTCTTTTCTGTTTCCATGGTGACAAGTAATCATCTAAAGAGGGTGCTGTTCCTTTCTTTCTTGGCTTCTTCCTCTAGTCTGTTCTCTCAATCAACAGTAAGTGCAAGGCAAAGCATAGCACTCTATAAAAGTCTTAAATAACCATATTAAAAAAATAAGTAAATAAATAAATCCATCAGATGGCAGTCGCCCAACTCATTACTGTGATTTGACATAGATGGTCATCTATTTTCAATGCATAAACCCACCAGTGGTTTCTTCCATTAATACAGGCCTCTAGCATCCCCTATTAAGCTGACAATATGCAAGTGATTGTGACTTTGGGAGTTTATATTTTAGTCAGTGAGGCTGCAAAGGCAGAAAATTCAGTCCCTTTAGTCAAGTCTGCCACATTGAGGATACTGTCATTTACTTCTCTGAGAAACTAAACTGGCTTTGCAACTCACCTGACAAGGCATTTTACATTTCTGATTACTTCACAAGGTGTTACCCAAATGTTGGATTAATGCATCTAATTGTCAAACCTCCTATAGTCAACACTAGCAATGAGTTGTAAATTATTTGGCATATTTGGATATAAGAAAGCTATGGTGATTTATTTTACCTCAATCAGGATTATGTAATTGCACTTTACTACACACACGTAATCAGCATTATGGAAGGGCTCCTGTCACAATACTGTGCTCAGTTCTATAATACAAGCAGGGAAGACAACAATAGCTGTGGATTTTAATAATGATCAAAAACAACTGTGTACCGTTAATGCATAGCAAAGATATAACCTCTCTCTAGAGTAACAGTAGTATGTTGTTTGTTGCACAATCACCTGAAACACCAGCACGACCAGAGGCTCGCCCTGGAAGTTCAGGGGTCTATTTATCATAAAGTCGTGCAGTGCAGCAAGCCACCTTACTGTGCTGAGTGACAGGGAAAGGACACGAATGAACAGTGTTTAACAATATACAGCGCATTCCTGTCTTTTTCCAGCGCTGGTCGCACAATGTGCTGCCTAGTGGCAATGCAGGCAGCCTTGCTCCATGGTGCAAGGGGTCCTCCATTGTAAGCAGGATTGTTTTTGTGCGGGAAGGCACACCTTATGGCACAAAATGAATCCCCTGAGGCATTTCCTCTTTATATGTGTGCTGCAGAATGCACCACACATAGAAAGAGGAAAAAACTAGGAGAAAAAAATATATTTCTCCTTGTTACGTCTCACCTGGAGAGGTGTAGCAGTTTTGGGGCATTCCCAGGCCTACCACTTTTGATAATCTGGGAAAGTGTAAAAAACCATGGGTGGTGCGTGGGAACACCCATGCATCACCCATGGAATGCCTCCCTGGAAGAGAGTAATGCAACGCAGCGATTTGAGCTGCGTTACTCTGGATTTATCAAGCCACTCAGGGCCACGCAAGGCGGCCTTGCTTGGCTTGATAAATCGCACTTAGTAGTTGCGTCACGCATGCACCCCAATACGTGGTGCAAATGCGACCCAACTACATTATAAATAAGGCTTCAGGTTTTCCGTTTTTACAGATTTTTACAGATAAATACAGACAGAAAACAATGTGTTTCCTGTCTGTATTTATTTTAAAAGCGGAAAAATACTGAAAATGGTGCTTGGCATGAGAGACTCTCCATGCTGTCTTTCATGAATTCCAGGCATCAGCTGAGCAGATAGACAGCGTGGAGAGTTAAAAATCAGGATTAGATTTCCTTAAATACAGGCATATGTTAAATATTTGTAGTATAACGCTAATATGTACCTCCGGGTGTAATGTTTTGTTATACGTGGCTGCTTAATTTGCTAATTTGTGACAGGCATCCATGTATGAGAGCACGTTCAAGAGGTAAATAATCATGGAAATATACCATTTTACAGTTCCATTTATTCTCCAAACATAAAATAAATATGGGTAAACACCAATAAGATAGGCAAAAAATAAATATAGATAAAAACAGACGGAAATGTTAAAAAAATAAATACCATAAAACCGGGAGCCCTAATTATAAATATGGCCCTCAGAGCTGAGCTTTCAAAACCTCTGTTGCTTATACTCATAAGTAACTGGTCAGCACAGCACAGAATATAGCTATGCTCTCCTATTTGTCAATTTGACATTGATTGCTATCCTAAACCATAAACCCAATATCTGGAAAAGCAGGTCTGTGTGGTGGCACGCTCTAGGAAACTACAACGAGTAAATACATTTTCTTTCCTTTTCTTTTCTCTTTTTTTCTTTTCTTTTTTCTTTTGTTTCTTTTTTTCTTTTCTTTTTTACTACAGAGAACCTGTAAATCCTACGGAGCCAGAAAGGTAGCCTTGCTATGTTTGTTAAGATTTTGAGACCTCCTAGTGCACAAAGGACATTCGTACTATTGTTATGCCACAAAATATGAGCCTAGGTTATGCTGTGCAGAGAAGTAGTTGAGGTTTGTGGTTCTTCTTTACTTCATGCAATTCTGCTCTGTGCAATCAACCAGTTACAACAAGTCTCTCTTACATCCCCCGTATTTCATCACTCATGTATTCCACAAGGCTCCCTTCCACCCCCTCATAATGTAATACCAATGGCGACCACACAAGCGTATTGATTTACAGATCTTAGCTGTCTATGTGTATCGAAATCTGAAATCCCATCTGAAAACCTAAGTCATACAGCGATTAAATACACCAATAGCTAAGAAGTACCATTATGAAAGCAATGTGATAAAGCTGGATCATAAACATTCCCCACTGTTTTCCTGTTTTCCTCCTCCAACTGTTCCCACCTGCAATCTGCCCTGATTTTTCCCTACTCAGTTTCATCACTGCATCTCTTTCTTCCTCGTCTCCACGGTCCTGTTGGTTCCCCACTTTTCATGCAACTTTCATGGCTCCTTAAGCCATGCTTCTTTAGACTCTCTTGGCGGTAGCGGCTCCTGGAGGGAGTGCTGCGGGGTGGTGGGGCGGGGCGGGGGAGGAGCAGGGTGGGGGGTAGTAAACTACGGCATACGGCCAGTAGCGGCTCCTGGAGGGAGTGCTGCGAGGTGGTGGGGCTGGGCGGGGAAGGAGCAGGGTGGGGGTAGTAAACTACGGCAGACGGCCGAACAGAGGTAAGTAAACAAATAAATAAATAAAATGAATTTCATTGTGCGCGCTGCATTGCCAACTGCGATGCAGCGCGCGCAACAAAATTCGTTTTATTTATTTATTTGTTTACTTACCTCCGTTCGGCCGTATGCCGTTGTTTACTACCCCTCACCTTGCTCCTCCCCCGCCCCACCTCCCCGTAGCACTCCCTCCAGGAGCCGCTACTGTCTCTTGGCCCTCCTGCCTCTCTGCCTACCTTCGTGCTCTCTGTCTGGACTTTGCAGGCAGGCTTGCTTGAGATATCTGTTTTACAGTAGCGGCTCCTGGAGGGAGTGCTGCGGGGCGGTGGGGTGGGGTGGGGGAGGAGCAGGGTGGGGGGTAGTAAACTACGGCATATGGCTGAACGGAGGTAAGTAAACAAATAAATAAATAAAACGAATTTCGTTGCGCGCGCTGCATCGCATTTTGCAATGCAGCGCGCGCAATGAAATTCATTTTATTTATTTATTTGTTTACTTACCTCTGTTCGGCCGTATGCCGTAGTTTACTACCCCCCACCCTGCTCCTCCCCCGCCCCACCGCCCCGCAGCACTCCCTCCAGGAGCCGCTACTGGTGGTGACAAAGTAATGCTCTCGATTTATGGACTTTACATGTCTCTATGCCTAGCAGTGTCCTGTGCCAAGGTGAAAAAAAGCATTGGCAAACCCAATAGGTTTTGCTTCTGCAAAATCTATTGGTTTTGTCAATGTGGTTCTGAGACATGTGCACAGCAGCGGTAGCTGCTGTAAAACATGGCTTAGAGTAAAAAAAAAAAATGCTATGATGCGGTAGGGTTGACCGCGTCATAGCATTTTTTTTGTTCTTCACTTTAAGCTATGTGCATAGGAAGCCACACCGAGGAAGGTGCGGGGGAGGAGGGAGGGAGCAGAACAGACAGCGGGGGAGGTGGATGGAGGGTGTTGAACATGAGGGAGCAACAACAGATGGGGCAGCAATGAAGAGGATGAGAGAGGATGTGGTGTAATGGCTGGAGCAGCTGACTTTGAAGCTAGTGAACCAGGTTCGCGTCTCGGCGGGAAGCTCAATATCCTATGATTCTGGGCAAAACAATTAATCTCTCTGTGCCTTAAAATGAATGAGTCCATTTTTAATGCTATTGGTGCTCCTGTAAAGTGCTCCTATACCTTCGGGTCGAGTTTGCGCAATATAAAACTGCAAAAAAAAAGAAAGAGGAGACTGGGTACAAACACATGCCCTCTTATGGAGTAGAGGGACAAAAGAAAAAAAAATGCCTCGGGAGCACGTGGCCAGTGGAAGGACACTGGCCACCAGGCACTAGCCGCCAGCCGGAAACAGTACTTGGTCCAAGCTCCAGGGAACAGCTGAGGAAAGAGGAAGTGACAGCTGATGACATGACCCTGATGCTGCTGACCAGTGAGAAGCAAGAAAATAAGAGTGAGCGGGAAGCCTACGAATGGTAAGTAATAGGAGGTCTGTAAGCCCCTTTTAAGATTTAATTTTTTTTAATTTCAAGAGATTTTGCAAGCAGAGCGCAAGCGCTGTCCAGGAGAAACCTAAAAAAGGAAAAAGCTATAATAGCCATATCCATTAATAAAATATGTAAATAATAAAAACATAATTTATACTTTTGATAGAAGAGTATGGTTTCTTCCTGACAGATGTATTTGGAACAAGTATAGAACACATTTTTAGTTTAAGTGAACTTAATATGAAATTATGATTGTTATTGTCACAAAGAAAAGGCTTTGAATTACTGTAACCTTACTTGCAAGTATGACAAACACGCACAAACATAAATAAAGAAATAAAAAATTAAGAGTGGAAAGAAAAAAGCATTATCATAGCAAAGCATTGGCAGTGGCACTGTAGTGTACTTCTTTGTAGACTAATGTGCACTTGTGATCAGGAAATAGCCTGTCACTCAAAGAGCACAAGAGCCAATTAGTGAAGTGGGCTGATTATTTGCCCCATAATATGCTGTGGTGGAGGGACACAAAATGTGATTGACAGTTGAACAGACCAATTGATAAAGAGCTCTGGCTCAAATTCGTTCTGGGCATCTCAATATGCATTTTTTTTATTTATGAATTGTTTTGATTATATGAGTCTGAATCCACAACAAAAGCTGTCTGTAAGCCAGCCCCAAAAATTTAATTTTCTATCATTCAGTCAAGGCAGCTGTCTTTTTTGACCTGATTGGTTGGTGCAAATGATGGTTCAAAATTGAATTGGTGCACAGTTGTTTCACATCTGGGCAATAGAGATAATCTAGCCCATAAATACATGTCAAGTAAAGGTTAGTACTAGAAAAAATGTCCCAATCCATTTTGAACAATTGTCTCTCATGTGTAATAAGGTATAGTATTCAGAATACATTAGTCAGTAAAAAATAAGGAGCAAAAGAGGGAATGTAACCAGATTGCCCGCCACTCATAGAATTCGTACACAAATAACCTGGTTATGCGGAACACATTATAATCTTTATAATTTATAGTCTTTATAATTCATATATATTATTATATTATAAGAAAAAAGTGTGAGAAAAGTCAGAAAGTGCCTCACGTAAGCACCATCCATAGAGCTACAGGTTGGTACTCACCAGTTTGCTCGTTCTGTCATCATTAGCAACTTTCTTGACAGAAAGAAAAAGTGTGTGACCTAATCCTTAGGCTAATGTGAAGTGGTGAAGAAATAACAATAACGTGCAAATGATAGTGTCATCTATTATACATCTATGTGGAGTATCGGAACGCGGTCTGCCGTTATAGCGGTGCGTTGTTTTGTGCTGTACTGTTTCCAGCGGTGGAGGCTGACTACTAGGCCCCCTAGGTGTGTTGTTGGTAGGAGTCCACCAGGCAACCACCCGATTTAAAGCATCAGTGAGGTGGAGATGCGTCCCCTGCCCTGATGAAATTGCCAAAAAGTGCTTGGGCAATGAAACATGTCGGCCATTCAAGCTAAGATGGTCTAAACATGCCATTTCTTTTTATCGAGTGTGGACACTATGGAAATAAAGTATGTGCGGAATAGATGTTCATAACTCATTTTTAATTAGGAGATTTATTCACCTCGTTACATTACGGGGCTTAGATGTATAACAGATGACACATCATTTACACGTTATTATTATTTCTTCACCACTTCACATGAGCCTAAGGATTAGTTCACACACTTTTTCTTTCTGTCAAGAAAGTTGCCAATGATGACAGAACGATCAAACTGGTGAGTACCAACCAGTAACTCCACGGATGGTGTTACGTGAGGCACTTTCTGACTGTTCTCACACTTTTTTCTTCTTTCGTGGGGTGAGATTAGTTGTGGATGGTTGAATGAGGAACACTTAGAGGTAGGCATGACGTTAGACAATTCAGCATAGCCATACCTTGGAGTATATAATTTACCCGTTATATATAAATTATAAAGACTATAATGTGTTCCGCATAACCAGGTTATTTGTGTACGAAAACCAGAATACATTAGCCAACAGAAGGTCTAAAGAAATATAATATCCTAAATATAGTTTAGATAAATGCAGTTAATATTAGCAAATCTATTTTCAGCGGGATTATATTTTTGTAAACCATATTTAGGACATGCTATTTCTGTCAGGTGATATTCTGACAATCAACTATGAATTAGGGATTGAAGTAAGCATGATTAGCCCCTAAGTAAACATTTTTACTGATGTAATCTTGAATAGGAATCTGGCTAATAATCTTATAAAACCAACTGAGGCAAAGTTGATCTAACACATCCCTGTGCATGCAATAATTCTGTTCCGTAATGAGAAGCCAAGAGTTCGTGAAACATGTGCTAAGATCAGAAATGAATGGACTCTTGCTGCTAAAATGTTAAAACTAATAGTAACTTAGCAAATTTGTTTAATAGGTATTTTCGCAGAATAGTTTGAAGCCTACTGTATTTCACTTGAGTCCTGTTGCTTAGGATTTAAATATGTAACCCAAACCTAGAGAAAGATAAGATATTCTAACTAATGAATGGACTCTTGCTGCTAAAATGTTAAAACTAATAGTAACCAGTAGCGGCTCCTGGGGAGTGCAGCGGGGCGGTGGGGCGGGGCGGGGGAGGAGCAGGGTGGGGGTAGTAAACTATGGCATACGACTGAACGGAGGTAAGTAAACAAATAAATAAAACAAATTTCGTTGCGCGCGCTGCATCACATTTGGCAATGCAGCGCGCGCAATGAAATTCATTTAATTTATTTATTTGTTTACTTACCTCTGTTCGGCCGTATGCCGTAGTTTACTACCCCCACCCTGCTCCTCCCCCGCCCCACCGCCCCGCAGCACTCCCTCCAGGAGCCGCTACTGATAGTAACTTAGTAAATTCGTTTAATAGGTATTTTCGCAGAATAGTTTGAAGCCTACTGTATTTCACTTGAGTCCTGTTGCTTAGGATTTAAATATGTAACCCAAACCTAGAGAAATATATGATATTCTAACTTTGTTTGACCTAGCGTGTATGTTAATAGCAGACAAGCATAGGAAGAGTCTTATAGATGTAAATGGTTATCTTTTAAGTGGCTATCGTGAAACAGCACATACCTAACTGAACCAGGGACAAGTCTGTATAAATGAGCACATATTTCCAACATATAATAACGGGAACATATTACAAATGCCACAATGCAAAATCCATGAGTGAAAAGGGGCTGAACAGATGGAAAATCAAATAGATGTATTGCCTTTTTTGCAGAAAAAGTTCTGAAATTCGGCATGATCTAGAGCGGAATAGGCCTCTGAGATGGTAATGTAAAAATTTATGTTTAAAGTAAATCAAAAATATATTACGCCATAGTTTTATCTGAACCGACACTGATGCTGAGCTGGTATCAAGAATATCACATTGGCATGGGATTCTTGTGGAAGAGGCTTGAAGAGGTACATTTATGAGGCAAAGCAACCATGGAGGCTGATGAGTTTCTTGTTTTAATATGGGAAACACCCCTATAATTGGGCAAACATAGATATCTAGCTCTGAATCAGCTTGAGTGTGATGGCCAGAGAGAGCGATTTTCCCTATGTGCATTGTATCCAGAGCACAGATAAGAATATCAATCACAAGAATAAGCAGGGAGGGATAATAAGAGTGAAGATGAAAATTGATGTTCCAATGGTACTAAACACTGGCCTGTCTTTCCAGCATCTACTTGGATATTTCCCACCTTTGCAGGCATTGTAGGGAGGCGGTGGGGTACTTTTGCCATATTTGGTGGTCCTGTAGAGTGATTGTCACGTTTTGGAAAGAGATACTGGGCCATATTAAAGACATCGTAGGTTATCTGCTTCCCATCTCCTATATTACGATTGTCCTAGGCATTTGACCCTTCTACTTTAGCCGCAATGACCCATGTGGACTGAACTCTCATTAGCTACTTGCTTTTAGCAGCGCAACAAATCCTAGCACTCATGTATAAGCCGGTAACACCACCCTCCTTTGCACAATGGCTTCACCCACATGAAGCATCTTTTAGCAATGGAACAGATATCCCATAATCTAGCTAACACAGAGACCAAATTCTGACATCTGTGGAAGCCCCTGATCCACTACCTTATGCGTATTGCTTTAACCCCACAAAACTCCGGACACGTCAGCTTTTTGAATGATGCCACCTTTAATACCCTCCCTTAATGTAGTGAAACCAGTTATGTCAACGGGAACCCTACACTCCTTCCCGCTACGAGATGTTACTGCCCCTACCCAGACCCGCCCTTCGACAGACTGACACCTGTGCTTGTTATGTTTGTTTTCCTTCCCTAGGTTTCTATTCAACTGTTTTTCTTTTAATCTGTGTACCATGCCATGAAAGGTCATTAGGCAATAAGATTCATATGTCTCAGACATAGTTGTGTTATTGTATAACTTTGATTGTGGATGTCTATTCTACCGCTCTGTTGTCCTGTCAGGGCTGCCTCTTGTCTCTAAGCATCATTGCTGACATTGTCATGTGCATGTTTTGTCATTCTGATGAACAATAAAAAGAATTTCAGTTAAAAAAAAAGAGTGAAGATGAATGGAGATAGTTTTCAAATCAGTGGTTTGTGAGCTATGTTGATCCTCACAGAGATAGAGCAAACAGTCCGAAACCTATGGCAGTTTGGACTTTCTCATATGAGGTGAGAAACACCACCACCCACTACTCCCTGATCTCTTAGATAAGAGAGAACCCGCCTGTATTGCACTGGATGAAGACTGCAGACATGCCATGTACTTTTCGAAGGATAGGTAATGAATCATGTGTGTGCTATGTGTTGGAAATTAGACCTTTTCACGGGTCACAACCAGATTTGTTGCCTTCTTTTACTGAACTCGTTTTTTGCTGGCCATCGGACTGAGCACACTTTAACTCTACAAACCAGTGGTAACATGCTTGTGCTCTCTCTCTCAAACATGTTAAAATTGGCATACACCTAATTGGCATATTTAATTTACTTATAAATACTTGAATATGGTACTACCTAAACCTAGATCCTGCAAACTAAATGCTACTAGTGGTCTGCAGCACTTATTGTGCCATCCACAAAAGTAGCACAATTTAAACATATCTCCAGGCCTGCCACTGCAGCTTGGGTGAGCAGTTTTAAACTGCTATTTCACCCGGAAAATATAAATCTTTTGCCACACATAATCCTTCTTTTTAATACTTATAAGTCACCCCTAAAGTAGACCGTAAATGCCCAAAGGGCAGGGTGAATGGCATTTTAAAAGTTTTACAACCAAAGTTGTTTTTCACTGTGGCAAGGCTGGTTCTCCCATAGATTAACACTGGTTTACACTATTACGTTTAATAAGTACTAAATTTAGTTTGGAACAGCTAGAAAAGTTCTTGAAGTACTCATTTTAATAGTAATTTAAAATCCAACTTAATGGTCAAGTCAGATTTTATATTACTATTTTGGAAATGAAACTTTCAGAAAGTTTTCATTTTCCTGCCTGAGACCAAAAAAGGCGAATCAAAGGTTTATTTAATATCACAGTGTGAATCATAAAAGCTTATACAATATTTTAGTTAAAAACTAGAAAAAGAAAAGACTACAACAGATATGTAATAAAAACAGATACAGTTCAGATAAAACGGACAGGTGCATTTTCCTTCTGTCAATAAAATGGAGCTGAAATAGAATTTGTAAAAAGAAAAACAGCTATAACGACTTCCTTCTGGTGATAACCCATAAAAACCGTGACAGGACAACACCTGTGTACAAGTTTGGGAGGGATTGTAGATATAAAAAGGCTGGTCGACATTGAACAAATTTTAAAGGCTTTAACAGTGGCTTAAATAAAAAATTCTTCACGTCTGAGTAATATTTACAAAAGAAGACAATGTGCATGGTACTCTGCATAGATACATTGTCACAGGGGCATTTCTCTAGTTCGTGTGACCAGTTATTTGTGGTAGGAAACTAGTTAAGTGATGGAAAGCATCCATCCTAAAGCGTGTCAATACAAGTCTGTGCTGGGTATTATATACAATTGCTAAACAAGGTTGCATACCGTGTGTAGTCAAGGTCAGTTGATTCTTAAGTACAGAGGGTTTCAATATCTCTGTAGGTAGGCTCAATTCCTCAAGCAATGATATAAACTCCAACTTTAGTGCTTTCCTGGAGATATTGATCAAAACCTCTGGATGATCAAAATACTCAGGGTGACCAATATCAGACAAGAAATGTTTGACATACTTAAGCCAAGGAATTTTGTAGGCACACATGGATCTGAGGCAATCCTTTACAATCACTCGGTTAAGCTCCGTATGCTCAGAAGACTAGATTTTATACCTGAGTAAAACAAGCTGAATCTTTATCAAATCTGCTAGGTAGGGAACACCCAGTTCAGAGTGAAAGACAAAGGTGGCACAACCTTTGGGAAGGGCAATGAGATTCCTTAAATTAGCATTTTCTACCAACTGTAATGAATCCACATTAACATAGCCCCACAACTCTGACCCGTACATAGCTGTGGGCTGGCATTTGGCCATATATATGGTGATCATCTCTCTTGGTTGCTTATTGCTCAGCTTCCTAGAGAAGTTAATCAAAGCCGTAATGGTGTTAACAAATTGAAGCCTTCTGGGGTTCACCATGCTTCTCCAATTCCCCTCTTGGTCAAGTAAAATCCCTAGATATGAAAAGGATAGTGTCAGTGTTATTTTGGTACTCTCGATTAAAATGTCGCGGCATTTTTTTATTCCTTTCCATAATTTCATTATAAAGGTTTACTTGTATTGAGTTTCAGACCCAGGTTCTGCATGTACTGAACACATTCAGTGAGTAATCGCTGTAGACCCAACGGGCAGTAGCGGCTCCTGGAGGGAGTGCTGCGGGCAGTGGGGTGGGGCGGAGGAGGAGCAGGGTGGGGGGTAGTAAACTATGGCATACGGCCGAACAGAGGTAAGTAAACAAATAAATAAATAAGACTAATTTCATTGCGCGCGCTGCATTGCCAAATGCGATGCAGCGCGCGCAATGAAATTCGTTTTATTTATTTATTTGTTTACTTACCTCCGTTCGGCCGTATGCCGTAGTTTACTACCCCCCACCCTGCTCCTCCCCCGCCCCGCCCCACCGCCCCGCAGCACTCCCTCCAGGAGCCGCTACTGCCAACGGGGTGCAGGCCATGAGCACCGTGTTGTCTGCATAGAGGAGGACCGGTATTGGTCGGTGCCCAACTTAGGGAAGATTGATACATTTACTTGATAGGCCACTGCCGAAGCTGTTAATATACAAATTGAACAAGAAGGAAGCGTGTACACAGCCTTGCCGAACCCCTCTATCTATGCTAAACTGCTCAGTGCATTCTCCTTTTAGGCCATAGCAAACTCTGGCCCTGCTGGACGAGTACAGGTGTCTGAGGAAGCTGACTATTGTAGTGTCCACACCCATAGTGAGCATGATGGTCCATAGTTTATAATGCACAATGCAATCAAAAGCAGAAGATAAATCAACAAATACTAAAAGCAAATTACCTCGCTTAATGTGCACATATTTCCCTATTAATAAGTTCAGATTAATAGCCTGTTCAATTGTCCCTACTTCTCATGGGAATCCGTATTGTAGATCCGAAATAATATTGTTAGAATCAGCCCAGTCCTGTAACCTACATAAAAGAATGCGGCCGGCCACTTTAACTAAAGAATCCAGTAAAGAGATGGGTCTATATTGCGCAGGACTATTGCGATCACCTTTCTTGTAAATAAGCACTATAAGGGATTCTGACCAGTTATTTAAAAATTCTGCGCTCCAGCAGTCTCTGAAGAGAAGTGTCAGGATGGGGCCCCAGAGATCGATATTGGATTTATAAAGATCGATTGGGATACCATCTGGGCCCGGTGGTTTGCCTCCGTTGCTTGCCTTTAAGGCCAGAATGACTTCATCGAGGGTGAAATCGGGATAAGTGGAGAGATTATGGGAGAGGATTTAGCCTTACGGCTAGAGCAGTCGACCTCGAAGCTGAGGAAACGGGTTCGAGACTCGGCAATGATGCTCAATATCTTGTGATTCTGGGCAAATCACTTAATCTCCCCGTGCCCAACAAAAATGAGTGTGTCCATCTGTAACGAAATTGGTGCTCATGTAAAGCGCTCTGATACCTAATATCTTCGGGTCTATTTTGCGCTATATAAAACTCCAAAAAAAAAAATTCAAAAAAGAAGTCTGGTCGTAAGGAAGTACCATGTTGAAGAGTCGGTCTAAGGTGTCAACAGGGAAGATGCAATAGCACTCTCCACTTGAATTGAATAAACATTAGAATAATGAGCTAGCCATTCAGCCTCCATAATTGTAACCTCAATTCTGGGCTATCTGCTTCTCTTAAGAAAGGGGAGTTGATTATGTTCCAAAAGGCCGTATTATCATTATTGAGACATGCCTCATGTAGATTTTCCCAAGCCTCCTCCTTCAAGCCTTGTTTGTGGAGTTTAATGGCAAGCCTATAAGAATATCTGCACTCGTGCACTTCCTGGATTTTCCTGGGTTGCTTGCATAGGGCTGCTTTTAAACTCTTATAAGCCCTAGTGCGAGCGGAGTCAAACCAGTCACAGTTCACCTTACCTTCTTGTTTTAGGTAGAAGGTTAGCCCTTCTTTGATTCCTTAGGTAATTAGTTTAAATGCAAAAGTAACTTTTTTGCCCCTGCAGTCTCGTCTAGGCAAATCTCAAAGGCATTACTCTGATTAGTAATTAGCTGTTCTAAGAATTTGTTGGAATTTATCTTGGACCATCTCAGAGTATACCCATTAAAGCGGGAGAGTTCAATGTTCTCAACTGTTGGTGCGCAGTGGTTTACCCCCTGTTGAGTAATAAGGTTGATATTCAGATCTATGTTCTGGGGAAGTGATCACTAATTGCGATATCATGTACAACGAAGTTGCTAACCATCGCAGAATAACAATTTGGAAACAGCAAGTAATCAATTACGCTCTTCTCTCCTCTCCCGTTAAATGTGCAGTTAACTTTAACCAGTGAATTACTTAGTTTGTTACAAGAATCCAAATCATATTTAAAAAGAAGTTCATTAACTAGGTCCCCATAACCTGTGTGTAAAAAATGAGTAATATCATAGTTGTCGGCATTAGCCAGACCGCAAACTTTTTTAAATGGCAGGAGGCACAGTCAGAGATTGAAATCACCCCCCTCCCATAAGATAATCAGTTCTCCAGAATCATTTAAGTGTAGTGACTCAAGGTCAGTATTGAGTTGGTATAGGGCAGATGCTATTTCCAAATTACATGCATTATTATAAAAGTTTATTATCACCAAAATCATTGACAGGGAAATCTGAATGGAGATAATTCGATAATACACTTTAGATGACGTCACAGTGATGTTTGGGGAGACGAACCTGTTTGACACATAAGCCACCTTTAGGCCTGTCACAGCTCGAAAGAATGGCTGGGATATGAAACATTTTAAAGCATTAAAATGTATCAGATCAACAGACAAAGGGGCATATTAGCAAGACCCACGTTAAAATTATCGCCGTTTTAGCGGCAGTTTCCTGCCGCTAAAACGGCGATAATGGGCTTGCTAATATGCGTTATGGAATTCAATAGAAGCCCAGGTTAGATGTCCTGCACATCTAACCTGGGCTTCTATTGGAATTCTATAACGCATATTAGCAAGCCCATTATCGCCGTTTTAGCGGCAGTTTCCTGCCGCTAAAACGGCGATAATTTTAACGTGGGTCTTGCTAATATGCCCCCAGGTTTCTTGTGAACATACAATTTGAAAACTAGACACAAAATCTAACCACTCTTTCATATTACTCTTGCGATGTAACCCAGCCATATTCCAAAATAGAGCAGCGGTGGCAGTGATAGTTGGATTTGCCTGGGTGGAATCCTCCAAGGTAGCCGTAGAAACCCGGTTAGGGCTAGTTGTTGGAGATAAGGAACATCTATGAACCATTGTATCTGCTGGAGCACACAGAGTATAATTAGAGGTTTTATGTGACCCTACGCAATTCCCCTTCCTGTACCGAGTGACGGCCTTCAGTAAATCCATTCCACTGAGTGAAGAAAGTCCGTCAAACCTATTGTGAGTCAGAATGGTATATAAGACTGTGCCAAGTTGAGGTGTTCTGACTCATAACATGCTTGATCCGGGACAGGAGGTTGATAAAAAAAAAACAGGTGGTAAAACTGCAATTTGGTATGGATTCAAAGGTAATGAACTAGCTCTACCTAAAATAGTTTCGACCAGTTCTAAAATTTTAAAAGATAACACCACACAATCTCCCTGAAATGATTTACGTCCCCTGCCGACCAATTTAACTCTCCTTGCCGTCTTTATGTCTGCGAAGAGAGCTCCCCCTAGCCCCACCCTGGCATTTAACCAGTTTAGATATTTATTTCTGAGTGAATCTCAAGAGTCTTGTATTGGCGGGGAAAGGATAGAAACGTTCACCAAAATAACCACATAAGGTGTCGCTGCTGGGGGTAGGTCCAGAAAATCAGATTTTTTGATGGCATGATTATAAACTGGTTTTTTATTAAAATTTGTAAGTGAAGAAGGGATTGGCGGGGATCACAGATCTTATTATCAATAAGTGCGTGGGCCTGTTGGGACAGAGGAGTTGGATTAAACCTACAGCTAGTTGTTGAAATATTGGGCGATGGAACGATAAAAAAAATACAGCTACTACAAATGGTGGTTGAGGTCCCTCGCAGTGCCCTAAGCAAGGTCTAATAACATCAGCTTGATTCTGGGGCATTGCCATATTGTCCCCTTTTGGGGGGGGGGGCTACTATCTGATTTCGAGAATACCTTGCCCTATAGATTTTTCACAAGTTGATACAGTACTTTCTATGTGTGTTAATCTGTTAGCAAGTGCACTAAAGGAAGTCTCTACCATGTCTGCCAGCACTTGTACTGAAGTCACCAGGGTATTATAATCCTGGATTAATGTGGGCATGTTTTTATTTAGTGCTTTAGTTGACTTTTTGGTAGCGGCATGGTTCTGTAGAATTGTTTTCCTGTTAGACCATTCGCCCCCTCCCTGTGGTTCCGAAATGGAATGACACACATAAGTGCTCAGTGTTTTTAAACGTTTCATTGAAGGTTGTGGGGTCATAAAACACGGTGAGGTAGATTTACAAATGCTCTTGTCTCTTTTGTGTACATCTGAGTTCGCCCTACTAGGGGATTTACTTTGGGCAGAAATTAATGTTGCCACTTCACTTGATGTAGCGGGCCCAGAAATCTCCTCAGAACAGGTAGTTAGAGTTTCCTCCAAACTCATGATCTGCTTTTCCATCGCCCCCATTGCACCCATAATGTAATTCATGATGGAAGATTGAGTTTTGCTTGGGGATTTCACCATCGTCGATCCTGGATGTTTCTTTTTCCCCATATACAATACCTTGCTGTTAAATACCTAATAAGACACAATCAGATTATAACCACGTTTGCTTGGAATGTTTAACAACTAGAAGGAGGGACAAAAATTCAGTCCAAAGCCAGAAAAGACTTTGTTGGAATTATCAGCGTCTCAATCCTTTGCAGCTTGAGTCAATTCCTAGTGCAGGGCCAAGGTCCAAAGTCAAGATAAAGTAAATGTCAATAAAAACAAACAAATCATAGGAACTGACATGCAACAGACCTCCGGGAACATGCTGTAGTCGATCTGCCGAAGAACTCCAGGAGGACAGACTAACCAGACCAAGAGGGGTGGCCCAACCTGCCTTTTCCTGTCACTGACAGGTGCGTATGGGTCTGCCCTTGGCCTGAACTTCGCCTGGGCGCAGCCCACGCACTTCCCCTGCAGTGGGTCTCTGTGGCCCTTACATAGGCTGATTCCGAACAGCTGGTGAGGTGAGCAGGGGGTTATGGGGGTTGGAGTGCCCCAGTGGCTGTGCTTCACAGCCGCTCGCCCCCAGCGGTGATCAAGAGTCCCGAGTTAAGGAAGTACTCTGCTGGCAGGCGTCATATGGTGAACTCTTACACCATCTTTGAGACCCAGTACAGCAGCAAACAGAAGCAAACAACTCCCCAAACTAAAAGGCTTTCCTGCCAGTGTCCACCTGTCATCTGACCTTTGATGCCTCCACTGTAGAGAGGTGTGTGTTGCTCCTAGACAGTGAACAACGGTGTGCGGGTAAGAGTAACCCTCCCTTGACAGGATAGCCTGGGCGCTGTGCTTAGCCCCTTCCTGAACTTCAAAAGATACTTGCCTTGCTTACCTTGTCACTGGCAGAAGAAGCTCACACCTAGGCCTGCCTCCCTTTTGTATCTCTAGGCAGGCTGACTCCAAACCTAGTGGGATGGGAGGAAGTGACCAGAACTGGCTTAGGGGGTGGATAAAGCCTTGTCCTCCACCCACAGGCTGACACTGGGCATAAAAGTAGACCCCACAGACCTCTCTTCTGAACACTTCTGGACCCGTGAGGAATCAAAAGAAGGACGTCCCTGCTGTCTGAAGAACCTGAAGGGAGGCTAGACCTGCTTGCTTCGAACCCAGGCCCCCAGAAGTCACTCCAAGGGTCAGTTGGCTAACCTCCTGATTATGAAACAGGGATACAACAAACTTTCAGAGGTTACTCTCCCTCCAACTGCCCAGTTGACCAATTCCTACCAGACCTGCTGCAGGCATCTGGTGGAGTGAGTCCTAACCTCCCAACGGTGCCCCCCAGTCCTGGACCCTTGGCTAGCATTTGAGCATATTCCTCCTGTCCCCAAAACTACAAGTATTGGGACTTAGAAACATTTTGCAAGTTTTCTGGCTGGGGAACCGATGGCAATGAGGAATGGTGTTCAAGCCACAGCTGTTGACGTTCAATCATTGGTCAGCCTTTATTGCTGGCATGACCCGCTGAAGGAGATCTGACTTACGAAAACGTTTCTCAGTCCGAATGTAAAGGGCTTCATGGAGAGCAATGCCAAGCAGCATCCGATCGATGTTGAGGCCTTAATGGGCACGGACTTTGCCTGCTCAGAGCTTTCCCATCTTTGTTGACAACTGCACCGGGATGCTGAAATTCAGTAGCCTCCCATCGCTGAGCCCCGCTTCTGATCCAGCTTGAAGCTTGCCCAGCCGATGACTCGTTGATGACCACTTTTTCTTCATTAAAGCTTCTAAGTCCAAAGGTAAATTTACCACTGGGGCGAACCTTGTCCCTTTATCTGACCGGTGATCCATCTCGGTCAACCTTAACTTTTTGACCTTGACCCAGGTCTAGCATGCCGAGATAACTGCAGTTGGTGCTTTGTGCTTTTCTGTGCTATTTTTAATTCAAACTTTAAAAATTCATATCTCCGATTTTACTTATTGGAGGATTTTTGTCATTTTGGTGTCATTTTATTTATTAAAATATTCTCTATTTTTCTAAATTGGATTGGGATTTTTCTTGTGCTGTGTTTTCACTTTATTACTGGTTGAGTACTGCAATAATACTTTAGACATTGCCTCTAAGGTAAGCCTGACTGCCTTGTGCCAAGCTACAAGAGGGTTTAGCATAAGTTTATTTAATAGCTTGAGAAGTTCACCCTGAGGAGGATTGTGATTATTATCTGTCTAATACTCTCCTCTAATGCCCTCTACTAATACTCCAATTTCTTGTTTTGATAAAATGTGTGAAGGCAATGATGGGAGTTGGTGTCCAATGGCGGGAAACTGTTTTAATCTAGTAGTGAAGGATGCTGGGTCTTAAACGGGTGTTCATTAATGATCACAATTATATTGCTGCAGCATGACTTGCATAATGTTTAATTAATTTGTTTTCCAGCAAGAATTTCACAACCAGGAAACAGTTATCAGAGTCCCAGTAGATCCAGATCTCACTGTCTCCTTATCGTGGAGTCTTTCAGACCTAGAATCGTAAGTTCATATATTGATCTCACAAAATATTGGCATTCATTTTGGTGAAGCAGTAAACACATAACTCTGTCTGTGGGTACGGTTGTAAAAGGTCTGCAATCTGCTGCTTCTCAATGGTTGAACAGAGGCATATATGTTAACAATAATAAAGTACTCTTATAATCTGACAATGCCTTGTAAAAATACAAAACAGTATGACTAAGGAAGCTTTTTGTGTTTTTTTTTAGGAGATATTCAAATTGAATATTTTTATTGGGGCTGTGAGGGAAAATTATTGTGTTGCATTGTTTTCAAAGGGATTTATTGTATATGTAGGCGGTCTAGACTTTTCTGTGCACTCTTCACAAAGAGATTTTCATTAAGTGATTTTTTTTTTGTTAATTTACATTCAATATGTTCAAACAACTACAAACAGCAGCTAGTTAAACCACCTTGCACCTCCCAAACCTCTCCAAGTTATAATCTTGGGGGCACTCCCTAAATAGTATCCGCCACTCACTGATACCTCTGCATAGCAGACAAGCATAAAATTACAAGTATAGTGGTGCACCCAAAGAAAAAGTCGAATTGTAAAGTCTGAAGTTCTTTTGCCTTCTTTATTTCATCTCAAAATCAAAGAAGAAAGGAAGAGCAAAATATTTTAACGAGGTCCTACACCCAAGCTCCACCCAGGGAACAGATCAACAAATATCAAGGTAGGGGTAGTTCCTCCCTCGCGGTCACCTAAAGTTGACCCAAGTGGCTGGTAGTCCTGTCGAGGAAAACCAGAAGGTCAGATCCTGGTGCCCTCACACCTGTTAGGGTATCATGCTTCATCATTGGGCGCTCCTCGTCAGGCCGGCACTGCAATGCCTGATGGGCCTGGGGACTCTTTGTCGGAGATCTTCTGTTCCAAAGATGCAGTGTAGATGAGTGCAAGTGAGGGAGCTAACTAATAGTGTAACTAGTGGTGTGAGTGAGTGGTGGATAAAATAGGCTCTGGTATCCTAAAAACGAATTTTTATAGAGGAAGGGTACCCGGTCTAGATAAAAACAATGGTGACATCATGTGGTTTTCAAGTACCAGGATAGCTTTTAGTGAAGAGTGGTCAACATGTTTCGTGCCTCGGGAGACCAAGGATCAAGTGGCACTTCACCAAGACCAAAAACAATAAAGTGTGCCCCAATCTGAGGCTTCTGGTCTCCCTTCTAATAAGGGATGACCTACGAATGCTCACCGGCCTACCCCTGAATGACAGGGAGCACCCAATGATGAAGCATGACACCCTAACAGGTGTGTGAGGGCACCAAGATCTGACCTTCAGGTCTTCCTGCAACAGGACTACCAGCCACTTGGGTCAACTTTAGGTGACCATTTTGGCAAAGGAGGAACTACCCCTACCTTGATATTTCTTTATTTCATCGCCAAATAATAAAACTCTTTCATTTTCCTTTCGTTTTTATTTATAATAATACAGCCTCAGGCAATGCTTTTCACTCAAGAATGAACTTCTTCAGGGCATACTAATTTCAAAAGACAAAATAATTTGTGCATATATGTCCAGAAAAAAAGCCATCAATTCAGTGAAGTCTCAATTAACAACTCATTCTTTCCTTATACCACCAAGTGACTCATCAAGGTGTCAGTTTTAGGACTAGCTGTCTCTGACCACAATCCCACCATCCGAGATTGGGTGCATCACATAGTGACATCAGGGCCTGTGTCCCCCACAAGACAGGCACCAAGCATCTCGGTTTCCGAATGAAAAATAAAGAGGACAGAAGAACGTCAAACATTGCAATTGGACTTTTTCTTTGGGTGCGTGTTAGACCTGGTACCATTGGCGTGAGTCTCCCTTCCATTTTTCACTGATTGCCTCCTCTGTTTTTGATATGTGTTGCTGGTTTAGATGCTTTGGGCACTGTGCCACTGCTATTTAGTGCCACAGTGCAAGTGCTCCCTATTGTAAATTGATGTATGGATTAGTGACTCCATGATGGGATTATTTAATTTACTTGTCAGACCCTTGTATAGTGCACCATGGGTGCCCAGGGCCTGTAAATCAAATGCTGCTGGTGGGCTTGCAGCACTGGTTGTGCCACCCACAGAAGCAGCTTGTAAAGTGTAGCTCAGACCTGCCATTGCAGAGCCTGTGTGCAGTCTGGGACTGCCATGTCGACTTGGCAAGTGCACCCACTTGCCAGTCCCTAACCCTTCCCTTTTCTATATATAAGTCACCCCTAAGGTAGGCCCAAGGGCAGGGTGCATTGTATGTGAAAGGTGGGACCTGCCCTGATGTGTGTGGCATGTCCTGATAGTGAATTACAGCCAATTTCGTTTTTCACTATTGCAAGGCTACCTGTCCCCATAGGCCAGAATGGGCAGTTTGGTTATAACATCTTATAACCCTAACTGACCCAGGGAACATGGTGGAAAAACGAATTTAGTATGTCTGAACTCAGAATGATAAAATACATCTTTTAGTGAAGTTGGTTTTAACATTCTGTGTTTGAAAATACCACTTTTAGAAAGTAGGTATTTTCTTGCCTAACCATCCAGCCAGCCTCTGCTAGCTTGTGTATTGTATGTCTGGTTTTGTAAGTGACAGGGGCTGGTGGACTCCAGGAGACAGGGTGAGTCAGCACTAGGCTGAATAGACCTATCTGCATGAGGAGTGGTGGGAGGAGTAGCACCTGGGCCTGAATAGGGCTGTGCCTGCCTTCCACAATGCTGGCTCCACCTCCTGTGGTGTGTCTGATGACCCTGGCCCACACTGACAAAGGAAGAAGTTGTGCAGACACTCTCTGCCTTCAGAGACAAAGGATTTATGGGTATAAAAAGGGGGACCCAGACCCCAGAACTAGAGATCACTTCTGGGAACACAAGACAAACCTTTGCCGAGGAGAAGAACCAAGGAAGCTGCAGGAGTTTGGACTGCCCCTCTGCCAGTGTGCTGTTTGCTGGGTTGGCCTGCATTGGTCTTCATTGCCAAGGAAAGGAGAAGGAACTTTCAAAGAACTTCATCATCTTGCAGAATATTACTCCAAGGGCTTGAACTAGAGCTTGCCTCCTGCTGAAGTCTCAGGGCTACAAGACTTCACCACCAGCTCCCTCCTGAATTCCCTTGCTGGGGATTCTGTCTGCAGAAACCTGCGTGTCGCTGGGAGCTGGAAGCGCGACTCAACAAAAAGAAGCGTGTCGCTATCGCAGCTGTTGCCGTCGCCCCGCCGGAGAAGCGTGTTGCCGCCGCCGCATCACCAGAGAAGCGTGTCTTCGTCCCAGCTGCCTGCAGTCGCATCACCGGAGAAGCGTGTCTTCCTCGCAGCTGCCTGCCGTCGCATCACCGGAGAAGCGTGTCGCCACAGCAAGGGTCGCCGTCGCATCACCGGAGAAGCGTGTCGCAGCTGCCTGCCGTCGCATCACCGGAGAGGCGTGTCGCAGGGCCTGTCGTGGCTCCAAAGTACAGAGTTCGCCGCACGGCCGTCGGGCGTGCACGCATCATCTTCACGTCGTCGCATCGCATCGAGGTGCCTGCTTGCCGCATCACAACCGAGACGCAGTACGAGCACAAACGCATCGCCCTCCCTGCGGACCCTTTGTTTGTTTTGCGTTACGCATCAAAGGTACTTTTGTGAGAAACGTGTCGCATTTATCATCAACTTGAACTAAGTTACTTCTACCATCTTTAAGTCTATTTTAAGTACAGTATTGTGGATTTTTGTCGTTTCTGGTCTTGTGTTAAGTCTATATAAAGAATACTTATTTTTATAAAACCTGTGTGGTGTCCATCTGTAGTGTTGTCACTGTATTACTGTATGTGTTCACAAATGCTAAACGCACTGCTTCTGAGATAAGCCTGTCTGCTCATGCCAAGCTACCAAGGGGGTGAGCAGGGGTTATCCAGTAGTGTAATCCCCTTTCCCTGACTAGAAGCAAGGGTCCCTATTTGGTCAAAGGTACCTACCTCTGCCAACTAGAGACCCCCAGTTCTAACAGTGCACCACTATACTTGTCATTTTACATCCCTTGTGTTAGTTTGCCAATAAATCAGAAGTTGAACTGTGGAGATGCTTTTTAGCAAGTGATTTCTGTTCTCTAGCTGTGTGTTTTAGTTCAAAATGTGTTGGTTTTGGAACAGTGTTTAAGCAAAGACTGTGCGGCTCATGAGTCACTTTTGCACCACGTAAAGTGGTACATGCATGACACAGGGTTCTCATAAAGATTTTTGAAGCCAACCAAAGTCACCGTCTGTGACTTTGAGTGGCCTCATAAATCATGAGTAAGGTGATGTAGCCCAAATCACTGCATCAACTTACTCTGCACATGGGAGGTGTTCCATGGTCACTGCGGTGCGTTTTCCCATGCAACACCCATGGAATTTGACTCTGCCCCAAATTTGCTAAGTGATGTAAACTGGGGACGCATCAAATCTGTACGCCTCCTGAGGTAAGGTGTAATGAGGATCTCCTCTTTTTTTCCTCTTTCTATGTTTGCTGCAATCTGCAGAACACAAGGAAAGAGGAAAATGCCTTGTTGCATTGTTTTTGTGCAGGATGGTGTCCCTTACAGCACGAAAATAATCCTGCCTGCAATCGGAAGCACTTCTGCACCATGGTACAAGGGTGACTACGTTGGCACTAGGCTGCCAAAACGGCGCCAGTGCAGGCAGAAAGGACAGGAATATATATTGTATTGCTTAAATATGGTGCATTCCTGCCCTTTAACTTTGGCGTAGGGCAGCGCCGCAAGGTGCCTTGCTGTGCTGCCCTATGCCAAAATGCCATAAATGAGCCCCTATATCTGTTGGTAAAAAAGGGTAATGATTTGTTGTTTGAACCTATGGGTAGTTAGAGATAGATAAGTGAAAACAATAGACTGGGGCTTGACTTTAGTAGTAGCCACATGAATGCCTTGGATGAGAAGAAAGGAAAGCATCTTTACTAACACCCAAAACAAGTAGGACCATCCTACTACCTTAGATATCACCTGTGCATATAAACTGGTATTGCACATTAATACTTCACAGGGGAGTTGAAATGCAAACGACTATTTTTAAAATATTACAATGACAAATTTAACACAATAAAAATCAACTGGTAATATGCCTTGTACAAGTTAATCACAGTGGCCTGGTGTGTAAATTTAAAATGCCAATTAAAAGTAAGAACAAGTGGTAAGTCAAGTGGCAATTGAAGTGCAGTGAAGTTACAAGTAAACTTGCATGCTTTAAACTGGTGCATTTTCAAAAGCCTATTTATTTCTGACTTGGTTTGGAAAAGTATATTCCTCACATTTAACAAATTAATTATAATAAAGGTTAGCTGACCTTGTAGATTTAGTTTCTGTATCTGAAGCCATTATGAGTGCCGTAAATGGGAAGGCTCCCAGCCCTGATGGGGGTACCAATTGACTTGTTTAAACTAACTGTAGAGTTTAGGCCTCATGGTCACAAATGTGCAGAGGACTGCAATGAAAGGCGGCCTGATTGATTCGTGGAGAGAATCTATAATAGTACCCATCTACAAAAAAGGTGATCGGAATTCACCTACATGTTACCGCCCAATCTCGCTGATAGACTCAACAGTGAAGATTTTTAGGGCTTGATATTCTGGGCAAACTGGAGACCTGGGCAGAGGCTAATTCTTTCTTTTGTCCAGTCCAATATGGTTTCTGACCAGGGTTAGGGACTGTAGAGCAGGAACCTTAATATCACACTTATCCTTGGTAAATACATCAAGGCCAGGAGAGGGACCTTGCATATGGCCTTTATGGACCTCTCCTGTGCCTATGACCTTGTAGACAGGGATTTATTGTTGGTGTTGATAGAACAGGCAGCAATTGATCTCCTCCTATTAGACTTCATAAAGCGTTTAAACTGGGACTCCACAACTAGAGTGCGTTATTCACGGACTGGGGATAGTACAGCCCCGATAAATGTGGTTAGAGGGGTTAGACAGGGTTGCATATTTGCTCCTTTCCTTTTCCTATTTTATATAGATACTTTAGATACAGCATTTAGATCATGTTGCAAAGACATCCCCAGAATTGGCACCCAGGCAATCCTGGTATTGCTGTACACAGACAATGTGGCCCTTTTAGCTCAGACAACAAATGGCCTTCAAAAGCTTTGAAACAGTTTTAATGATGATATGCTTAGACTCAAACTGAAGGTGAACCAGCAAAAGTCCTTCATTATGTCATGCGGTCCCAAACACACCAAATCAAAAATGTGTTTTATGGGGGGGAGACCTATTGATAGAGTATCTACTCTTAATTATTTAGGTATTTTATTGGATACAAATGGGCGATAAGACAGGCTAATGAATCAAAGAGTGGAGAAAATGGGGGCAGCCGGTAATGCTATATTCAGATTGATCAAAAGGCCAGGCCAAAAGACGGTTCAGGAGATGGTCTACCTCTATAAAAGTAAATGCCTATCAGTGGTCACCTATGGAGCTGGAGTTTGGGGCTTTGCGGCCACAGGGAAACTTCAGGTAGCCTAAAACAGTTTTCTGTGCAGAGTTTTAGCTAGCCCTAAAACCACTGTGTGTCTCATTGAACACATTCAACTGGGATTAGGATTCAGGGAGGATCAAGTCAGTATGGCACCACTTCTTTTATGGTTAAAAATATGGGGCCAGATGTAAGACCTGCCAAATAGCGCCTCGCAAATTGCGTCGCATTTGCGACTCGCAATTTGCGAGGTGCTATTTGGCATGTACAACAGTGTGTTTAACACTGTTTGCGATTCTCAATGGGGTCGCAAATTGCATGCCTCATGAATATTAATGAGGCACTCACAATTTACGACCCCATTGGGAATGGCTGGCCCTCCCAGGTATGGTGGCCTGCTGGGCTCAGCAGACCTCCATGTCTTGGACTGCTTTTAAATAAAGCAGTTTCTTTTTTTCAAATGCAGCCCGGGATGCATTTAAAAAATATTTTTTTCAAGTTTTCGTTTCATTTTTAAGGGCAGATAGTGGTCCCTTGGACCACTGTCTGCCCTTAAAAAATATTTTCCCCTGCATTCAGAAAGGTCAAGGGGTCCCCTGGTGACCCCTTCCCTTTTGCGAGTGCTTTACCACCCTTCTGAGAAGGGTGGTAAACTGCGACTGTTTTGCAACCGCGATTGCGGTCGCAAAACAGTCATACATAGGGCTAGACTCGCTATTAGGAAGGGACGCCCTCAGAACGCCCCTTCCTAATAGCGAGTCGCTAATCCTATTTAGCGAGTTGCAAATGAAGGGCACATGGCCCTTTTGTATTTTGCATGCACAAACAGGTCGCAAACCCGTTTGCGTATGCAAAATAGGGTGGTACATCTGGCTCATGGTGTACCCCTAAGGCACAATTTTCAAACATGTGTTAGCGAATTGCTTAAACCTAGAAAACATCACAACTATCCCATGGCTGGCTTATATAAAAAATACTTTCTATAGCCTGGATCACAGTCACCTGTTCGATAGACCTGAAAGTATTGTTCCTAAATCTAAACAGATAGTCAAAGGGGCTTATGAATCATATAGAGAGGAAACTAGAGTTGATAGATCTCTGGATATGTCCTCTGTTATTAGGTACATGCAAATGTTTACATCTACAGGCATGGAGCCCTATTTAATCTGGATAACTATTCCGGAGTATATTTTCTATCACACTAGGTTGAGAAAGAATATGTTAATGTTAATGTTAACAGGATTTGTAAAGCGCACGAATACCCGGGGGTGTCTTGGCGCTGAGAACACAGTAAGCCCGATCAAGCGTCTAATTCTGGAATAACCAGGTTTTTAGTCCTTTCCTGAAGATGGTGAGGGAGCTAGCACCTCTAAGCTCACTCGGAAGAGTATTCCAGAGTTTGGAGGTGTCATAGAGAAAGCTGCGGCCACCCCAGTGAGATGTTCGGATTCTAGGTACTGTCAAGAGTCTGGCCCCTGTAGAACGGAGTTGTCTGGCTGGTTCATACCACACAAAAAGATTTTGAAGAAAAGAAGGACCTGTGTGGTTCAGTGCTTTATAAGCCAGACACAGGGCCTTGAATTTGATGCGTTGTGATACAGGGAGCCAGTGTAGGCCGCGAATCTCTTTGGACACCTATTTGTACCTAGGAATGTTGACCAGTAGCCGCGCTGCTGTATTTTGAACGGTCTGAAGCCTTTTTAAACATTGCTTCTGTATGTTCAAATAAAGCCCATTGCAATAGTCCAGTTTGGACTGGATTAGCGATGTTATCACAGTTTTCCTAGTGTCCACGGGGATATAGGGAAAGATCTTTCTTATTTTTTTAATAAGAAAGTGAGAGGCGGAGACAATTGCGTTTGTCTGATGAGAAAGTGATAATTTGTTGTCAAACCATACTCCCAAATTCTTAGCCTTGACCGCTGGTTTTGGTGATTCTCCCATCTCTGCCGGCTACCACAGATTGCCCCAGATTGGCTGCATATTACCAAAAATCAGGACCTCAGTTTTCTCAGAATTGAGTTTGAGACAATGTGTACTCATCCATCTATTTATTGTACTCATACAGCTCTGAAATTGTTGAGTAGGAGGGGCCTGATTTCTATATGCAGCCACCACTATCTGGGTGTCGTCGGCGTAAGACGTCAGACTAAACCCAAAGTCCCGGATTAGAGGAGCCAGTTCGGAGATGTAGACATTGAAAAGAGAGGGGCTCAAGGAGGAGCCCTGTGGTACTCCGCAGGGGAGGGTATAAGGCTCTGAAAGATACCAGTCTACCGATACTGTTAATCTCCTGTCCTTGAGAAAGGAGGACAGAAGGCCTAATGCCGTATCCCTGACCCCCAGACTCTCCAGCCGCTGTTGCAGGAGAGAGTGATCTACAGTATCGAAAGCGGCTGACAGATCGAGGAGCACAAGGGCGGCTGTGCCTCCTCCATCCATCACCGCTCTGATCTCCTCTGTGGCTTTAATGAGTGCCGTTTCCATACTGTGCTCTTGGAAGAATCCAAACTAGGAGTGATCGAGCAGGTTATTATCACGAATAAATTGGGCTAATTGAATATTCATGATTTTTTCAATTACTTTGGCTGGCAACGGCAGCCGGGCTATAGGTCGGTAGTTGTGCGGGTTAGTCACATCCAGGTTGGGGTTTTTTTAGCAGTGGAAGGATGGAGGTATCTTTCCATTTGGACGGAAATTTGCCAGAGTCAAACATAGAGTTAAAGATTTCTGTGAGCCCAGGACTCACCAATTCCGCTATTTCTTTCAGAAATGCCGGCGGGCATGGGTCAGAGGGGGATCCCGACTTTGCTTCTCTTATATGTTTTTCCACTGCTTCAGATGAAGTGGGGGAGAAGCTGAGCAGGGTGTTGTTTTTAGAGTCAGGGCTTGTCGGTTGAGTGGTGGGGAGGTGAACTGATGTATCTTCAAAGACCTTAAAAATGTCCAGGACTTTGGCTTTAAAGGCAACTGCAATGTCGTCACAGAACATTTGGTTGCCCTTGATCCCTGTGTTTTTGGGTATAGCTAGTTTGTTTACTACTGTAAATAGTTCTTTAGAGGAGTTTTTTGCTTTCTCGATCTGTTTAGTAAAATAATCCCTTTTTTCTGACATCAGTAAGTTTTTATATTGTGTTAGGGCAGTTCTATACGCTTTTCTCTCGGGTGTGTGATAATTTGCTCTCCAACACCTTTCTAGTCGACGACACTTTTGCTTTTCTTTCCGTAGTGCGTCAGAGAACCAGGGGGCAGAGGGGGTGCTCCTATTCCCTGAGGTTTTTTTTGTAGGCACTGAGGCTTTAACTGCGTCATTAAGCCATTCAGTATATTTGGTGACAGCTAACTCTGAGTGACCGTTTAGTAGTGGTCGTGATACAGTTCATTTCCTAGTGGCCTTTCCCATCAGAGGTACTTGGCATACATCTCTCCCATGTTGTCCTTGTGACACTGTTACTGCCAAATATACACCACAGTTTATGCTCTTTTGCACACTGTATGATTCCCTCAGATTGTACTTTCTGCATCCAATCCTCTTAAATAATATCTTTATATCATATAAAGAGGGGTTGATCTACCAGCAAAGTCAATCTTCTGCTGAAATGTGCACTGCTGTACTTAGCTATATTGTTTCTGTAATCAAATTAAGAAGAACATATGCACTTTAATTGTTCTGATGATGTTTGCTGAAATTTGTACTGTTGTCCTTGGCTTCATTGTTGTTGCTATTACATTAAGAATAACTTATATGGGGGCGTGGTTTTGCTGAGCTGCAAGATTCCCGTTCGTTAAGAGGGTTCTGTCCTGCAGAAATTCGTTTTTATGTAGGGCAATCGGGGCAATTTGAATGCTGGATGTGCTCTCCTGACCACCTGCGGAGTTGAATGAGGGGTGCCCCATTTTACACGACCCTCCGATAACCCCGCAACACGATTGCCAGGTTTGGGCCTGCTGAGACCCAGAAGGCTGTGAACATCATGGCCCGAATGCCGGAGTCAAGACCTCCAGACCAAAACCTACATTATATCGCGGGGCCCAGCGACGAAAGACTCCCACGGCCTGCTGGACGAGAGAAGTGCGGCTGCCCTGGGTGATGAAAACTCGTTGTGTGATGTTGGTGGCTGAGCAAGGAAGGTGCAGAGACCAGCCAAGCTGCAAACGCGTGGGTACCTCGGAGGTGGACCGGGTGGTGCCTTGGGCTGGCTTGTGGGCTAGCTACCCGGCTGGGAGGTGTAGTGGTAGCGGTCCTAGTCGGGAGCGGGCCCGAGGACTCGGGCAGTTGCGGCCGGGTGAGCCGACTGGGGCGTGCCGCTGTGGCCTGGGACATGCTACCCTGGGCCTGGGGCCCTTGCAGGACCTCGGTGGGGTGGGATCGGGCAGTCAGGTGCACAGCGAGTCGACTGTGCTTGCTGAGGCCTGTGACCGCTCCCTTTGGCCCATGGGAGGCGATGGCTGGGGCTTGATGCAGAGGCTGCTGCGGGCGCCACCCTCATGAAACAGAGCTGTAAGCCACCCTCTCCTTGCATCGGAGGATTACCAGAGACACCGGGACCTCTGGATGGCTGTTGGAGAATTCACCTTAAAACCGAGGACCACAGATAAGAGGGAGAATTAAATCCAGACAGCGACGCAACCCTCACCCCAACAACCCACCAGTACTGAAAAGCCTCGCGGCCTGTTGCCGCTCCCTGGGACCAGCAAGGAGCCTGCTGCTGGACATGGAGCAGAGGCTGCTGCGGACTCCGGCCTCACGTACCAAAGTCACAATCCATCCGCCCCTTGCAGCGGAGGATCTATGGCGGTGCAGCGACCTCAGCACAGTTACTGTTATTGAAAAAACTGCAAAATGGGGAAAAGTGACCCCAAACAATCCAAGCTGCCATTTGAAAATAAGACTCACCTGCCTGACGGAGGTTGGAACTGACCCAGAACTTAACTCTGGCACTGGGGAAAAGGGGGAGAACCAGGAGGAAGACCTTCACGCGATCTTACTGGAGGTCAGAACAAGCCTTAAAAACATCGACTCCAAATTAGACACGCTGACCTCCAGTCTGGACCAGGAGAAGAAACAGGTGGACAAGCATGAAACTCGGCAGCACCAGCTCGAAAACTGAACATCTGATGCGCACGACTATCAGCTGGAATCCAAGGAACATCTCCTTCAAATGAAAAAGGTTCTAAATGTAATCAAAGCCAAAAATGAAAATTTGGAAGCTCGCTCGACGGAACAATCTCCGCATTACAGGCATTCCGGAAACCACAGCAATCTCCAAGATGGAACCATTTGTGGAGACACTGCTACAAGGCCTGTTTGGCCTGGAACTCTCACCTGTCTTTCCCATGGAGTGAGCGCACTGCTCACTAGGCCCTAGACCGTCAGTGGGTGCCACACTGAGGCCTATCATAGCGTGCTTGCTTAACTATTCTGATCGAGACACGACCCTGCACCTTGCAAGAGAGCGCAGAGTCATAACTCACCAAGGCAATACAATCTCGTTTTATCCAGATTTTACACCTCTGGTGCAAGCAGCTCACCGAGACTTCATACCTTCAAAGCGCATCCTTCACCAAGCAAAGATTCCCTATGCCTTGCTGTACCCAGAAGTATCTTACGAGGGACAACCCCACTTCTTCACAGATGCGATATCAGCCCTGAAATTTGCAAAACACATTGGAGGACGAAAACAATCCCACGGGTCACCAACATGCATTGGAACTGAACCCAGGATGAGAGACAATGATTGAAGACATTCCACAGTATCAAATGTTATTTACTACAGGCATACTTGTTAGAACTATGGAACCCCGTTGGACTATCTTACACTTCTATCATAATATTAAACTAACAGCACACGACTTCTAGTGGTTGTTTTGAAACTTTAGATACTCCATATTGCCTCTATATCCACATTGCTCGACCACCCTGTCTTCCAGGCAGGGGAGTATGCCGGCACTACGATCCCCCCAGGGAGAATTCCCATGTTCACACAAGATTGGTGAATTATGTTGTTGGAGGGGAAGGAATCTCAACCTAGTTGGGAGGTTGGTGTGGGAAGAGGGCGGTATGGGATAGTTATTCTAGTTTTGTTGGGGGGAGACACATAAGGACATTGGAGAAGGAGTACGTACACGAGCACGCACACATCCCATGCTCAGAGAAGCACAGACCATTACATTTTTCACTACACCATGACGGCACATTCCGACACAGTCACACCACGCGAAACATCAAACCTGACTCCGTTCAAGATCCACACACACTACAACAGCCCAAATGACGTTGATCACACTCCTAACTTGGAAAATCAGAGGGCTTAATGATCACAGGAAAACACAACTAACTCACTCATATCTACTCAGGCACAAGATTGATATTTGTTTCTTACAAGAAACACACTTCAACAGCACGTCAAGCTCTAAACTACATAACAGACGATGGGGGGAATACACTCCTCCACGTACTTTAATTATGCCAGAGGCGTAGCCATACTAATCAGGCCTGGGCATAGTTCGCAGAGTTTTGCTACGCGGAACTCCGCGAAGTTACAAAAACTCTGCGAAGTTCCGCGAGTGGCGGAGTGCAGTGCGAACTGCAGATTCCTGCCGCTCGGGTAGAAATTCTACCCGAGCGGCAGCTCGCGCTTGCGAACTTACCGTTCGCGATCGCGAACTTACCGTTTGCGATCGCGAGCGGGGAAAAATCTCCCCTGCACATTGCGAAGCGGAGTTTTCTGCACTCCGCGAGCTCTGCGGAGTGCATAGTGCAGAAAGCTCTGCAAACTCCGCGAACGGAGCGAAGTTCACCGCCCAGGCCTAACTAATAGGCCACGGGATCAGCTGGACCACATCTCACTCAATCATAGACCCTGAAGGCAGATATGTTATCGTAGGCGGAACACTGGTAATGACACGTATAGCCCTGGCGGCAATATACAGGCCTAATATTGACGACCCTGAATTCTTCGACTTTGTTTGGTCGAAATTCACCCTGTTGGGGTATGACACAATAATCTGGGGAAGAGACTTCAACGCTATTTTAGATGACAACCTGGACCGATCAGGAACCTCCCGTCGTTTACACCCCAAAATGAATAAGAAATTGTTATCCATCACTCAGGAACAGGGGCTGACAGATATTTGGAGAACATGGCACTCAGGGGAAAAAGAGGGCACATGCATCTTGATGCAACAAAACGCCTGGTCCAGACTAGACTTCTGGCTAGTGACCGGAAATGTAGCGACATGGACCAATGACATCAGACACATGCCTCGGACGCTATCAGACCATGCTCCAGTAATCCTTAAATGGACATTACCCCGAGTCGCCCCCTGTGCATTTAGCTGGCTACTGCCCAAAACGCGCAACTAGACACAGTTTTTAGGGAAGAGATCCGTAACGAGATAGTGCAATATTTCGCACTCAACGAGTAATCCCCCTCCATTCTCTGGGACGCCTTCAAGAGGAGCATGCATAGCAAAACAAGCTGAGGTACTGAGGTCGATTAGACAGACCGTGGCACACCTGGAACAAGACATCCAAGACACTGGACAGACTTACTACTGCACTGGCAGGACTGAAGATCTGGCCACCCTGCGAGGGAAAATCCATGAATACGGGGAGAAAGCTCTCAGGGAGACCCGTTTGTTAGGCATGGCACTTTTGCGAAGTAGACTGACCAGGTAGAACTCTGGCCACAATACTTAGACACCCGCCGAATGTATCATATGTTTCTGAACTCCTAGATGAAAATTCCTGCCTGATGAGAGAGCTACAAGCTATCCTTAATCTCCTCACAGACTTTTATACGGCATTATATACCTCCACAAATGGCAATTCGACTGCTGGCCCACCCGAATACCTATACACAATAGAGTTGTTATGGCTGAGCGAGGCACAACGCACCTACCTGGATGAACCCTTCATGACCAAGAACATCGCCCAGGTAATAAACAGGTTACCAGGGGACAAAGCCCTGGGTCTGGACGGGCTGACAGCCTCCTTTTACAAAACATATGCACCCCTGCTGGCACCTTTCCTTCTCGCAGTCTACCAAGAATCAATGGAAACTGGGCTATACCCCCATCCATTTGGGAAGCTGCAATATTGTCACTACTAAAACCAGGCAAGCCAGCAAATATCTGGTACTCGTTCCGCCTGTTGTCCCTCATTAATACTGATAACAAAATATTTGCCAAATTACTTGCTAATAGATTACAACCACTTCTCCCCCTAATTGCCAGACCTGATCAATCTGGGTTCATACTGGGTCGCTCCACGACACATAATTTAGGCACCTTCTTTGCAACACCACATCACCTAGATCCTCAAGAGCCAGCGCTGGCTGCCTTCCTTGATGTCACAAAGGCTTTTGACTCCCTAGAATGGACATACTTATTCACTATACTGTCCAGAATGGGTTTTAGCACTAAATTTATACTTCTACTCTGCACGAACCCCACCGCAAGATTGAAAACAAATGGTCTAATATCTGACCCATTCCCAGTGTCTAGAGGCACCCATCAAGGATGCCCCCTGTCCCCTTTTCTTTTCGCTGTGGTGATGGAACCTCTTGCAGCAAGACTACGCCAGCACCACACTAATGGAGGACTGGGATTTACAACTAGAGGACTGATCGTTTCACTATATGCAGACAATATCGCCCTCTACAGACATAGGTCTGAGGAAAATCTCACACAATTCAGAGGACTGTCCGGTGTATACATTAACTGGTCTAAGTCGGTCCTCTTCCTCCTCACTTACGCCAACCCCCTTCTTTGCATAGGACTACCCTCTAACATGGGCAACAGGCCCAATTAATTACCTATGAGTCTGGCTTAGTCGCGACACACAAGAAGTCTGGAGCATGAATTACGGCCACGCAGTGGACAGGCTTGAGGGGAAGGTGTTGCCTGGTCCAAGCTGCCCTTATCACTGGCTGACAGGATCGCCATAGTGAAAATGATAGTTTTACCCAAATTCTTCTATTTATTTGTAAACATTCCCTTACCACTCAACCTCACCTTCTTCAAACGGCTTCACTCCCTGATGGTATAATTGGCTTTGGTGGGCAAACAACCTCGTATATGATGGGAATTACTGACGCCGCCACTTAAGCAGGGAGGGCTGGGTGCATTGTATGCTTACTGCACACAAGCTCAGTTCCTACATCATTGGATATACCCGACTCCATTTCAACCCCAAATAGCAGTAGAAAAGGATAGAGCTGCACCCACCCCACTACATCGCTATATACCACACTTACAAGTGTCCCAGAGGAAAAATAAACACAGTGGAAACTCTGAGTTGGGCATGGAGGGTCTGCGCAGACGAGCCAATATCACGATACTCTATGCCCCCTCAATTCCATTTGCATATAACTCCCAGCTTCCCCCCTGCACAACAGTGGGGCTACCGGGAGGGTGAGACAGCTTGGTTTTATCACTTTTGCAGATCTCTACCCCGACAACTTTTTCACTAATCCACCGCGGAGTACTAGGGGAACCCCCCTGCCATGTCAGATCCACTCTTATACTATCAAATTCGAGCAACCTGCTGGAAGCTACATTCCTCCTTCCCGATTGCTCCCTCCCCACTGCCAGCTCTTGAACACTGGTTAAACGACCCCTCTCCCAAGAAAATTATCACGCAACTCTACAATATCACTCAAGGAACATCTCTAATGACGAGACTAAGGTACAAGCTAATTGGTGCACCGAGCTAGACCCGCCCCCTTCCGGAAAAACAGTGGACCTTCTGCTGCACCCATCTCGAGCACCTATCCCCAAACTACAAATTGACATTAATCCATTTTAAATTTCTCCATCGCATTTACTGTACCCCACTACAGATGTTCAAAATTGGCCTCCGATCAGATGCGAATTGCTGGAGATGCAAACAACTCCAGACCACTTTCCTACATTTAGCATGGCGTTGCCCCCCCATCGCCAAATATGGGGTCAGGGTATACAAGATAATCCATGAGATCACGGGGACGCAATTGGAATGCACACCACTGATGGCCTTATTGGGTACGTCAAAAATGCTCCGCTTACACAGTGCCGCTTACTAGCTATGATGCTTCTATTGGCCAAAAGTAGAATCGCCATGCATTGGGGAAAAAACATGGACCCCTCAATAGACACATGGATTCATGATATCACGTACTGCCAGGAGCAATTGATAATCTTATGGGAATTAATGCCTTTAGCGTCCAAACACAAAGATATCTGGGCACCTCTCATTCACTGGATAACCGCAAAAAGCCCAGACACCCCTGACAAACCAGACACATCCCTAAATCTGACGACACCTGCGCATTAACTGCTCACACTCTATGAACAGAACAGGTAACAATCTCAAGATGTATAGCTCATACCAGAAACCTATTAGACGATGGGCAGATGAAATACATGCTGTAAGTACAGGTAAAGCAAACACAAGGAGATGATGGACGGAGCGCTGAAATGTTTCAGACACTCACCCCCATATCACTGATCTGGGTTGAATCCATCATCGTTCTTTAGCTCACTTCACCATCCCAGTTCAGACCCAGCCATATGCAAATCAGCCTTGACCCTGTGCCTCATGGGAACAGTACAGCCCAATCTGCCAAGCCAGGTCCTCCCTGTGTCGGAAACAAGCATCCTGGGACCGGTTTCGGGGTAACACCCCTCATCAGCCAGGCTAGCTTGAATCAAGCAAGGGACCCACGTCTGGGCATACCCTGCCAACTTAGGGCAAACAAAGCAAACACAAGGAGATGATAGACGGAGTACAGGTAAAACACATCTTGCTAGTCTGACATATAATGTGCTGCATCTTCTGCAACATTGAAAGTGGCATTAACTATGTTATTATGATGCCTTGTGTCCCTATCTCTCTCCCCTAATGTTCAACCAGAGTTTGTATCACTGATTTATAAGCCAAATACATATTCAGCATTACAAACTGCATTGAAACACTGTATGGATATATAAATGAATAAATAAAATAATAATTAAAAAAAAGAAATAACTTATGCGCTTTAATTGGCCATTGGATGGGATTTGCTATGATGTCTTTTCTTTCTGAGAAATTTCTGTCATGATCTATTTATTTTAAATGCTTTTATTTTTTGATTTGTATAATGTAAAATGGATTTTACTCTGTGTTTTTATGGTCATACACAGTGGCCGAATAAAGATATATTTGACGTTTGACTTTGATAATAAAGGTTATTAGTGAACTGATTTCTCTTTCCTATGTTGCAAGGGTTATTTAAAAAAAAAAATTATATTCTTGATTTCATAAATCCAGTTTGTTCTGGTGCCCATAATCTCTTCCTTTGGTTCAAACCTTTGCAGTTTATCAGTAATGTTTTGTTTCACACCTCCTTACTTTCTGGTGTAGTTGCCCTACCCACTCATCTTCCTTAGAAAAAAAGACATTCTGCCTGTCACTGCATTCTGTCTTTTCAACGACCTTTCAAAAGAAGTGTGACCGTAATAAAAGAAAATCTCTGCTGAGAAACAACGATTTAACAGCTTGTTACACCTTTTCCCTTAGTAGCTTCTCTCAAAGGAAATTTAACATGCATCAAATTATATCTTGAACAAAGGCTGAACTCCTTGATACTGATCTTATGTTTATGTTTGTATGTATGTTTGTATAAATGGATGTAGGTATGCATGTATATGGCATTTCTCTAGCACGAACATAGCTGAAAGGCAGAGGAGCACTAAATGGGGGCAAAGACAAGCATAAAGGCGAAGAGTGATGAGAGAGGTATGTGTACTCGCAATGCATTTTGATGCAGTATTCTTTAAAGAGGTACATCTTCAATGTGTTCCTAACTTGGAGCAACAACAGGGCAGTCCTGATGGTTCTGTGGTTCTTGCTCCAGATCTTGGATGCATAAATGGAATGGGGTTTCTGTCTTGCTTTTTTCTTTTTTGCACTTCTCAGTCTGCAGTATGATGGTGTCCTGGCTGCAGACATGCCAAGAACCACCAGAGATGGCAAGTATGTCTGCAAAATATGCAAGGGTGCAGGCTGGATGGCTTTGTAAATGATACAGCATGTTTTGAAGATGGTGTTGGCCATAAAAGAGATCTATGTAGTTCCATCAGGATGGGGGTGATGGGATCATATTTCTTTAGGCTAAGACAGCAATGGGACAAGAGGAAGCCAAAACACTGAACACCTTAAAAGGGCAGGGTTATAATAGACACTAAGGAGAATTCTATCTTTGAGAGAGAAGGAGATGGTGTCTAGAGAGTGTATGGTTTGCTTGAATACTAGATGGGATATAAGTTGGCTTTGGGAGTAACTTGGATGGAGAATAAGAGAGAAAGAGGGAAGAGAGAAACAGAAAGAGGAAAAGAGAAAGAAAACCTTACTCACATCTTCTTTCTTCAAATTTGCAGAACTGGAGAGCAAATTATTTTGAGATTTCTAGTTCAGTAAATCATCCCTTTGATCCATGAACTGGATCATAGTGCTGAAAAATAATGGGGACGAATGTACTAAGAAGCACTGCTAACACTACTCTTAGGGCAGAGTGCATCTGGGAACTGAGAAGATACCATGAAAATGAATGCTGGATGAATTCCTGCTAACTTCTATTTCCTTATGAATCTTTGGATGTCAAAATATATTCACAAGAGCAGAAAGCTGGTCTCTTATTGATTAATAATATTAAAAGAGTAGAGGATTAGCCAGAAGGAAACTGCGTACTGTAGAGCTTCTTTTCCTGTGGCTGGCAGATGTGTGGAAGATCTCAGGAAGCCCTGAAAGAAAATTAACAAGAACATAGGTAACTTGCGATTTGACTGTGGACCTGAAGGAACTATGGAAATTAATTTTTCACATTTGAACCTGTGGCCTCATGGCCAAGGAGCATTCTCTGGAAGTTTGGTAACTTTGGAAGCACCATAGAAGAAGTTAAAGACCTGGAGACATATTCATCT
Organism: Calotriton arnoldi; assembly: GCA_963921515.1. Lineage (NCBI taxonomy): Eukaryota > Metazoa > Chordata > Amphibia > Caudata > Salamandridae > Calotriton > Calotriton arnoldi. The sequence continues at coordinate 109,299 of CAWUFW010012325.1, read as the reverse complement.
GCTTCTTTTAAACCTTGGACATGTGCTGTTGCAAGTGAGTAAAATTATGTTCTGATAGTCATGTATTGCTTATTTAAAATACCCTCTCATTTTCGTGTCCATCTGTAGGAAATTATTGGTGACATTGGTGACATCGTTGATGACTTCACGGGTAACAACATGGGCTCTGCCTAGGCCTGGGCGTAAAATTACATTACATTCTGCACTCCAATAACGCTGAGTTCCCGATAAATTCCACTTTCCACCTCGTGGCGGAATTTATTTCCATTTGGGCGCTCAGGTCTTGTTTTTGAGTGCGCTGGCGAGTGCAACGTGACTTACTGAGCACTCGCAAGTGCCCACAAGATTTGCTGGGTGCTCGTGAGTGCTCACAAGATTTGAAGGCGGCAAGTGCGGTACCAGCGACTTTCAGCATCTTTTGGTGCCTTTTTTGTGCTGTTAGTGACTGCGACAGAGTGCGAGCGACAACAGCTGCACGTCATGCAGTTTCCCTCCTTGAGAAGCAGCTAAATCTACTCGAGAAGATGTTTTTGAGTTAATATTCTTCTTCAATGGACTGTTCAAGTTATCTTTTAGTGCAAACAGCCTTTTTTATTTTACTTTTTTTTCAACAAGGAGGAAGTGCCCCAGAGACCGTAACTTCCTGTTCCTGTTCCTGCCCAGATGGCTCCTCTCAGTGCTTTTTCTATCTTCTGGTCACTTTTCATTTGGTTTTGGAGCTGGAAGGATCACTCTCTTTGTCTGCTGCATATATACCATTGGATTTAAGGACTTAGTTTTTGTGATACCACAAGTAAGTTCAAAAATTGCTGTCTTAGGGTGTTGCTTGTTTGATAGAGGGCATTCACCAGGATATATTTGTCCTGGAAATGGAAGGTTCCCAGCCAGGCCTATTTTGCCAGAGCTGCTTTTCCAGTGCTCCATCAAGATGTGCTGGAATTGATTGGACAAGCTTTGCAGCAGAGTGCTGTTCACACTATTCACCTGACGACAGGCATGTGGACCAGTTTTCAAGCCACTGATTATATGTGTATCACTAAACACTGGATCTCTTTTGTGGGAGTTAGAGAAATTTTATTTTCAGGTTTGATCACAGAGGAAATTTTTAATGGTTCTCAGAAGCAAGCAACAGTAGACACGTTCGCCATGGAGAAATCCCATACAGCTGCAAACACTTTGGAAGACTTTAACGGAAAGGTATTTGAATGGCTGTGACCCAGAGGGCTTAACATTGAATTTATTGCCATGGAAAATGGTAGTAATATAGTTAAGGTCATGGCAAATGATGGCTATTTCAGGGTCATGTGTTTGGCCCACTGCATCAACATAATTGTACTGGACTTTCTAATAAAAGAAGACCGAGTCATCAACTTACTGTCCACCCACAGAAGAATCTGCACTCATGTCAGCCATTCTTTTAAAGCCCGGAAGCAGTTGAGGATTATTCGGTGTGATAATGGAGTGCCAGTTAAACTCTCATACAGGAGATGCCAACACATTACATGTTGCAAAATCAGTTTGAGCAGTACAGGCCGATCAATGATGATGACATTCAAAGAGGGGATGCAACTTGAAAGGCATGATCATTGAAATGGACAAATGGGGCCTAATCAAATGCATGACAGAGATGCTGCTTCCTTTTGAGGTTTTCACACAGGTTAACAGCAAGGAGAACAGTACCATGGGCCAAGCTATTCCGTTGTTGCATCTGCTAAAGGACCAGCTAAAGAAGGTGTCTGAAATGTACGCTGGTGTGGACCAAAAGAATGATGCACATGAGTTGGTGGAGAGCCTAATCCTTCACTTGGCTGATAACACAAGGCTGCGAAGAGACATTGTGTAATACAAACAGTACATCTGTGCCACATATCTCAATCTACAGTACAAACAATTACTGGCCACTTTAATTTCTTTTTCAGAAGGGGATGTTTCAGCATACAAGATGGGAATTGCTGAGCAAGTCTGCAAACTGGAACAACAACTGGAAATTAGAGGCCCACTCCTGGGCAGAAGTTCTGGGTTGGAGCCTTCAAATTCCATAGAGGACAGTGCTGTTAGCTCACAGCAGCCAATACCATTTCACACCAGCCAACACCAGCAACAAGAATACCGGCAACTGCCACAACCACAGGAACATCAGCTGTAAGCTCTGCAATGGCTTGGTTTCAAGTGGCCAGTCTTAAGTCCCTTGCAGAGGAGAATGCAAAAGAGGTTGAGCAAGTTACAGCACCATTCAGAGGATGGTCCAGGACTTAGGTCTATCTGGATCAAAACCCACTGGTGTATTGGTATGGGAAGAGGTGCCAATGGCCAGTGCTCAGCAGGACGGCAAATAAAGTATCTGGCTTGTTTGGTAGTCAGTGTGTCTGCTGATTGTGTGTTCGTTGCAGTAGTCCCAGTGAGAAGGACCAGTCTTTCGCCTCAAAACATGGAGCGATTTACCATGATCAAAATTAACCAGCACTTTATACCACCATGTTCACCATTCCTGAAACAACACAGGAGGAGAATGAGGGTGATTAGTCAGTCTCAGGTCATAGTCGTGTGTTTGCTGACCAACTTCTGGGTGATCCACCTGAGTTTGAGGACGAACTCTACTTTCTTGAATGAGTATGCCTGAGCCACCATAGAAGTTTCTATTGCCTAACTGCTTTGCCCAAAAAAAAAATGGATAGAGCTAGGGAACATTATATATTTTGTTTCTTTGTGTCTGACTGTCTTATGCAGCCCCACCATTTTATCCACATGTATGGCCGGATTGGAGTTGGACCAGTGTGCAGTGAAGAAGCCTTCCCCCATTCCCTTCAAGGACATTGGAGAGACAATGCCTGCCTCCATCCTGTGCCTATCTTCTTTTTATCCCCTAACCTGACTGCCCCAGAACATTTGATTTACAAGACTGCCCAATGGGTGTTACGTGCATCAAAGAGGATCGACAATTGTGTACCACTGTGCTTGGATTGGAGCAGGTAACTATTGCACCAATAAGTGATGTCTGAATGATTGTGAGTGATGATTCATGTGGTGGCAGACAGTGAGGGAGGGTGTTCAACTATCATTGTAAGCTTGATTGTGATGGTTTGTAATGTTTGTGGCCTGTTGGGTAATACATTTTCCTGAAGGTGATTGGCCCAGCCCCTTTGACACTTAGAGCCTCATTATGATATCAGGTGGATCGCCATCAACAGGCCATCGGTGGCGACCCGTCCAACACTGAAGGCTGCAGTCCGACCACCGCATAATGATGCGGTCGGTCAGAGCGCAGGCTTTGTAGGGACCGACTGATGTCTCTGACAGGCTCAAGGAGCCCATCGGGCATTGGTCGGACTGTAATCCCTACAATGGGGGGGGTTCCTGCGGGAGCACCGCCATAGGGTTTACGATGTCCCATTTCCCTCTGCTTTCACATGGCGGTCCGACCTTGATGGATTCCAATCTGATGTGATTAGGTAAGTCACAGGGCCATTTTTTAGCTACACGTGCCTCACATAAAAAGCACTGACTGTGTGGCTGAAAAGAATTAAGGCAGAATAACACCGGTTAAAAAACAAAGGGATTTTCTTTTTTGTTTTAATGGCTTTCTGAGTAAAAAAGCGAAATAGACACTCGGTGAAAAATAAAAATAAATTACCTCTCAGTAATGAGTAAGGCATTGTGTACTATGGAGTGCAAGTTGTTGTGCTTTGCTACTCTCTGCAGTATGCATCTGGGGAAGCTGCAATGGACAGTTATCTTACTTTAATTCCAATACCCCTGCTCTTCTCCAAATGCCTTTCAAATTTAACCCTGACTACAAAGAGGCAGATGCATAATAAATAAGATACTATGTCACACATGTCACAAATAAAATGCAGATATCCTGTTTGCCGTAAGTAGGCTGCAGGAAAAATGATGCACTGCCCTACAGGGAAGGAAACGGGATATATAGATTGTATTTGGCACGTTCGTCACAGAGTATCCCATCCGCCAAACTTGAAATCAAGCACTTAGTCCCACTTTACTCCATGTCCTCGTGCTCCAACACAATTTATTTCAAACACATTACTTCATTTGGCAGTAAGTAAAAGAAACTTAACTTACTCTACTGTGGCGTAAGTTAGAGATATTAGGCAGGGTAATTAGAGCTTTTGCTATAGAATAGTGGGGTGTCACTGATCATTATCATGTGCCTAAGCTTTGGCTTAATCAGTCACCATGTGTTCGGTTTTCAATGCATTGAAAACTTTGCAAATGCCGCATTAACTGAAGCAGACGCACACTGCACAGCTAACACTGCAGTCACAATTCTGCACTTAGGTCATGGGTGGGAAAATCCCATGGTCACGGAGGGAGATGATGAATGATGATGGTGAGACACATATCTGCCTCACTCAACAAATATAGTCAGTGATTCAAGGGAGTAGACCAAAAATGAAAATACCTCCCACTTTGAACCATAGCTTTGATAAAACTTTGATAAAGTAAAGTAAGCGAAATAGGTGAGCATGACCCTCTCCAGAAGAGCTCCCTTGTTTCTTCATCGAAGCAATTATTCATTCATCCTTTCATTCTTCTATATTCACCCATTGATAGCCACCATGATTTAAGCTTTACTTTCTCTCATCCAGTCTTTCATCAACATTTTCAATTCATATGTCCATCCATTCAGTATCCATCCTTTCAACCATCCTTTCACCCATCCATCCATTTACCCAACACCCACCCACACATCCTATTACCCACCCACACATCCTTTCACTCATATGCAATTTCACCCATCCTTTCTTTTAACCTTCCGTTCTGTCCCGTTTCCATCAACCCATAATTTATAGCATTCATTATCCGTGCTTTTGCTGAGTTGCTGATAGAAGAGGCCATAAGAACTCAAACACCGCTGTAGCTGTTAAAGCCATTACAAATTAATGGGGTAACCCGATCATCGCCACAGGACCTGGGTACAATGTAATATGAAAAAATGGTCCTTGACTGACTTTTGGAGAAACACCCAAATATTTGGGTAAACTTTATCATATGGGGTTGCTAGACCGGTCAACCACTGGTAATCAATACTACTCAACTGTAATTTTTCACCAAAGTCACACCCTGAAAGGAAAGGAAAAATTGCCCTAGATACACAGTACGTATACACAAAATACAACCACAGTTTTTAGTTGAGTGAATTCATTTTTTATATATCAAACGGTAAAGACATTACCACACAGATGCAATAGAGGGTTGCTCGGGAGAGAGGGGGAGGAGGAAGTGCTCATGCTGGAGTAGAGAAAGGTGAAAATCACAGGATTTAGAGTTGCAAAGTATTCCTTTGTTTTAAGATGATGCTGGTTTTTGAGAAAACCAGTACAGTATGGCCTGTCCTCGACAGTTATTTACAATATATTTTACATAATTCCGTAGGTGCATAAATGCAAAATCCTGATGGTGGGGAGAAGATTTGGTACAGGCCCTTGCTGGGGGATATGTGTCGACGTTTCGACCCGACTTATGCATAGAGGGTGACTTGAGACATCCGCTTGCGGGTCTTCTTCAGGACAGAGGGGTAGAGGGGGCAACCTGAGGGATGAGAATGATGTGTTAAATGGTGTAAAACTCCAAAAATGGAGGAATGTGGGAGAAAGGGTATAGGTACTGACCTAAACCTGGTGCCAGTGAAGGGCGACCCAGGTAGCTATTCCCAAGTGGTGAATAGTCTATGGAAAGAGAGACGAACAATTCGTTGTAACTTGCGCAGGAACTTAGCAATACAAGCCACGGTGTGATGAGCGCGCAAAGGAAACTTACCCGCAAAGATGCGGTATGACGCGCTGAGGAAATCCACACAGATGTGATGTCCTCAGGGGTATTAAAGACCCCAAGTGTTTAATCGTTGCACCGGAATGGCGTTAAGTCCATATTCCTAAGAGCCAGAAATGGGGGTGGTATTTAGTGGAAACAATGCACCAATGAAACTGTTCCCAACAACACTAAAGGAGGAAAGGGAATATCTAAGGACAAGAGTCATACCTGTAAAATTTGAACGCGCCAGGCCTCGTAGAAGCAGCTCCGTCAGTGTCCAAAGGGAACTGACAGGCAAACGCGGCTTCTCTTAAAGGAAACCGGCCCCAGCTGGTCCGGCGTGCACGTCATGCGTGCACCATCCGTGGGCTTGACGGCAAACGTCAGCCATGCTGCTGGTGAGACAAGACAGAGCCATGTGGAGTGATCGATGGTTGTCATGTCAATAGTAACCCTGGGCGTAGTTCGCGTAGTCGCGCTACGCGAAGCTACATGAAGCTACGCGAAGACGTTAAAGCGCTAAGCGAGCTACGCATAGCTACGCGAGCGTGCGTAGTTGCTTGTCGCGCCCGTTCGCGAAGCGTTTTTCTTCTTCGGGAACGCGTTGTGCGTGTTCGGGACGCTGTTTGCGTGCTCGGGGGATAGTATCTCGCGAACTTGCCCATGCGGTCGCCTATGGGCGCGGCCATCTTGTTTTTCACTTGTCCCGCCCGTTCGCGATGCCTTATTTCCTGTTCCGGGTCGCATATAGCGTGCTCGCGATGCGCATTTCATGTTCGGGAACGCGTCGTACGTGTTCGCGACGCTTTTTGCGTGCTCGGGGAGAAATATCGCGCAAACTTACCCACGCGGTCGCGATGGGCGCGGCCATCTTGTTTTTCACTCTATGCTATGGTTCTGGGCCTGCTTTTCTATCCTCCCTCAATCTTTGCAATGCTTAGTTTTTTACACTGTTTTTCAATTTTTTTTATTTATTATCTATCTCTCTCTGTGCCTAAGTCTATATTTTGCATTTATTTCTACTTTTTACTGTGTTTTTTTTACTTTTCCACTGTTTTATATTACTTTCTTCTTTAAGCTCCTTCTTCTTCCCCTAACTTTATTTTTTCCTTCTAACTTTTCTTCTCCGCCTCCTCCCACACACCCCAGAACCATGGCGAAGGGTAGCAGCAGCACTAACGGCTCCAAGGGCAAGGCGCGTGCGCCCAAGAGCCGCCTGCCTTGCGGCAGACTGCGCCCTGCAGGGGTGCAAGCCCGGCAGCTTTTTAGCGAGGCGGAGGTGGCCGCCCTTGTTTTTTTTGTGCAGCGCCACCTCCCCTTGACCTTGGCAGCAGGTGGCAGGCCAGGCTCCGGGTACCCTACCCAGGAGCATCACCGCCGGTGGGCGAAGGTACGCCGGGCAGTGTTTCGCTGCTCAGAGGTCCGGCGCACCCATAACCAGCTGGCCCACCGGTGGTCAGACATCCTGGAGCAGGACCTGTTGGACCTGCTAGGTGTCGAGGTCGTGGGGCTTGATGAGTAGCTAATATATATAGTAGTATAAGTATTGTGTATAATTTATTTACGAATAACAAAAATACTGCTGCTTACATTGCAGGTAAATTACGTTTCAAAATCTTCTGTGATTGTAGGACACAGGTGCTCGGCACTACTCTTACTTGTTTGCAACTTTGCGCTCGCTTGGCCTGATTATTATGTAAGAGTTTACTTTAGAGAACTTAAGTTAGGTAATGCTATTGCTAGAGAGACTCTAGTCCTTCCTTTGTCCTCCTGTCAAATAGTGGTGGATGGATTGATACTATGTTTAGTTAGTATTAGTTGATCATTTTTTAGCGGTCTGCGTGACGCATCCTCTGTCACTGAGTGCTGCTTACCCCAGTCCTTAGTAGAACCTTTTGTAGTTTGTTTAGTGAGTGGTAGGCTTAGCAGTGTCAGTCAGTAGCAGAACATCAGACGCAACCAACCAACAATTTGGTGTATGCACAAATTTATGCATGTGTCCTCCATCTCATCTATGCATTTTTGAGGGCTAAAAAAAATGGAAATGCAGACTTAGTGAACAATTGGCCCGTCTGGAATAGGTGGGCTAGGTCAGGTGGTACTTAGGCTTAGTTACTATTCTGGATTCGAATCAATCAGAATGGAACACTGGATTAGTGTTCATAAATAAGTAGACGGTCCGTGAATCCTGCAAGCCAGTAGTCGATCGGATTAGATAGGTCAATTTTATTGCAATTATTGTTTCCTAAAACGTTTTTTGAGCGTTTTTTTAGCTAATTTATTTGTTTCACAGCAATCATTAATGTTTGTCTCTTTCTTTATTATATCTTACATGATCACTGATCTGCAGCACCCAGGGGCAAGAAGACGGGGTCCGAGTTGGCGGGACAACCACCAGAGGACCGCTCCTCTACCGAGGGCCCTGCTGCTGGCCCCAGTAAGTCCTCCAGTGGTTAATATTAACAATTATATTTCCCTAACTTTTACTGCACCTTATTTTTTCCGAACTATTAATTCTGGTTCCACTTCCTAATTCTATTTTTTACAAAAGCTTCTTTGATCTTGACTTGACTATCTGTTTCTAAATTCTGGTTATCCCTGCCTCTAAGTTCTAACTGCCTCTGCTATGACTCTCTGTACTACTACTATTAGTCTGTCTGTAGCTAAGCTTGCCCAGTTTGCCACTCTTTATTTTACGGTTTTGAATAAAACTCAGATTGACCAATAGCTCTAGCCACTGAGTCCAGTCCTTTGGGTTGTCCTCTTCTAGTCATCTTAATCTTGAGGCTTTGACAATTACCACCAACAAAATGCCCAACCAGATATTTGACTATTTTTGATAGGATATAGTACATACTACTACTGTTGTGGGGATTCTGCACAGCCACATACTGAACTATGCACAAGAAAATAGGATGTTGGTGATGGGAGGTTGGACCTTCCTCACACCTCAGTCAGAAGTGAACCCACAATCCCCTGACCGACTAGCTATAGTGTCTCATTAGGTCCCCGAGCCCCCACCCGAAGATACCCAATGATTACACAACCCAGAACATAACACCCTTTCGCTCACTCACTCGTGTAAGTCCACCACCACCACCAAACCAAATACCACAGAGTCTATGTGTAAGTTCAAAAGGTTTATTTTCAACTAACAAGCTCTGTATGTTGTTCTATAAAATTCAGTGTACTACAGCCAGCTCCAACAGCAAAATGCATAAGATTAAAACAATAAACATTGTTACAAGTGCATGATAGAAGACAAAAGATCTGTGCGAATTCTGGGAGACCCCTCACCGTAGAACGTAGAAGTACTGGTTACATGCATCATTCATAAGCTCTGCAAATCTCTGGTTCGTAGAAGGGAATCTTCTGCCTGTTATGAGAAAAATGGTACGCGTTAGATAGTATAATGCAAGCATTCCTCAGTCATGCCAAAAAGTGTAACATGTTACTTATGGCTAAGCAATATGGACTAACCGAACTCCATAACAAAGTGGCTTGTTTTTCGACCTCTTGTATGCAACGCTCAGACAGTAGCTGTATGAGCTCATGTGGGCTCAAAAAGGCGTCTTACTGCACAACAAGCTGCGAGGTAACATGCGCAAAAGACATGAAGCGAAAAATGGTTGCATGGCTCAGGCTAACTTTGCAAAGAGTAGAGTAGACTATAATAATGACCCTAGGGACCATAACACTACTAGTGTCTACTGACTCTACTCTCTAGTGCCCGATTTGGACTAGTGATGTATGTTGTATATGTATGTATTAACTTTTTTTTCAATCTTGCTAGTGAAAATGAATAAATAGGGGGAGGTGTACAGGCATCTAAAAATGTGTCATGTTTTTTTCTAGGCGTACTACCGACCACCAGTGCTGGCGGGGCCAGCGGCGATGGCGATGCGGCCATTCCGGAGGGGGCAGGAGATGCGGCACCTGCAGGAGCTACAGGGGGTGAGCCAGCAGCAGTGGCGGGCGGTGGTAAGTTATATTCATTACTTATTGACATTGCACTAGCTGGAAGAGTGTTCACTTCACTCACAGTCACTGTACTGTTGAGACTTATTAAGTATGAAGTTGTAGTGAACATTATACAACGGTTGAAGAAGACACCCTTTACTTAGCATTAGCAATGCATTAGCAATAGCATTAGCAATACATTAGCAGCGTGAGTTGAGTAACCAATGGCCTCTTCTATCTGACTCCAACTCAGCTGTGAAAGTTTTATGGAGAAGACTAAAAGTCAGATCAGATGACCTTGATGGATGTGTTGAACAAAAAGGAAAAGAAGGGTGGAAGGAGGAAGGACGGACGAGATGTAATATGACTGGCAGAGAAGGATACGTTGGAAGCATGCATTGGTGGCTGATAGGAATCAGATGCATGTGTTGTTGAAGGATGGGTGGAAGGTGAAAGAAGAACGGATGCCTGCCTGGGTGGGCGACACAGTATGGGTGGATACTGGGGATAGCAAGAATCATCAGCGGTGTTTGGGTGAAACTCAAAGCCAAGGCAAGCAAGGAAGGAGTGGACGCATGGGTGGTTGTTGGTGAAACAAACTAAGGTTTGTGGAGAGATTAAGAAGAATGATAGACATTTACTTAGAATGGATGGATGCCTGTATGTATTCATCATAGACAGCATAGGTGGAGACTGTCACGGGATGCAGAGTCTTAGTTTGAAGGGAATGTAAAAGAAACCGCGCCAGAGTAGCAAAGCCGAGGGGAATACAAGTTGTATTTTCAGAATACAGTTGACTCACAGTAGTTTGCAAGCACATCATATATATTGTGTATAGTTAGTTATCACGCGCCTTCCTTCGACTCCGAGGACCACTCCCTACCTATGTTAATTTATTTTCAAATGTGTCAGCCAGCCTGCAAAGGGTGGCCTATCTGTTGGTTACACAGTCAATCAAAACAAAGTACCTTATGCAGTAGCGGTCGGTGGTGGGAGTGCTGCCGGGCGGTGATGTGGGGAGGGGCAGGGTGGGGGATAGTAAACAATGGATTACGGCCAAATACAGGTAACTAAACATAAAAATAAATAAAGCGAATTTCATTGTGCGCACTGCACGGCCAAATGCGATGCAGTGCGCGCAACGAAATTAGTTTTATTTATTTATATGTTTACTTACCTGTAATTGGCCGTAATCCATAGTTTACTACCCCCTGCCCCTCCCCACGTCACCGCCCGGCAGCACTCCCACCACCGACCGCTACTGACCTTATGTCGTCGTCCCATATATAAGCAATGATCATTGGATCAGATATATATTTAATCTGCCTTTTTGTAGTAGCCAGGGCACTGTGAAAGTGAAATTGAGCAATTGCCCTTCATGTAACAGAGAGAGTATGGCCAGTGCCACCGGCCGTAATAGAAAAATACGAGCTTCCCCACCTGCAGACAGTAGTAAATAAAACTAACGTGAGTCTGCGTCATGACTCGTATGTTTGTCTTGGGTGCAAGCATAGCTGACTGAGCTGGCATGCCGGCTACAACCAGGTTATGTAATTTCGCTAAACTAGAGATAAGAAGAAGACTGGTGTACTGTGTACTGGAGTCCATAGTGCTAGTATAATGCCTGAAACTCCCACAAATGTTAGAGGCCGAGGAAGTGGGAGGATAGATTATTACCACAAATGTTATGTACTGTGCTTCTTGCTAGTGCTACTGTGCCACTATGTGTTGAATTAATTTTGTGTTACTGTTTTGCTAAGAGTATTGGTTACAACAATATTATTTTTCTTTCTTGATATAGATCCTCCTTCCCAAGAAAACCCATCCCGGAAGGAGTTGGCAGCCAGGGCCCGGCGCCGGAAACTGGAGGCCATCTGCGAAGAGTACCGGCGGCTGGTGGCTCAGGCGGAGGAGGAGGAGGAGGCGGCAGCAGCTGCAGCCTCCTCCGATTCCCCGGGCCGCAGCCAGGCCCCACCTCCAGTGGTACGTCGCCGCAGTCAGGCAGCCACCCGCCGCCGCAATTCATTAACAGCCAGCAATGCTGCCCCCCACCCTGGATGCCACTGCAGGGCATTTCGCTGCCAGATGCTCCTCCAGATTTCACGCCTAGAGGAGCAACTAGAGGAGCGGGTGACGATCCTGGTGGACAAACACCTGAAAGCCCGCCGAATATAAGAACTATAGGACCCCGTTGCATTGCCCCTTTTTTATTCCTTTTGTTGGTGGGTGGGAATTGGGCGTTGGGGTTTATGGACATTGTTTGGACTTTTTCGTTTTGGACATTGGTTGGGGTTAGAGAGAGGGGTGGGTCAGGTGTGGGATAGTTTATTTTTGTTAGGGTAATAAATTATATTTATACTTAAACATACGATGTTAATGTTTTGTGGGGGGTTACTGTTTTACGAATTTACGTCACATGGTTTCCTTGCTGCTGCAGGGCCGCAGCCAGTGTTTGATTTAAATAATCTGCCGATTATGTAACACAAACAGATAGATGCGGTACCCCTCACTGAGTTATTTGTCCTACTAGTACTGTCAGTATCTCCTCTTAGTCCATTATACCTCCCACCAAACTTATCTTACCTGTGATTTATGATGATTAAGTTCGGCACAGCGATCGCTGCATGGTTTCCCAAGAGAATGGAGAAGATGCCATGGTTGTGGTGGTAGTAGTAGACACTGGCAGTAGCATTTGCAAAAAAAATAAAAAAGAGACAGTCACTTGCCTGAGAGCAACTGTGGGAGGAGTAGTAGAACGAAGTAAAGTACAGTACAGAAGAAGACTGCCAAACAAACAATATTGTAACTGCTAAAGTAAAATAAAACATAATGGTGGCGGGGACAGCCTAGTACAAGAAGTTACAAACTGTAGTTGTGTTGAGTGAGTCACTTAACTTAACACAATCGTAATTCGTAACCTTTACTGCTGTGTGGTAGGATGTTGATGATGAATCCAATCAATGCCGGCAATTAATTATGATGTATTAGGTGACGTCCCTTTGGAAACAAAATTGGCTTGCACATAGACTGAGCATGGGTGGGCAAGCAGAAGAAGATCCTCGCCCTGCCTTGAAATTGAATTAGTGTTGCTTTCACCACATCTCCCCCAGCAAGCGTGTGATCAATTGGTGTACATTTAATGTAGTCACATCACACCTCAATATAAATCACAGCCTGGGGGAAGAGGGTTAGGGTTTGATGAATGGATGGGAAGGGTTTGACAAAGAAAAACAGTACGCATGGACACAACAAAAGCAAAGCGCAATCTTGGCAGACGACCATGATCTTATCCAATAAATCTATAAAGGGAGAAAAAGGAAATGCATGCATGATGATGACGATAACTTGATGGTTAATGAGTAGTGCTTACTAACTACTACTAGACAATTAGACAGTACAGGGCAGCAGTATATTCTATGCAATTTGCCTTGCCTGTATGCCCTCAGAGAGACCCAAATTCCATGTTGTACCGGGCTTACTTTTAAAGATAGCAAAGAAAATTAAAAAATAGTTGTAGGGATCAATTAGCAAACAAACAACAACACAACACACAGTCGTAATGATTGAAGAGAAAAAAGGAATCAAATTAATTAAAAGACGAATGATGAATGATACTAAAGTTACTGTATTATCCTGGTCAAATTGTGGAGTTGAATCTCGTCATTCCTCTTGGTCCTATCTTCCATGGACGCTCCGCACATCAATCTTGGGTTCCACTGCCTGCCTGATGCGGATTAGTAAGGTAAGTGTGAGTTGTTTCTCCCAGTATAGCACAGGGTAAAGGCCGGCCTGTAAGTGTAGATGGAAAAACAAAAGGGGTATTGAAAAATCAATGAATAAAAAAAAAGCATCAATTACGGTGGAGTGTAAGAAGAGAAGAGAGAACACTTTCAGACTGAGGCGGCTTGGATACATCGTGTCTACTCTGTTTACAGCATTAAGTTACAACAACAACAGGACAGAACAGGCCCAATGCACCAGGCCGTGACCCAACCTCCATTTACCTTAAATTTTGACAGAGCCAGACAAAATGCATATACAGCAACCTAGCATTTTCAAAATTAAGTGACTAAATCAATGCGCCGCTGTCAGTCATACCACTACACTCGACTCCACCACTACATGGACATGTAGGTCTGCTGTGGTTCTTGTTGAATTGTTGTGTTTACCTTTTATGCCACTTCATGAAACGCAGTTATTCCATCAATCATCTCCGATCCAACTGACTGACTGCGTGCAAAGATAGTATGGACATCATCATGGTGTGGTACGTGTTGTCCAACTCCAACTCAGTCTGTAGTGACTCCGATTAAGTCCATATTCCATATTAAAAAATTGCAACGGATATTGGCCTGCACCTGCAGTAGTAGGAGAACAATTTGGTTATTAAACAACAAGAAGGGAAACATTGACTGTCACTTGAGTCACTTTCACTTTGTAGATTAACTAGTAGAGTTCGACTTCATGCACAACATCAACACAACAAACAACAGCAATCGCTCAGAGTCAGCAAGCATCCAATGCATGCCATCATTACCTGTCTTGCTCTTCTCTTTGGCTGTCAGATCATCAGATGCCTCTTCTGACAGGTGTATGTTTTTTTTTAACGAGGCAGTGGCCTTATTATTACTCCACATTCATTTTGAGTGTTAGTCGCTGTTTCGGTTTTCGTCTTATTCATCTGTGGCACTTTGTCGCAGTTTAAGTTGCTTCACATGGTCAGCGCTGTGATGGGCCGCGGCCTGGGTAGCGGTCATTGCTGGTCACTTGAGTTTGCAAAAATGTCAGCAAGTTTCTTCGAAGAGTCTTGTCTTTCTCTGCCAAGTACCTTCTGTCCTGACAGTGATGAGCTTTGGATGCCTGCCGAGGCTGTAGCCTTCTGACAGTGATGAGTTTACTTTTGGATGCCTGCCCAGTTCTGACAGTGAAGAGTTGTGGATGCCTGCAGAGGTGATAGCCTTCGGACAGTGATGAGTTTCGGCTCGGAAACAACACGGAGGATAGCTATAGTCACATTTCACTTCTTTTGGAGGGACTGTTAAAGGCAACATTTCTTGTACTCCAATGTCTGGCTTGATGGAAATGTAATTAGGGCGAGTCAGGAAGATGAAGCAGGACTCTGAAGAGTGGACAGTTAAATGCACAGACGTGCAACTCCAATAGGGAAATAAAAAGAGAAGATGGTGGTGATGGATTTGTTGTGATTTGATTTGAGCCAGAAAGACAAATACACAGACAAATAAAGGAAGGAAGAAAGTAACAATTTGAAAGCCTAGTTGTCAGGGAAGAGGAGCTCGTCCTCAAACTCTGGTAGTTTGGACAGAAGTAGGTCCTGTAACCCACTACTTACGTCATCGAAGTCGCTCTCCTCTTCCTGCTGTGATTCACGTATTTTGTAATCCGGTGGTATAAAGTGCTGATTCATTTTGATCATGGTTAACCTCCCCACGCTTTTGGGCAAAAGACTGGTCCTTTTCAAAGTTACAGTGGCACCAGCAGCACTGAAAACACGCTCAGAAGAGACACTTGTGACAGGGGAAGCCAGATGCTTTATCGCCAGCCTGCTGAGCACTGTCCATTGGCTTCTTTTCCCATACCAATACACCAATGGGTTTCGATCCATGAAGACCTCTGTTGGGTCATCCAGATAGGCCTGGACCGTCCGCTCAATGTTCAGGGGTGCTCCGATGTGCTCGGCCTGTTTTGCCTTTGCATCAGCACTGGACTTACCATACCCCTACCGTAGAAACCAATCAGTTGCCGATTGTACTGTGGATGATCCTGTTCTTGCTGTTGTTGATGTTATTGGTAGTGTTGGTGTCGGTGACTGCTGGGAGGCAAACGCACTGCCCTCAGGCTCCGAAGTAGAACTTGACTCTGGATGCCTTGTAGTACTTGTTATGGCCTGGGGTGAGGGGCCTGTAATTACCAGCTGTTCGTTTTCGAAGTTAGTGGCTTCCTCAGCTATCAAAGTTTTGTAGTTGGCAACATCCACTTCCAAAAAAGGAATTACTGCCTTACTGTTCAGAAATACTTTGTACCATGGATCCAAAATTGTGGCAGTAATGTAATGTTGTTGTGACACAATGTTATTTTTAATCCTTGTATTTCAGATAAGCGCGCGGCTAAGGACGTCGCCAAATGATATGCGTCTTGTTTGTCATCCACACCTGCGTACGTTTCAGACACCTCCTTCAGCTATTGCTCTAGCATGTGCAACAAAGGGATAGCTTGGCCCATAGTACAGTCCTCCCTGCTGACTTCACGTGTGAAGATCTCAAAAGGAAGTAGCATCTCTGTCAGGCATTTAATGAGGTCCCATTGACCCATCTCAACGGTCATGCCTCTCACAGTAGGTTCCCCTAATCTTTGCATGACATAAGCATTGAGTGGTATGTACAGGTCAAACAGACGATCAAGCATGTAATAAGTTGAGTTCCAACGTGTTGGCACCTCCTGGATGAGTGCTTTGACTGGCATTTTATGCTCACGTTGAAGGACCTTCAGCTGCTTCCGGGCTTTAAAAGAATGGCTGAAATGTGTGCATATTCTTCTGCAGGTGGCCAGTAAGTTGCTGACTTTGTATTCATTTTTCAGAAAGTCTTTAACAACAATGTTAATGCAGTGTGCCAAACACGGGACCCTGAAATAGCCACCATTGCCCATGGCCTTAACTACATTACTGCCATTGTCCGTGGCAACAAAACCAATCTTAAGCCCTCTTGGGCGCAGCCACTCAAAGACCTTGCTGTTAAACTCTTCCAAAATGTTTGCAGCAGTATGAGATTTCTCCATGGCAAACATGGTTACAGTTGCATGTTTGTGAGTGGCATGAAAAATCTCAGCAGCGTCAACACCAGCAGATATCTGTTCTCTAACCCCTGCAAAAGAGATCCAGTGTGCAGTGATGCACATGTAATCTGTGGCTTGGCAACTGGTCCACATGTCTGTTGTCAGGTGGATACTGTGAACAGCACTCTGCTTCAAGGTTTTTCCAAGCAATTCCAGCACGTCGTGATGTAGTGCTGGAACAGCAACTCTGGCAAAATAGTAGCGGCTGGGAACATGCCATTTTGGGCAGATGGCTGTCACAAATTCCAGAAAACCCACACCTTCAGCAAAAGAAAAAGGGAGAAGGTCCAGTGCTAACATTTTGACCAGCTTCGCATTGTACAAACGTGCTATTGGGTGGTTGCGTTCGTACTGCCCCTCCCCCCCAAACATGCTGATAATGGTAGGCTGGATGGTTTTCCTTTCTCTTAGGCTCAACAACGCTCTTTTTTTCATTGCGGTACTCCTTGCTGTCTCAGGCTGACTCTTACTCTTGTGCCACTGAGATGTTGCTGAAGATGTGGGCGACGTTAACACTGCACTGCTGGGGACAGGGAGACTTTGTGTACCACTACCAGAGAGAATGTCTCCCTGTCCTTCCTCTTCCACCGTGATCGGATCTTCTACTCCTTTATCCCCACCAACACCAATGGTTGCAGTTTTTATGCCGCAAAGGTGGTCCTCCCAGCTGATCAAGTGGTGTTTTTTCAGATGGGTTATTTGGCCTCCTGTACCATAGTTTGTACCAAGCTGACCACGACTAACAGAGGTATTACAAATGGAGCATATAGCAATGTTCTCCTCCTTTTCGCTAACCGCAAAGAAGTCCCAAACTGGGGAGCTTAACTTTTGCCTCCTGCTGGAGGTGCCACTTCCAACGCCGGATGAACTGGAGGGTGTGTGTTGAATTTGACTCTGTGCTGTACCACTACCTACTTCTACTGAGGTGGTGGTTGTGCTGGATGTAGGTCGCTGCCGGGCCTTTGCTAATGCAAATATGGAAGCTGTAGGTCGTGTTGGTGTTACCTGTGGAGGTATGCATGCTACATCCCTCGCAGCGATTTTGGATAGGGTAATAATGTTGGTCTCCATCTCCTCGGGGCCGGGAGTGATGTTCGTGATGACTGGCTCATCATCATCATCCTGCTGTTCTACATCGACCTCCATAAGTGTAAGGCTTTCTGGAACCTTCCTTTTCCCTAGCTTGGTCTTGGGATGTGTCTCCCTCTCAGACTCAGTTTGTGGCTTCCAAGTGGCATCTAGATCATCAGAAGGGGGGCTTGGCGAAGAACTTGATGGACTACCCCTCCTTTTCCTTGCTGGAGATTTGGAAGACAATGGATCTTCTGAATGAGTGGCTTCTTCTTCTACCTCTGCATGAGGCTCAATTTCCTGAACTGCCCCTACTTCGGGAGGAACAACAACTACTATTGTGGGCGGTGGTTGCGGCTGTTGTTGTTGTTGACCACTTATCTGCTGTGTTTCCTCCTGCGTTGATTGGGTACTACTTTGAGATAGCGATAACTTTATCTCAGGCTCAGCATCACTGCTTTCCACCATTAGGCTGGCTACCTCTTCCACACTCATGTGCTTGGGCCTGGGTTGGTGGGTTGGGCCCACTGATACAGAGGTGCTGCCCTCAGCTTGCCCCCGGACACCGCTGCTGCAGGCGTAATTTTTTTTTCCCAAAAAAGGTATTGGGCGGCACACCACACTTAAGTGTCACTTCCTTCTTCTGTTCCTTCTTCTCAATAGCAACTTTCTTGGTACTGTAGGACCTGGTACCTGCTTTTTTTGGGCCCATCTTCTTCAGATGTCAGCAGCACTCAGTTGCACAAGTTGCAGAGATGTCTGGTCAGGTCACACGTCACGTCGTGTACAGCAGCAGGATGTCTGTCTGGCAGTACAACGGGCAATGATGACACACCTCCTCCTCAGTCTTTTGTGCACCTAAAAGCAAAAAAGCCAGAACAACATCAGTCAAACGATAGCACAAATCAAACTAATATAATATATAACTTAGTGTGTGGTTGTCTCAATTATTAAATTTTAGAAACTCAGTGAACAACAACAGTGTAGCCATTTATGAGACTTTGACAACAAGGCCAGGGTTTTCCTGGTGTACTGTACTGTGTAGTGTGTACACTCAGGAAGAATAAGAATAGCAAAGAACAAAAACTAAAATGTAGTGAAGCCTGTTTGGCCTAAATTTGTGCATCACGTGGGATGGATGCAGCATCAGGGAGCTGCAGCTGGCAATGGGGATGGATTTGGAAGCAGTAAGACAAGAGGAACAATGGAAAGACACGCAGGCCTATGTGGCAAAAACAGCACACTACTAACTACCACCACAAAATGCCCCCCAGCCACATGGTCACACACAGGCACAAGGCACGGCAAACAATGAACTCTAGCAGGCCTATATGGCCAGACAAAGGATGCCTGATAAACAACACACACAGCTTTAATGCAAAAACTAAAATCCACATGGCTAAAAACAGGTTGGAAAGTTACAGAACAACCACAACAACAACACATACACACGCAAAAAAGGCATTTATTTAACACACCCAAAAAGTGAAATAGACCCCCCCAAAAAACACACATTTTGCAATTCAATCCAATGCCATCCATGCCCTAAATGATGTTAAAAATAAAAATTCAACAGACAACACAGAAACAGTTTTTATGCACCCATGATGACTACCGCTGGGCCTACTGGCAGACTAGGCCGCAAGCTTGGAGGCCTATGGCAAAAGCACAGTGGCTGGTCCCACAAAATGGCCGCCACCACATGGCCAGGCCACCCACAACAACAAGAAAAGGAAAACAAGACAGACAATGCAGGCCTATGGCAAAAGCACAATGCCTGGCTTCACAAAATGGCCGCCACCCACATGGCCAGGCCACCCACAATAACAAGAAAGTGAAGCCAAAGGACAGGACCAGGAAATTGGAGACTCTGGGGAACTTCCTTCCTCTTTAAAAAAATTGTAAAAAAAAGAAAAATGACTCCTTGCTCACAAAACTACATCTAAATGACAACCTGAGGAGTTTTTTGAGCAAAATGAACAAAATCATCATTTTCGAGAAGGTTTTATGCTGCTCGAGAGATATTCTTCGCCAGATTGTAAATTCTGTGTGTTCGGCATCGCAATCGTCACAAAAAGTCGTTATCGCGCGCGAAAACGTATATTGAGCGCGCGAAGAAGATAAAAAGTGTAAATCTGTGTTGTCGCGCAGTGCGGAGTTGCCCAAAGTCCGCGAGCTGAACGCCCAGGGTTACCTACTGGCTGAAAAGGCATATTTATTTAACACACACCAAAAAAATGAAATACCACCCCAAAAACCACATTTTACAATTCAATCCAATGCCATCCATGCCCTAAATGATGTTACAATTCAACAGACAACACAGAAACAGTTTTTATGCACCCATGATGACTACCTCTGGGCCTACTGGCAGACTAGGCCGCAAGCTTGGAGGCCTATGACAAAAGCACAGTGGCTGGTCCCACAAAATGGCCGCCACCACATGGCCAGGCCACCCACAACAACAAGAAAAGGAAGACAAGACAGACAATGCAGGCCTATGGCAAAAGCACAATGCCTGGCTTCACAAAATGGCCGCCACCCACATGGCCAGGCCACCCACAATAACAAGAAAGTGAAGCCAAAGGACAGGACCAGGAAATTGGAGACTCTGGGGAACTTCCTTCCTCTTTAAAAAATTGTAAAAAAAGAAAAATGACTCCTTGCTCACAAAACTACATCTAAATGACAACCTGAGGAGTTTTTTTAGCAAAATGAACAAAATCATCATTTTCGAGAAGGTTTTATGCTGCTCGAGAGATATTCTTCGCCAGATTGTAAATTCTGCGTGTTCGGCATCGCGATCGTCACAAAAAGTCGTTATCGCGCGCACGAAAACGTATATTGAGCGCGCGAAGAAGATAAAAAGTGTAAGTCCGCGTTGTCGCGCAGTGCGGAGTTGCCCAAAGTCCGCAAGCTGAACGCCCAGGGTTACCTACTGGCTGAAAAGGCCTATTTATTTAACACACACCAAAAAACTGAAATACCACCCCAAAAACCACATTTTACAATTCAATTCAATGCCATGCATGCCCTAAATGATGTTAAAATTCAACAGACAACACAGAAACAGTTTTTATGCACCCATGATGACTACCTCTGGGCCTACTGGCAGACTAGGCCACAAGCTTAAGCCTATGGCAAAAGCAAGCACACTGCCTTGCTCCACAAAATGGCCGCCACCACATGGCCAGGCCACCCACAAATAATAACAAGAAAGTGAAGACAGACAATCAATGCAGGCCTATGGCAAAAGCACACTGCCTGGATGGCGCCACAAAATGGCCGCTAGCCACCCACAACAAAAAGAAATGGAAGACAGACAATGCAAGCCTATGGCAAAAGCACACTGCCTGCCTTCACAAAATGTCCGCCACCCACATGGCCAGGCCACAAAAACAACAAGCATAAGCCAAGGGGAACAAAGAAAAGACATGCAGGCCTATATGGAAAAAGCAGCACACTACTAAACTACCACCACAAAATGGCCCCAAGCCACATGGTCACTCACAGTCACAACAGGCCATGGAAAACAATGAACTCAAGCAGGCCTATAATATGACCAGACAAAGGAGGCCTGCTAAACAACACAGCTTTAATACAAAAATGCAAAAACGAAAATCCACAGGGCTACGAAAGGTTGGAAAGTTACACAACAAGCACACACACACATCCAACAAAGGTATTTATTTATTAACACACACCCACAAAGTGAAATACACCCCAAAAACCACATTTACCAATTCAATCCAATGCCATCCATGCCCTACATTATGTTTAAATTCAACAGACACCACAGAAAAATGCACCCATGGGTACCTCTGGGCCTACTGGCTGAAATTCCAATCAAAGAAAAACAACTAGGTCCCTACTGAAACTACAGGCTACAACAATAAATTTTAAAAACGATGAAAATCCCAAAAAATGTAGGTACAAACAAGCCCCAATCAAACAAACAAGTACACCAATTCTCCAACTTACTTGTAAAATCTCAAATCCAAAAGTCCTCAAATCCAATCCAATGATATGATGCAGCAGACAGACACAAAAAGTGATCCTTCCAGCTCCAAATCCAAATGAAAGTGAACAGCACATGGACAAAGCACTGGGAGGAGCCTGCTGGACAGGAACAGGAAGTTTGAGACTCAGGGGCACTTCCTTCCTCTTGAAAAAAAAAGTAAAAAAGAAAAAGGACTCCTTGCACAAAAAACTACAGCCAAATCACAATCTGAGGAGTTTTTGGAGCAAAAGAATCATTTTCGAGAAGGTTTTATGATGCTCGAGAGATATTCTTCGCCAGATTGTAGTTTCTTCGTGTTCGGGATCGCGATCTGACCAACACTGCCGCCGGAAGTCAGATCGCGCGTCCGAATGACGTGTTCGCGTTCGCACACTCTCGCGGGATCGTGCGGCCGGATTCCAAATCTAGTGGCGCCCGAGAATGGATAGGAAATCGCGTCGGCGAATGCAGAATCACGGTAGGTTGTTACTGCGCGCGCGAGAACGTATATTGAGCGCGCGAAGAAGAAAAACAGCTACGCTACGCCGCAAATTGCGTAGTGCTCTACGCGAATCGCGAAGTTACCGAAAGTACGCAAACTCCGCGAGCGTAGCGTAGTTCACCGCCCAGGGTTAGTCAATAGACACGCCCGAGGCTGGAAAACTAAATAACCTGGCAAAGTGATCAAAACAGGCGGCATGAAACCATTACGGTTGGATGGTTGCTGGAGGCATTGCCCTATTCATAAATGCAAAAACAATGTATAGCTGTCGAGGACAGGCCATACTGTACTGGTTTTTCTCAAAAACCAGCATGATTTTAAAACAAAGGAATACTTTGCAACTCTAAATCCTGTGATTTTCACCTTTCTCTACTCCAGCTCGAGCACTTCCTCCTCCCCCTCTCTCCTGAGCAACCCTTTATTGCATCTGTGTGGTAATGTCTTTACCGTTTGATCTATGTTTACATTTAACTTTGAAAATATATAAAAAATGAATTCACTCAACTAAAAACTGTGGTTGTATTTTGTGTATACGTACTGTGTATCTAGGGCAATTTTCCCTTTCCTTTCAGGGTGTGAATTTGGCTAAAAATTACAGTTGAGTAGTATTGATTACCAGTGGTTGACCGGTCTGGCAACCCCATATGATAAAGTTTACCCAAATATGTAGCTGTTAAAGCAGCGGATTTACGAGCCACTAGTGTCACAATGCCCTTGTAGCTAGTGAGTATAATAGTAATTGTCAATAAGCAAGCAATGTGACTTAACACCACCTGTCCCTGCCACTGCTGTATCTCCCCCTCCAACCGCTTTCGCAGCAGAACTGGTCTCAGCACGGGTGGTCTGTGCAGTGAGAAAAAAACATTACACATCTTTTTGGGTGTCAGATATGCCTCCCCTTATTTTTGTTTAATCAAAAAAATACAATCGTAATACATCACTACAGTTCGGTTAGGAGTATCTTCTATCAAAAATGCCACTTTGTGCATTTTGTTGGTTAACAATGTTAGAAAAGTCAGGTAGTCAAGCCAACCAAAACATTTTTATAATGGAGGGGCAGAGCTATAGACTATGATGATGACTCTGAGTGATTGAAGCGCAGTAATGGGGTAGAATGATGGTCAATGAAGGACATATGGTGTTGGATGGCAAATGCAATCATGGGACCTCATACTTTCCGTCCATGCTGCACTGTCATGGAAACTGCTGGAATACTTTATAAATAGGCTATCCAGTTTTAGGTTTAAACCTATAATAACTGATAAAACCCCACCAAATGGAAGATAGCCCTCACCAGTGTAAACATATAAACACTGAAAAAACACCTACACAACCACAAACTAAATGCCATTCAAAGAAAGGAAAGGGAGAGTGAAAGAGTTATTTTTATTTCTTCCTGAATGGGCCAATACAATGCAACTTTGTTATACAAGGTAGCAGCAAGAAAGACTGGGCTAACATTATTCTGCTTGCGTTTTGTTGATTAGAGTTATCACTTAAAATGATGTTTCTTCTTCCTTTTGCTTTTTTTCAGTTTTGTGGTCTTTGGTCCAAAGATGCAGGGTTTAGAAGCATGTTTTATGTCTTGTTGAATTATTTTATAAACTATAGAGAATCAGGAAATATCAAAACCATATTTGATATTTTGGCTACGTTGGATTCTTTCACTGATACGTATAATGGCTGGTTTCATAACAATCTTTCCCAATATGTAACATCACTTGTTACACACAGAGAATGGGTAGCACCCCTGGATACCTCAGCCCCCTTTTCTAGTGAGTCAGTATTGATCAGTGGCAGCCAGCAGAGCTCGCGGGTGGCTGGGGGTGTTGCGGGGGAGTCACGCGGGGAGGGGTTGTGAGTGCGCATTATAATAAAAAAACTTACATTACCGCTGGTCCCGCTTCTCTGCTCCTGCTCTCCTCATCTTGGAACAGGAAGCCCCCCTGACCAATCACAACGCTGCATTGCAGTGTTGTGATTGGTCAGGGGGCTCCCCTGACCAATCACAACGCTGCAATGCAGCATTGTGATTGGTCTCAGCACCATGACACGGCGCTCAGCCAGGTGCTGGAGGGGTGGGCGTGTTCTCCATGTAGGCTGTAATGCAGCCTGAATGGTGAACAGGGAAAGTACGCATGACTGGTTTGGGTGGCCTGAGAGGGCCGACCAAACGGTCTCTGCGCACTTAGGAGTGGGCAAACCACTCCCCCTCTGCCCTGCTCCGAGAGCAGAGCAGCCCCGCCCACCCACAAAGCAGCTCAAAGCATAAAATGATAATAACACAAAGTTATTATCATTTTATGTTTTGTGCTTTGCACTGCTCAAAAGTGGGGCAACGCTTCTCCACCATAGCGGATGAGCCGCCACTGGTATTGATAGTAGGTTAATTGCCAAACACCCCAGGCATTAAACATTCAATGCAAGGTGTAGTGACAGGTATATGTGAAAAGAGTGCTGTCACCAAGCATCTGGGTTAGTGGTGAAAACATGACACCAGACTTTTGAAAAACATGGAACGCAGTGTCACTTGGAATGCTGCTGCAAAAAGTTCTTACCAAGTTCAACAAAGAATGGAGTGATATTATTTGTATTTGCAGTGATTCAGCTACGTATATGAAAAAGTTGTGTGATGACCGGTCAAAATCAATACCTGAGCTGAAGTGCTTCCCTGTAAGAGATCCTTGCCACTTTCTAGATGGTATGCTGAAAGCATCTTTACAATCTTCAAAGTTAATGAAGAATGCTATTGACTTTTTAGTCCATTTGGGTGCACTGTTTTGTTACATGCGGGAACAAAAACGCAAATATTTCTCATTTTTTGCTTTGTGTGGCTTCAAAGAAAGAGTCATTTAGCTGGTGTTTCTCAGTTCTAGAGGCCATGAATGCTATGTTATCCATGTGGCAACCGTTTACAGAATTTTTGCTGAGTTATAATGCCAAAGGCAAGAATTGTGAGGATCTTCGGTCGCATTTTGATAGTGATGTGAAAAGAAGTACACTTTACTGCATTCTTATATTTTTACAGGAAAACATGACGCTGTAGTGGATATAATTAAAAAAAAACTAGAGTCTGAAAACACCCTTGTCTGTCAGCACAATTGGTGTACATGTGAAACATCTCCTTGAGAGTAGGCTGGGTGGCACTTTTAGTGACTTTGGCACTGCATCATGTTCCATGTTAGAATGCTTGCCACTTGCTAAGCAAAGAAATGTTGAGGGGCAATTCAGGAAATGTTATTTTACAATATTTGAGGAATGGCTCGCAATGATGCATAGAAATGTCCCTTCATCAACCATGGCATTTGAAGTCAATGAAGCCTTACTGTGGTACTCTGCACAAGTTCTAGATCCCTTCCGTAAAGAGGAATTGTCTCTGGACTTTCAAAAGTGCTGCTTAATTTTTGACGGCTTTAATAACTCTGAGGGTATGTGAGCACAGTTCAACGCATTTGATGCAGAACCTGTCTCAGAGAATTGCATTCTTCAGGTGCACCAGTATTGGCATGGATAGCTATGTCAGTGGCCAGAGCTAGCAAATTGTGTACTGGCTGTTTTGGCATTGCCCGTCTCAAGTGCTAATGTTGAGAGGGCCTTTTCACAGATAAAAGATTACATGAGAAGGAAAGAGCGGGCGCGCATGACCAAAAACTCACTGGAGAAGTATTGCATGGTGCACTACAAAAAGTTTGATTTGTAAAAATGTATTTGGACCTCATATACACTTCACGTACACTGTCTATATACCGTGCACTATCAGTGCAGAAAGCAAACAATAATAAAAGCAAACATTCCATAAACACCGGAAAAACACTGTTTCTGTTGTTTTTAATGGCGCAAAAATGAGTAACCACTGATAACCACTGTTTCTTTAAGGTATTGAAATCACTTGAAAACACTGAAACAAAACCACCAGAATTTAACCAAAATAGAAATTGAAAACAGGAAAGCATATTTATAAATAAATTACAGCACAACATTGGGGCGGGTGAAGGGGGTCCATGACCATGGCCACTCTTTTGTTAACTTTTAGAGCATGAGCAAGAAAAAGAAGGCCTTCTCAACAAACATGCCTGCACTCTTCACAGTAGACAGTGGAGTATCAAAAATCTATTCTTATTCTTACCCTACCACAAGATATATAGGAGAGACGCAAAGATTACTCACAAAGCAGAAGAAAACTAGAGACTAGTACAGACAGAGGAAAGTAAGCTACAAAAAAAACATGAAATATGGAAAAATGGATAATGTAGGGATAACAAGAATTAAACAAAAATTGGATAGGGGAGTTGGGAAGAAAAAGGAGACAGTATAAAAAAAACAAAGCAAAATTAAAAGTGATATAGTAGTGGGCAGAAGTAAAAGTTAGGGAAATAATAATAATAAATAATAGGCAGAACCTTCAGCAGC
Source organism: Calotriton arnoldi (assembly GCA_963921515.1). Classification (NCBI taxonomy): domain Eukaryota; kingdom Metazoa; phylum Chordata; class Amphibia; order Caudata; family Salamandridae; genus Calotriton; species Calotriton arnoldi. The sequence goes on along the minus strand of CAWUFW010012325.1, from coordinate 82,732 downwards.
AGCGCTGCTGGGTACCTCCTTGTCAGCCCCAGGACCAGCCTCCAAGCTGTCCCTCTTCTTGCCCTTGGGTGCTGATGTACAAAAAAAATAAAATAAAAAAATAGATTAGTGGTACAGTTAATCTCCCCAAAAATATCATGACAGGCTAATGCACTGACATTGTACTTTTCTAAATCAGATTGTCTATGGCACTAGTATCGACTATCAAGTTGGCCATGCTAATGCTAAAATCCCTGCTCCAAATTTTCTTAACAAAAACTACATTTGGAACTAATGCATTACAATGAATGATTTTTGATTCTATTCTCATTTCTCATCCCCCTTGATGGACCAAATCAGACTCCCTTTTTGCAATGCAGAGAGCCATACTGCACCTCACTGTGAGAATGCTTGGAACTATGCGAACAACATAAAGAAAGTCGCAAAGAATGCTAACTCACTGATATCATGAATTCACTGTGGTGGTGGCAGGAGGATAGAGGAGTCTGCAATGGCATTTAAATAATCAGCCAAAGCGAGTGCTTACGAGTACGATTATGTAGCACCAAGCACCTGGCTAACTCAAACTGGAAAACATAATATTCTTAACGTAAACTTAGGTTACCGCTGAGTGTGGGCAGTATGACATTTGGAAAAAGTTAATAACATTGTCTAACACAAACACAACAAATAATTTCTCACGATACCCACAATATCCACGTCTAGCAGGTCGAGCAGGTCCTGCTCGCGGTCGATGATATCCGCACAGTGGTGCATCAGCTGCTGTTGGGTGCACTGGATGTTGGTGATGTGGCGCACACACTGATGCACCCTCCTCCAATGCAGCCGATGGTTCCCCAGGGGGTAGCCATTTCCAGGCCTGCCTCCTGCTGACAGCATGAAGGGGAGATGGCGCTGCACAAAAAAACTAGTGCTCCTACCTCCACCTCACCCAAAATTTTGTGGGGATGCACCCCTTTGTGGTGCCGATAACTGCAAGGTAGGCGGCCGCTGGTCATCGCTCAGGGACTGGCGCCACCACTTTCCTACTCCCCCTGCTCTGCCAAGGGGCTTGGAAGGGGGGAAAGAAACAGAAAAAGGAAGGAAGAAAGGAAGAACTAAGGAGGTAAAGGGGAAAAAAAAGTACAAAACAGCATAAAAAAAAAAAAATAATTACAAAAACGTAAAATACACAAACACAAATACAAACACTGATACAATGAATAAAACTTATGGGTAGATAAGTTAGACAGAGGTAGGATTGAAAAATTGAGTAAAGTTTGAAAAACCAGGGCCACCACCATGAACAGAACAGAAAAAAAGGGCACTCCCATGCAAACTGCTTGGTGCAGTTTGCGTGCAGTTTCTGGTGTGCAAAATCACTTTTCGCGATATGCACATACTAAAAATGTCACATGAACGGGTGCGACAAGTAGCTCCGCCCGGTCATGGAACTCCAAGTAGTGTTGCAGAGTTCTTTGGCCACTTCACTGAGTTACGCGTTGCGTGACTCTGCAAACTCCACCCAGGCCTACTTCCACCCCATCTAATCCGCCAAGTTTTTTCTCTTTTTGATCACCTGGTTTTTTACCTATTACTGTGGGGAAGCCTCATAACTTTCAGCTCACTTATGGTAAACTCATGGTAAATGGACTTTGTGTGTTTACCTCCAGTGTCCGCCTTTTAAGATAAGATCTCTGCAACGCAGCAAGGGTAAGGGGCACTTGGCTGGTTACATGTAAACATGTGTGCACACACATGTGCACTCGTGTAAAGGCTGTACTTGGGAAACAACCCAGCAACTGCACACAGGTAGCCTGGTGTAGAGGGAACTCTGCAGGATTGGATACTGACCTGGCGTAGGCCTAACAATGTTAGTGTACACTCATGGGGAAAGTCAGTGTGGTTTGGTGTCTCGTCTGCAGTGACACTCCATTATACACCTATGTGGAGGGCTGACTTAGAGTGCCGCTTTGCTTCCCTTTGGCCTACAGAGACCAGTGACATATAAAATTGGGGTGTAACCTGTGTGGGAAAATCAATTCTGCAAGTTCCAAAAAGAGATCTGTACAAGTTATGGGTCATCCAGGATAGTCATATTTCTCTGGCTCAACTCAGGATAAGAGCCAAGGGCTTTTGTCACCCTGCTGTGCCAAGTTAGTTACATTTCTCTGCAGTAGCAGGAACAAACGCCTCCCCACACAAATGGTGCAATTAACAGTGCTTCACTTAGTTACTGAGGAGGAAAGGGTTGGGGCATAATGCTCTGCATCAATCAGCCAGCTGTCATACTGTACCAGGGATGGGCCTGCCCAAGCCCACTAAACAAAGGATGGAGCCCAGACCTCTGGAGCCACCACAGAAGGGGCTCCCTTTGAAAATTTGGTGGGAAGCCTTTGGCAGTGATGTCAGCAAGAGGCGGAGCTGAGGCCCCCAATGCAGATGTGACAAGTGACTCCTAGGTGATGCCACTTTGAAATGTCCCAGCAGGCTGTATAGGAGGGCTGGGACAGGGGAGGTGAGGTGGCACCCCAGGATAGGCCAGAGGTACCTCACTTATGGAATCTTCTGCCCCCCCACTTAAAAGGTCTTGCACACAGGGAGAGCTCCCTCTTGGTTGTGACTTTCTGCTGGACACTGGGACTGGAGACAGCAGCCATGGACAAATTGAAGAAAGAACTCCCTGATGCCATTTGGTCTAAGGACTCTAACTTCAGTTGCTGCCAGAACCAGCGGGGCTCTCCCCAGGACCAAGGAAGATTGTCCCCTTACATTCCCTAAGGACTAGTTGGGGGAAAGGCTGGGCTTCTGTGCCAAGGAGGAGAGAAGCTCCAGGGTAAACAAAGGACAAATGCTGGCACAGGGAACCAATGAACCAGCCCCCTGCAATGTTTACCACCTTAAAGGCCAGGATGCCTGAGGAAAGGGCTCCAGGTGGCTAGGGCTCACCACCAGGAGCAAAATTAGCCCAAGATGGACTAAGATAGCCCAACGGACCAAAGTTATCTGCCAGAAAAGTATTGGACCTTTGTCCCCCTCCACCGATCGGAGCACGTGGAGCTCTGCTGCCGGCAGATGCAAACCCCCAAGGGTCGGCCAGGGCCTGGGGGTCACTGCACGGAATCATTTTAATATTTAGCCCTTGGAGGGAGCGTGCATGGATCCCCCTCCCCAGAGACCTGGAGACCCTGGGAACTGTCCGCACCTGGACATGAACAGCTACAAAGACAGTGAAGAAGAAGAAAACAAAAGGGTGGTTTTACCTAAAAGACCCTTCTCACTCTGAATAAAAAAGTACTGGTGCACCCTTCATCCCCACCATTCACCAAGTGGCAGTGCTACAGGAAGACTAATCAGCGAAAGGGTCTAATCGAATTTCTATAGGAGGCTTGTCTCCTTTGTCCTCCTTCCCGCATGTCTCCTTATACGCTTCCACTGTCTGGGAAAACATCATCCCTTCTTCTGCACAGGCTTTTACAATGGAACCCTCAAGCCTCCTTCACTCTGTCTTGCTTATACGGACAAAACGTATGCTACAATAGCAACATACACAAACACCTACATTATTCATGGGGTTAGGTGACAGGGTATAAATCTGACTGCGCATTGGTGACATACTCTGCCAGTGCTATATAACAAATTTTGTAAGTGAGTGAGTGAAAATAGTGAGGATAGATATTTAAATGAGACAATCTCTTTTTTGGCACCAACTCCCCTTGTGCAGAGTACAGACCCTGTCAAAGGCTGGGACACTCCAGACTATATTAAAAGCACTGCACTAGGCTTGGTACAAAGCAGGTTTGGGGTTTAAATAATGTGTACACTTCAGAATCACACATTTAATTTGTCTGCCCCAGATATTGAGCACTATGTAATATGTATAATGTTCTTTGTTCCTACAGCTTACATCCTCGGATTGCTTGCTATCTCAGAAATCCTTCTTCCCCTATTATCCTAAAATCTTGCATGAAATATTGACCTTGACCTACTTCTGCTTGTTTCCCTTCCTTTCTTTTTTCAGAGTGACCTCTTTTTACCTTCCATCCTCTGCATGCCTTCTTTTTCTGAATATAGCCGCTTCTCAGTCTCATGCCTGTTTTCTTTAATCCTTTCTATTATAACTATGCAATTGGGTGATACCTCATTTCGTAGATCATAACCTCTCCTCTTTAAAATCCTATCCCTATTAATATAGATTAATATTACCTAATCTATGCCAGCCTATCTATCTCACCAACCATTCACCAACCATTCACAGGAAACCATATAGCCTCAACTAATAATAACACCTAACTGGTATTTATATAATCTATCACTAAATAACTGGAGTAACTGCATGCAATTTTTTCTTGAGGGCACATCACTAATCGCAGTAGCCCCTAAAATGAACGCTAACCATGGATTCCGGAGTAGCCTGCTACTCACCGTACAGCAAAGGCTCTGAGGAATGAAAAGCCAGCTCCATAGCTCAAGCGGACTTTAGGTAGAACACTGGCGAAACAATATCTTCTGAACAAAGAAACTGTGAAGGAATCCTGGGCAAAAATGATGGACTCGGTTGGAGGATTACTTCATCCGGAAAAAAAACAGAAAAAGGGGACCACTGTAAGCAGTGCTCCAATCTCACCCACTCTTCAGCTTGAGTAAATAACACCCAAAAATACCACTGTTTCATTTAGAGATTTGAAACTGAGGAGCAGTCAAAGCACATAGTACCGAAGGCAACTCCCAAGGAGGGGCCGATAGGTGGACCACTGGTCGCTGGAGGAAAAAAACTTATGAACAAACGGGATGCTAGGGGAGCTATTGCAGACACTACTTCCCTCCTGAATGCTTGTATGGCAACCAATTGTGTTTTGATGGTAGAAACTGCCAACCCCAATAAAAATCCATCTCATAAGAAATCTAGGATTCAGAGGTTGCGAGTTGAAGGTCTATGGTACAGTAGTATGTCATCATTTAGAACATGTACGGCCTGACTACGAGTTTGGAGGACGGGTTACTCCATCACAAACATGACAGATATCCCATCCGCCGTATTACGAGTTCAATTATGTTCTATGGATATTATGGAACTCATAATACAGTGGACGGAATATCTGTCATGTTTGTGATGTCCAACTGTTAAAAAACATCTCTCTATGTAATATAATATACCGTAAACTATAGAACTACCTATATTTACAGTACATTTTTGAAAATTGTCATCAACCATGCGAGGCAACATAGTGACATATCTACTGATTTCTGTAAGTCCAACTCTGAAACCGCATTTTATGTTTATTACAATGGTAACATTATAACCTAGAATTTGGATGTAAAATTAACAGGTAACTGTCCTGTAATCTTTTTGGTAGTCTGTAATTTAAAGTAAGACTGTTATCATCACGTTCTGTCCAACCTGTGTTGTTCTTCAAGCAGATGGTATAGTGTCTTGATGCTGCAGTCTCCCCATGATGAAAAATCAAAGCACTTCACATGAAGGTCTTCAAATTTCACCACAATAAATTCAATCCCTTCATTCTTTGCAGACGTCAGAAAGTGCACAGCAAATCCCATGAGTCCATTTACAAACCTTCATGTACATGTAAATTGCAACATTAAAAAAACATAACAGTTTTTTTACAGATGTAAATCTTTCTCCAGTTCTGCTGTATGTGACACATATTTCTCTATAGTTTGCAATTTGTTATCCAAAGAGCCGATAGATATGTTCAGTCTGTGACTCTCTACTTTATTTTTACAAGGGAGGTATACAATTTCTTGTTTTTCCAGATGTAGCATATCATTAATTATTTCAGAACATTCTTAATGAGTAGGCATTAAACAAGCCACATGCTGCAATTGGGGACAAAAGGTAAATCATTACTTCAGCACATTTTTTTAAAAATCAGTTCACTTTTTACTGGTGAAGTTGTAATAAGTTTCCCAAAATAATGGCATGTTTCTCTCAAAAGAGGACTTCATTAAATGTTCCGAGTTCTTTTTGCATCTGCAAATGAGCAAATGGCAAAATGAAGTTGTAAACAATGCCGACTTAATCTGTGATAAAAACTTAACATTTTTTTATAACTCTTCTAAATTCTTGAAATATATCATTATTCAATTTCAAGTATTCCAGTTTTTTATCATGTTCCACAGGCAGTAGGAGTAGACGATGAAAAAGTAATTCCTTTGATGTTCTGTGCTGTTAATCCAGTAGGAGTAGAAACAACACAAGATAAATTAGTATTTGGAGTTTTATGCATATAAGCTGTAATTAGTTTAATAAGAAAGCTTTTCCCTGTTCCAGCTTCACAGTTGATATATTGTAATGTAGGTTCAAAAGTATATTTACATAAGCCATTTTCATGTCAAATCCATGATCTACTGACTCCTTTATGTTTTTCTATATTTGTAGTTGTTCTGAATGTAATTGTGATACTAAGTAATCCAAATTCTCTATGTCATTTTTTAATTCATCCTTCGCATCTTCAACCTTGTTAGTGGAAACAATCACATCATTATCAATTATTGGTTGGCCAAGTGAGTCAGCAGTCCTAGAAATGGAAGTACTTGTTGCAGTATTGTATTGTATTTCATCATTAATTTTATTCTCTGCCATTTCTTGTTCCAACATTTGTAAATTTGTCTGAAATTGAGCCATTTCTATATACATGTAGTGCATCTTCATAAGATTCAAAGGGGCATTTAATCTCTTCTTTTTACCTTAGTTTAAATAGTTGTAGAAGTGCTAAACAGTAGAATTCTTTTTTTCTCCTGTCACAACTCAGTATCCAATGCGTAATAAGAGTAGATTTTGAATGACGTTTGAAACATCATTTCGTCCCTCGATCCCAAACTTTTCCATTATTGATGTCTTCTGCTATATTCTTGTGATATGTGTTGAACTAAGCAAGTTCGTACAGCGATAGGCTTTTCAGCAAGATTTTTCTGTTTGTATAATATGTGTCCAAAATATTGGGTTTCAAATGTCTTGGTTAGTGGGATCAATACGTGCAAGGTATTCAATTTCAGGTAGGCTTTTGAGAACTCTTCAGCATGATGATGACAATCCTAAACTAAGTAAACAACAAGGGGGACATTGAGGGCTTGATAAAGGTCCACTGTACTTGCCCTGGGTAGAACTAGAAGACAAAAGAGGTACGGTGTTCCTGGGTGGCAAGTTGGCCACCTGGTTAGTACTCAGAGTGGTGGGGAGGTGGGGAATACCTCCTTTCGGAACTAGGACCCTTACAATCAGTTGGCGATTCCTCAGGACCTAGTGACTAAATGAAAACTATCTACAGTGTGTGGTGTGGTTCTACATACCACTTCTTCTCTCGGTAGGACGTTGCCCCGGAGAAAAGCAGCCAACCTAGAGTACAAACAAAAAGGATCAAAAAACCAAATGGAAATATTGGTACATGGTCCTATTGATTCAAGTGGGTGTGTTTCAGGAATCGCCAACTGATCTATAAGAGACATTTTATAGGCGAGAAACATGTTGACCACTAAGGGGTAGAGCGTAATTTTTGTCAGATTAAAACAAAATAGTCGCCCTCCTTCTTCTTTTTACTTTTTAATCAGGTTGTGACCTCTCCAGAATAAAAATAATTATAGAGGATTCCCATACCTGTTTTAACCCACACACCACATCTACATCTTACCAGGCCCCTCACACCCATGGCACCTATACGGCAAGGAACAAAAGATCTCCGATAAAGAGACCCTTTATGGGTGCCCGTCGAGCATTGCAGCGCCGGCTCGACGAGGAGCAGACCCATATGATGAAGCATGACACATAGCTTGCTGGGTGTGTGAGGGTCCTAGTTCCGAAAGGAGGTATTCCCCACCTCCCCACCACTCTGAGTACTAACCAGGTGGCCAACTTGCCACCCAGGAACACCGTACCTCTTTTGTCTTCTAATCCTAAACTAAGCCACATGATTTCCTGGGATTTACCATATAAGCTTGAAGAACTCAAATGGTCACATGCTTCATCGCTGTTGACCTCCAGGTGAAATAGTATTTGGAGGCTAAATCGGTATAATCTTTTACTTAAAGATTGCTCAGCAGACATTTCTTCCCATACTTCCGTCATATCAGTTTTTTCAGCCTTTGTGATATAGGAAGTAACATAATGTGCAATCTCTGTATAGCTATCTGCAACAAATTGCATAGCCATATTTGTAGAGTGAAAGGGTTGTAGTCATTGATGTGTTGGGATGCTTGCAATTTTCTAAGATTTTAAGTACTTTTTGTTGATTTGCCTGTAACCGCATTACTTACAGATGACATTTTGGGGCCGATTACGATGTTGGGCGGAATTGCTTCCATCTGACACTGTCTCGTAAACAGGACCGACCAACCTCCAATTGGCGGTCCCGACCTCCTGATTTGGTTACGACCGAACTCTGTTCAGTCGCATTCCGACATTTCCCTATGAGAGCATGTGTTACCGCCGTAAACCAGATGTAGTACATGCTCTCATAGGGAAATGGGAGGTGGTGTTGAGCCCTGCACCCCGTGGCAGGCAGCTGAACATAGCTGCCCCCTCGATGCCCCCATTGGAGGCCACACACACAAGGGTCCCTCCTAGGGGCCCCCGAACATGCTTTCCAACAGGGTTTCCATGTTGGAAAGGCCGGCATGGCAACCCTGCCAGAAACCGTGCATCGTAATCCCAAGGGCGGAAAGACCACCCTTTTGATTACGTGCCGTCCCCCGACTGGCTGACAGGTTCTTTGAGCCCATCGGAAGCCAGCCGGAATGGCCGGCAGGTTTCATTTCCAACCGGGTAATTCATAATCAGCCAGTCGGAATTGAAACCGACGATGGCAGTCGGAAAGCCTCCAACCAAACGCCGGAGGAGTTCTGACTGACTGCCATCGTAATAAGCTCCTAAATTGTTCACTCTTTCTTTTTGTGGAATTGGTCTTGGAAATCCAAACTGACATTTAAAGTAATGTTTTTATTTGTTCCAATACTTATGTAAGCAATATTTATCACACTTATGTGATTGAAAGCATAAAACTTGCTCAAAGAGTTTTTTTTTTTTGGGTATGCCACAAGTGACATAACGTTCAATGAAATGTAGAACAAGTTCATCAGAGTTGTATCCAAACTTCAATGCATATTTCATCCACAAAAGCATATGAATGTTTGTTGCACCTCTTGCTTGATACTCTTATCTCCAAAAGAAATCAAGCACCTCTCCAATAGGATTTTTGTTTTTGTTGGTTAAGTAGTGAAGCATAGGTTAAAATTTGTGGTTGAAATACCTGAAAACATTGGCAGGATCCAAAGAACATAATACAGCAGGTGTTTTGCAGTTATGTTGATACAAGTCATTCCATAATTACTCAGCACAGCTGAAAGTAATAAACCAAGTAGGTGATCCTACATTTCTGAGCATACATTTCAATTCTCCATGTCTTTGAAACTAATATTCATTTTTCCCTTGCTGACATGCCATAATGTTGATCAAGTTATATTCTAGATTCTCATCGTCATGATTCACCTTTTCAACAAAATCATGTGCTATTATATTAGTAAAGGCAGTTCCAGTTCACATCATGTGCATCAGCTCAAGAAGTTACTGAGAGTTCCATTTCACATAGTAGTGTGAAAATTTATAAAATATCTTGATGAAAATATGGATCCTTTGAATGTAATCTTGTTGCTCGGTACTCTGATGCAGAAATTTGTACTGGACGATCATCATATTGTCCCCCTTTCCAAGTGGGGAATAAATGTTGATAATATCTTCCTTCTAGAGTTTTTGCGGAGACACTAATTAGCTCTCTTCTAGCTTCCCTCATATGATTCAGTTCTAAAGCATCACCCTCTGTATCTCTTGAGTGTTGTGGGCAACATGACAAACCATACCATACCATGTGTATTTGTAAAGCGCACATTCACCAGTGGGCATCTTGGCACTGAATAACAGATGTTTATTGTTACCCAACTCAATGGTACTCATTTTATCGACCTCAGATGGATGAAAGGCTGAGTGGACATGGCAAAATTTGAACCTGTGGTCATGAGTTCGAACACAGGCTCCTACAGTGGACGCATTTGTCCACTAAGCCACCAGACCCGGCCTGGTATATCATGTAATGTTCATATGTTTATTCAGCTTGTTCCTAATTAATCTGCTCAATTTGTCAATTAGGATTTTCTTTTCCAAATGATAAGTATGAGGATGAGATAACGTTATCAATATCCAAATCGTTATAGCATATCTTGTTTTTCTGAAGGTAGTGGATAGCTTTTGAACTTTATAAATCCTTATTAATTGTTTCAAAACATTTTTGTCTTTTGTGGGTATTCTATTGACTACAAAAGCTAACAGTTTCTCTATTTTCCATTGAATCCTAAAGTGTTTATGTTTTTCTTGAAATCTAATGGAAGGAAAATAACTTTTCCTTTCAGTGTGTCTGCTAATTCATATGGCTGAAATGTTCCCGATTTTGATCATATTTTAAAATGGTTTGAAAAGGATGAACTTTTTGACTGCGTTCATAGAAATTCAGTTGGAGTAGTTCAGATGGATTTAGATACATTTCCAAATTGTTTTGAATCCCATGTGAAGGCAGAAAGTTATGATCTAGTTTTCCAAGGCATTAATTAATTAAAGATTAACTGATATTCGCAGACATCACATCTTTCTTTTGCCGCTAGAGAGTCAAATTTCTCCCTGCATTTATTTCTTCACTTTCTGTGCTCTCAAGGAGATCAATCAGTTTAAATTGCTTCTTATAATGTGTTCTTCTGCAAGAAATGCAACTTTCTTGTTTGTTATTTCCAAAAATGTTTCTTGAAATTCCAGAATATCCATTTTATAATTGCCAAAGTCCATTCATGGATCTTCTGCTTAATTCTGAGTGAAGACAATCTCTGGACAGTTATTGGTTTCAGAGACAGCATCAATGTATTTGCATTGTATTTATTCTGTAATACACGTGTACAAGTTTAGAGTGAAGTAGAACAAAATCGATTTGTTCTAATTGCAATCATGTTGTTTCCAATGTCCATACAAGTTTTCTGATTGTAGAACGATGTGTGAAGAGCATCTAGATGTGATGGTAAGTGGTGTGACACATATCATTTATAAGGCACCCTAAATAATGTCCTTGTAGTTAGGAATGCTGTAGCAGATGACTAGGGTTTGTAATAGTATAATTTTTTAAGTAGTGATGACTTTTTAAATGTCATCAGTAGTATCCTTAGCTTCTGAATGGATGTATCTTGAATATAAGTGCAATACAATTCATATACAGGTTTCTGGCTTTTTTCCTCCTGTTTATCATAAGAAGATATAATATTTTCATTCACAGTTTTTTCCTTTCCTGCTACATTTCAAAGTAAGAGTTCATAACAGCAACCTGCACATATGACTGAAAGCACACAATCATTCTGTTGATGGTAAGTCTCTTCATGAATGTATGGTTCAGTACTCGACGTATGTCTCCAATTTCCTGGAAAATGTTGCAGAAGTTTAGTCTTCTTAGTTCTTTTTTGCGTAGTTAATATATTTTATAGGTAGACATTAAATGGTCTAGGGTATTCATGTGATTCATGATGAAAATAAATCAAGATTTTCACATAAAATGCTTTTTCAACAATATAGTGAACATATTGGGCCTCATTACGGTGTCGGTCGGAAAGGTTCAGAACGGCATTCGGATTTTCCTAATCCGTGTCGAAACCCATGTTTCAACTGACTGGGAAACATTTCCGACTGAGCGATTATGATAGAAGGTAACTGTTTAGTCTTTCTGACTCGTTCCGACCGGCATTCGGAGACTCCAAGCCGGTGGGAGCAGAATCGTGCAGCTCTACGGACCTCGTTTCCGACCGACGTATTACGATGTCGGATTCGGACAGCCTTTCCGAATTGGTCTGTCCGACACGGAATGGCTGTCGGAAACTGAATTTGGGGGCCCGTAGCAGGCCCCCCTTCACCCAGAGGCCTCCGGTTGGGGCCCGTGGGGTACCCAAGGACCCCCCTTTAAAACCATGCACAGTGTGGCAGGCACCATGGGGTGCCTGCGACAGGGTGCAAGGTTTTCTGCAACCACCCATTTTTTCAATGGGTGTCTGTGTTAACGGTTGGAACACAGGCTACCATTGAAGTCAATCGGAGACTTTCCGAACAGTGTTCGGAACTATTGTAATCGGTCGGTGAGACTGCCGAACGCGAGTCTGTCAGAACCGATTCTGACAAGGAGTCGGTCAGACTGCTTTCCGACCAACATCGCAATGAGGCCCTTTGTTTCTGACTGAGTTTATCCTTGTTTTTCCTTATAGAAGTTAGTGCTTAAGCAGATTTGTGAGAACAAGAATTTTATAATGCTTTGCAGTAATTCTGTCTCATCTTGTCAAACTGTGCATTATTTCACAATAACCAACATTTTTGTTGGTTGATTGGCTGCCTGCTAATTGTATTGTCTTTGGCAATAACTTTCTATTAACATTTTTACTACTATTGTTAGGGTATGCTTAAACAGTCTTAAAATTCATTATACTCTTACCATTCATATACTTTTTATGTACACATTCACCTTCTATCTGTTCCTTTTGTTTTTGTCTTTCGTCTCTCCTGTACAATTTGTTTTTTCTTTAGCCGGTAATGTTTTGTAGGCATTGTGCTAAACATCACCAAATCTGCTGTATAAAGACATAAAGAAGAAATGATTTCAGTAGTAATGTTCATAACAGAAGAGGAAAGTAGGTAACCTTTTTATCTTGTAGTTCATTTTTTAACAGTATTAAATAATTAAATGTACCTGGATGATGTATGATGTATGTTGATATATGTAGATGAGGAGGCATAATGTTCATTTTTGTGTAATCTCTTTCAAGAAAAAATATACCTTGTGAGAAATTGGGTTGTTGGCTAAGTGTGGTAATAACCCTGCTCAAGCAACAGCCACAAACCCTGTCACGGTGAATCACAAAAGTCACTAAATTAACCTGTGCTTAACCCTCTAGTAGTTTGGCACAAACGCAGTCAGGCTTAACTTAGAGACAATGTGTAAAGTATTTATGCGGCATACAAACAGTAATGAAGTGAAAGCACAAAACGAGAAAAATTCCACACCGATTCAGAAAAATAGAGTATGGTTTCGGAAATTATTTGACACCAAAACAACAAAAATCCTATAAGTAGAACTAGTGTTATGAATTTTAAAGTTCAAGGTAAAACTAGTGCCTAAAAGATCAAAGTTCAACCTTGGAAATCTAGTTGCGTCAGACAGGGTCAAAGTCGAAAATATGTCCGACCCCGAAGGAGGCATAGGTCAGATACAAAGAGTGGATTGGGCCCTGTCGACACTTACCCTCAAAATGAGAAGATATTTTGAAGAAAATGTTGACCTGTTCCAAATCAAAAGTTAGCACTTATTAAATGTAATAAGGAAACCCAATGTTATCCTTCCGGAGAAGTTAGCCTCACAGTAGTGAAAAACGAATTTAGGAGTCGTCAGTAATATAGTCAAGGATATCATTTGAGATGTCATCAGTGATGCAATCAATGATGTCACTGAATATGCCATGAGTGATGTAATAGATGAGATCATTAGCAGTGCATGTTTTTCTGTTTTAAAAAGTTAGTTCTTATATTGTTTACATGGTCTAACTATAATTTTGCTGTAACCCCTTCACTGCTGGGCCTCCCCCCCCCAGGGCTGAACCCTTTTTCGTAAGGGTAGGTGAAGAATTCCGCTCTGCCGGCAGAGTTTGCCGAGTTTTGCCCTGGAGTACTGAAAAACTCTGCGAAGTGGTGTGGAGCGGAGTTTTTTTTCTCGAGCGTTCGCCAACAATAGGTTGGTGAGTGCTTGCGAGGAAAAAATAACACGATAGACCTCCTCCTGGTGAGATTTCTCATTGAAGGCAATTGCGGCAGGTTACGGATGCTCATGTTGAGAAGTCTGCCATTCGCGTTGAGGAAGCTGCCACGAGCCACAGAAAGCAGCAGCACCCTCTGGTGCAATGCATAGTGCTGTTCGCACTGATTTTAAATTGCAGGACAAATTCCTGGTGGTAAAAATCTGTGCGAGAAACGTGACCCAGGCTTACATTTTGGGCTATTTGGGGTAGTTTGCTTAGGGCTTCATAACTTATTTCTACATAAGGAATCTATGCCAAATATGTGTCCTTTTTTTCCAACATTCTGGGGATTCTAAAGGTACCCAGGGTTTGTGGATTTCCATGGAGGGGACCGAGAAATTAGCCAAAATACAGCTAAGGACTCAACTCTAAACCCTGTAGGTTGCCCTCCCGCACTAGGGGTCACAGGAAAGTTTGTATGGGAGCTTGTCCAGCCACTCCTTCACAAAGGTTATAACCTTTATGCGGACAATTTCTATACGAGAGCAGAGCTGTTCGGTGAGCTCTACAAAGCTGGCACTGTGGCCTGCGGTACAAGTCATTGTTGCTGCAAAAGATTCCCGCATGAGCTTGTTTGCAAGAAGCTCCAGAAATCCTAGAGGACTGCATTGTGTTCCAATGAACTACTCTCAGCCAAGTTCTCAGACAGGTGTGATGTGTTTGTGCTCACCACAATTCATGATGAGAGCACTTACCCCATCATGGTTTGGGGTCAGATGGCTGAAGTCCACACGCTTACCTGTATACTTGATTACAACAAGTACCTGGGTGGAGTAGACAAGAATGACCAGGATCTTCAGCCATACAATGCGAGTCGTAAAACTTGCACTTGGTATAAAAAGCTGTTTACCCACCTGATCCAGATGGCAGCATACAATGAGTATGTTGTTTATAGTCAGACAACCTTAGGAAGACGCATATATTTCATTGACGTTCAGTTGTCTGTGATTGAAAGTCTCACTGCTACAGAAGCAGCAGCCTCCACTTCATATGTTCTGGAGGATGTGGCAAGGCTGCAGGAGCGACACTTTGCTGATATAATTCCTGCAACACCCAAAAAGGAGCAACCATGTCGTTGTTGTAAAATGTGCTCGATGCAGAGAAAGAGGCAGGAGAGTCATGTTTACTGTCCCCAGTGCCCATCGCAGCCAGCCTTGTGTTTTCCTGCTTGCTTTATGTTGTATCACAATAAAGCAAAGTACTGGGAAATTGACAGTGGTGGAGCTGCCATTAGGTAAACCTTTCAATTGCTGTGAATGGATACCTATTGTCTGTGGGCCACTACTTCGCTAGGCAAGCAGCCGCAGAATTTTAGTTCCTCTACTTCAGGAAATCATGGACTTCTCAACACCTTTATCTGCTCTCAGAACGTGGTAGGTGTTCTGTTCACCTATTGACAAGCGCATTATAGTCCCATACTGCACATACTGGTGGACAGAACCTGTTTCAGCAAAATGTTAAAGGCTTGACTGGATTTTAAAGTGCTTGTTAGGGAACTTATGTATACTACACAAGGACCACCCTGAATGCCATCGAGGACAAGAGTATGCATATTAAGTCAAACAAATATCCAATGGGACTTATTCTCCAACATTTCTACTTGCTTTGAAAGTGTGCAAACTGAATTAGTAACTTGTATCATAACCATGTTATTGAAAAGAGGTACAGGACACAATATCTTGTATGATGATTGTTTTCACATCTTTAGCATAAGATGTGACAACAATCATTATACAAGATATCGTGTCCTGTACCCTTTTTTCAATAACATTGTGTATGAGGCAAGTTAGTAATTGAGATTTCATGCTGTCAAAGTAAAAGTGCTGGTGAATAAATACCACAGGACATTTGTTTGACTTATTTCTTTAGGGAACTTAGGCAATATTCCATCCATGCAGGGAGTCACAAACCCCACCACCCACCCACACAGCCACTCAGACCCCCATACAGGTACTCAGACAACCAATCAATAACACATATAGACTCTCATATAGCTACTCGCCAACCTATGCAGCCATTTACACACCAACTGACAGACTGATACAGACATTCATGCAGATTAGTCCCTCACCCATACATTCACTGAGACATGTATAATCACTCACTTATACAGTCAGTCATGCACCCACTAAATCATCCATTCAGGCAGCCATACACCCATTGATTCATCAATGCACCTTGGTGTATATATATTTAACACTCATAAATTTTTTAGAAACAATCACAGTCACTTGATCATGTCGATGTCATCAGTGATGTCATTTGAGATGTTATCAGTGATGTAATGAGTGATGTCACTGACCAGGTCAAACGTGATGTAATTTGTGAGGTCATATGCAGTGCATTGCGAGGGCGCGAGTTATAGTTAGCTCAGCTAACTATAACGGCTGACTTTCACAGGTTTTGCACAAGTGAAATTTCAGCATTACTATATTGTCCCTGAAACCTGTGTTTTTTCCAGTGAATTCAATGAATTTCTAAGGTTTTTTAAATGCCAATTCCTAACCATAACATCCCTAAAACCTGTGTTTTTTTCAGTGAATTTCTAAGGTTTTTAAAATGCTAATACCTAACTATAACATCCCTGTAACCTTTGTTTTTTTCAGTGAATTTCTATGATTTTTTCAATTCCATTTCCTGACTATAACGACCCTGTAACCTTTGGTTTTTCAAACATAGAACATAAAAATCATCTTTACTAAAAGATGCATTTCTACAATCTGAGTTCAGGTATACTAAACTCCATTTCTCCATCTTGTCCCAATGGGAAGATATACTCATAAAATGTTACAGAGTATTCCCCATTCTATCCTATGGGACAGATAGCCTTGCAACAGTGAGAAACGAATTACACTGTAGTTCACTATCAGGACATGTCACACACACCAGGACATGTCCTACCTTTCACATACACTGCACCCTGCCCATAGGGGTACCTTGGGCCTACCTTAGGGGTGAGTCACATGTAATAAAAGGGAAGGTTAGAGTTTGGAAAGTGGGTGCACTTGCCAAGTCGACATGGAAGTAAAAACTGCACAGACACTGCAGTGGCAGGTCTGAGAGCCCTTTGAAAGGCTGCTCATGTGGGTGGCACAATAAGTGCTGCAGGCCCACTAGCAGCATTTGATTTATAGGCCCTGGCACTCTCAGTGCACTTTCCTAGGAACTTACCAGTAAATCAACTATGCCAATCATGGAAACACCAATCCATAATCCAATTTACAATAGGAGCACTTGCACTTTAACATTGGACAGCAGTGAGAAAGTGCGCAGAGACACTAAACCAGCAAAAACAGAGTCAAAACTAGGAGGTCAGAAAGCAAACAGACAGGGGAAACATGCCAAAAGATGCCAGCTCTAACAATTATGAATTTACATTAACCAAATTTCCCACATAATCTACCATTTGCAGCATAATATGCAGATTTCATCCAAAAAAAGCGTCTACTTTAAATGGATTACAAGTTACAAAAATATATGTGCAAAATATTCTGTATTTTAGTTGGAGACCCATTTCCAAAGGTGAACTGGTCTTCTATTAGGTAGTGACTGTTTTAGGTGTTAAACTTTTCTAATGAGGTAAAACGTTTGCCTAGGCAGTATTAATATGTGTTAAAACATCAAAATAGTGAAAGAATACTGCCACACAATTTGCAATGGTATGCCAAATTAAGTTGCCCATTGTTTCCACACAATTTAGTCACCACTGTCGTATTATTTTGTCTGCCTTGCCGCTTATTCGTAGTAGCCCTGGAAATAGGATGCAAGGCTTCATTCAGGCTTTGCAATGATTAATGCTATGAGGTTACTGAATGTTCAGCCATGTTCTATTAAAATGTTCAACCAATCACAAATCTCACCAGGTATGTGTGTAATTTATTCTGTGTTTTTAAGCATATTTTGCCCTATCCTTCTGTCAGTACTGAGATAACGGGGATATGTGAACACACTTTGAGCCCGCACACTGTTCCTTAAGAGCATACGGCTGTAGGTCCTTTCTAGGCAGGAGGGCTGCGCACTCGCTTCTTGGCAGTTCGTCTGCTGTCAGAGGACAGAGCCCAGTCAAGGATACGCTCGGGGTGTTGCGCCCCACAGGTCTGGCAGCGGCGGGCTGTATATGCCTCTCATCAGCACAGAAACCACAGCGGGCAGTTGGGAATCTATGAGGAGGGACTGAGCAGACCTTCTGCAACAGAGGAGCAGAGAGACAGTGAGAGGGCTCCATGGTTGGGGACAGAGAGCAGAAGAGACAGGAGCAGCCGTTGTGTGATACAGGACCACGCACTCCAGCTTCACAAGACCAGAAGCCATCAGTGCTGCAAGAGGACCACAGTGTCCCAGAGCTGCAGGACCAACAACAGTCAATGCTGAAGGACCAGGAGGCCAAGTTCTGAAGGGGCAATAAGTGCTGCTGAGCACTGTGTGTCTTTTGCTGCTGAGCCCGGAGCAGCCAGCGCTCCAGGAACTCCAGCGTGACAGGGCCAGACCAGAAGCCCTGGAGCTGCAAGAGCTCAAGTGCTGCAGGAGCAGCTAGTATTGCAGAGCCAGCGATAGTCTGAAAGCGGACCATCGGCAGGCAGTGTAACAGAAGCAGTAAACAAAACTAGAAACAAGGTGACGGACTGATTGATTTTCACTTCACTGTTTTTCTGCTGCCCTGTTAGGCTGGTTGTGCACAATACTCCGGCACCTGTCACCTTTTAGTGCCTCTGATCATAGATTCATTCGAAAATTTTAACAAATGGAGGTGCACCAAACATAATGAAAAGAGTCCAGATTATTTTCTTTCTGTTCATCTTTTATTTCAAATTCAATACTGTTGCATAATGACAGCCAACGCGTTTCGTTCCTCAAAACACAAAGGTTCTTGGAACTTCATCAGGGCTCGTTAGTACTAGAGAAATATGTATATCTCGTACAGTATTTTGATAATAATCAGATCCGTCTCCGGATAATGTGCAATGAAAGTCCTATTTGATCAATCTTTGGTTCACAGTAATGGAAGTTAAAATTTGAATGATACTAGACGTTCCTAAATAGGACCACCTTGATAAGCAGTCACGTATCCTTTGTCTCCTCAGTCCGACATCAAAACTGCTGCACGACCAGGAGCCATCAGTGCTGCTGGATCGGGAAGAGCTGCAGTGAGTTCCCGGGACCCCAGTGACGAAACCAGGATATCATTGTTCCAGCGCTGCGAGGGGAACTAGAGCAAGCGAGCTACACACTGAGGAGGGAGAGCTGCACAGGAGGCGGGCTTCACTGGTCTATCCCTGAACCTCATACTCTATGGATATCAAAGCATCCCCTAACGGGGTGGCTACCATCAAGGACCAGATCCTGCATATCACCGGCTACTATGACTACTACCCCGGCTACTCGAGCCAGAAAAGTAAGGTGCAAGCGCATGGGCTGCAGAGGGTGGCTCACACCTGCAAGTGTGCACAGTGCACAGGCAATGCAGTGTGTTTGCATACATTAACCGTACTTCAGCAATGTGTCTGCATAATTTGGCAAATAAAATGTGCATATATTGTGCTTCTGTGACCCTGCAGCTCGTGAGAGGATTGGAAGGTGCGTTTATATGCCGTGCATTGGCAGGTAGGGTCTATGGTGCCCCCTGAGACACAGGATGGTGCAGGTGAACTGCAGTAAGAGAGCTGAGCTGCATGCTCTGACCTGGGGGGCGCCATAGAAGCTCATCTCAGTCCTATGGAGAGCAGGCTAGCGAACACAGAATGCCGATAATTTATTATGATCACCAGAGGGAGGGCAGGGGCTGCTGGGACTTGAGGCGTGTGGCTGGTGTTTTCATCTATTCTGACTGCAAAATGTGCAGAGCTGATAGCCAGGCTCATGAGCAGCTAGGAAAGTTCTCACGACTGTGAGTGTTGTGGTCAGACTGAGAGAGCAGGGGCAGTGAGGCCAGGCCAACAGTGAAGCTTCTCTGGCGGCAGGGGAAGTGGTGTGGGGTTAAAACACCTGAGGCCAGGAGAAGCGAGGCGGGACTAGGAGCAAAGCTCCTCTGTGGATAAAAGCAGTGAGGCTGGGGTAAGGTTCCCTGGGGACAGCAGGGGCAGAGTAGGAATGAAGCCCATCTGAGGCAAAAGTGGTGAAGCGAAGGTAAGTCCCAGATGGTTGGAGCAGTGAGGCCCGGTTAAGGATGAAGCTGCAGTGGGAGCATGGGCAGAGAGGATGGACTAGAAATAGAGGAGTTCCCCAGGACAGGGGCAGTGTAGCTTGACAGGAATAAAGTCCATTTCTGGACAAAGACGTGTGTACGCTTCCCTGAGAACAGGAACAGCAAGGCCCGGCTATGAACAGTAGGGCTACCCATCTTCAGATCTGAACCTGGGTACATTGACATCCAGAAAGACAATGACTCATCTGAAAAATCTTCAGTTTAATATACCTCAGCCAAAGGTGTGTACATGAGTGAATAAATCAACTTTTTTTAATTTTTAGCCAAAGTAATTAGCATAAGGCATATTTTTGTAATGCCCTGGGACAGCGGCTGCCAGATCGCAATAGGAGTGAAGCTCCCCTCAGGATGGGTGCAGTGATGGCTGGGAGGGAAAGGCGATACAGCGATAAGGTGAAGCGAGGCTGGATTATGAATACAGCTCCGGTGGGAGATGGGGCAGTTACACCAGACGAGGAATAGAGAACCCAGAACAAAGCTCCTCTGATAATAATGAACCTCATCTCCTGGCTGCCAGGGCATTGAGAATGGACTGTGGGTAGAGGTCCCCAGTTGGACTGTGGCACTGAGGCAGGGCTGTGATTGGAGCCCTCCTCAGTGGGTGGGTGCAATCATGCCGCACAAGAATGGACAACCCCATGAGAAATGGGGCAGCCATCCTTGACTATGAATGGAGCCCCCGGCTACGTGTTTAGGTCATGGGTGCAGGCAACCCTCGGAGAGTCCTTTTAGTATGCGTTCATGGCTGTGGTGGCAATAGACCCCGGGGGACAGGTTGCTGCTCCACAAAAGGGGCAGGTGCAGATCATGAAATGAACAAGAAAAAACAGTGTACAGTGATATACAGCCAGTGATTATTGGTCCTGGGATAGAGAGATGGAAGAGACTGCGAGATCTGGCTTTCAACACCTCTCTCATGCTGGGGCCAGGGAGCCTGGCCTGAGATGCTAAGAAAGGAAGCTTAGACAGGCTGTTATAGCTCTCTTCTGGGACCCTAGACACAGACTTAGGACCCTGGGTACATTAACTCTGGATACACCTCTCTGTGACTTTCCTCAGGCCAAAAGATGACCTGATCCTCCTGGTTATTGGATTAAGTCAGGGCATCTCTGCAATAAACATCCCAGGGGACAGACAACACACCGTAAAGGATCCCTTCTCACCGTAGTTGTGAATACTTCCTGCCTGTCTAAAGTGCGCAGGGGCATCAAGGCCTACCCCGTGTACCATGTTCACATCACTTCACCCTGCCGACAGCGCTGTGTATTTGTACCGAGCATATCACCGTTCCATTCTGACATCCTAATTTACAAATACCCAGATTCAAAGCCTCCCCGCAGTGTGTATCTGAAGATTTTTTTGAAAAAACTGGACGGGGTCAATTGCCGGGTGTGTGTTTTTAGGCGCACCCAGCTGAGAACTTATCAAAGAGCAGCACATTCCACAGCCCTGGGTGTCTGCAATCACATGCTGCTACACGAGGGCCAAACCTCCAGCATCACTGGTGTGACCCTGGTTAGGAAGTCCAGGTTTCCTTAATTCACTGCACATTATACGGATCTCATTTTATCATTGCCCCCGGGACCTGGCCCACCCGGGGGCTTAAAGGAAACAAAGCGCGGGAGCCCACACTTAATTTAAATTTTTATTTTTTTAAATCCTGTTTTTTGGCCCTATGGGACCTCCTGAGCAGGCCTAGAGGTCAGGGGGATGCTACACTGACCCCTTTTCTTGTTTTTTCACCCTCATGTTACCTCCAGTAAGCCCCACACAGTGGGATTGCTGAGAGGTGGTCGGAGGCCATGCCTCCTTTTTACACCACTCTGCAAACGCACCTCCTGGCGCAATGCTGGTGGGGCGATGAGGTCCACTTTAGTCCTGAAGTTCTCGGGACACAAGGGGACCTCATCCCCCCACTCGCAGTGTGCCATTTATTTTTTTTAAATGCTTTTTTGGTCCTTCCAGGTCCCTGTGGGACCCTCTGAGCAGGCCTAGGGGGTCAGGGTGTTTCTACCCTGCCCCCTTTTCATGTTTTTTTTACCTTTTTTCTTGTGACTCAGTTCAACTGAGTCACAAGATGGCTGTTAACACCTGGTTTGAAGTGTTGGTAGCCAATCAGATCTCAGGCTCGAGACTGGGAGGGTTCACGGATCCTCCGCGTCCCCACTTGTATGTCTGAAAAATCTTTAAATTTCTCAAGAACTACTGAACAAATTTACACCATTTAACAAAAAGAACGCTTTCTGAACCAAGAGCTACATTTTTGCCAAATTTGGTGTCATTCCGTTCTGCAGTTCGGGCTGCAGCCTTGTCTAAAGTTTCCTATGGAAATTAACATGGAGAAAACGCATTTTGGGAACCCCCTTTTTTCTCGGCCCCCGCTTGATGAATCACCCCAAAACTTTGAAGACAGTAGCTGACCTGAGCGTCCCATTAGGTTTGAAGATTTTGCGAAGATTCGTCAAACAGCACCAAAGATATTGACAAATCAAAAAACGCTTTTCCTATGGAAACAAGGTCCTAACTATAACTACCTACTGGCAATCGCCAGTAGGTAATATATATATATATATATATATATATATATATATATATATATATATATATATATATATATATATATATATATATATATACATATTATCTACTGGCGGTCACCAGTAGATAGTTATAGGTAGGACCTATTTTCCATAGGAAATCCACAACATTCTATTTGAAATAACTTTAGGCGCCGGTTGACGAATCTTCGCGAAATTTTCAAAACTCGTGGGGCGCTCCGGTCCGCTCCTATCCTGAAAGTTTCGGGGTGATTCGGCAAGCGGGGCCAGAAAAAGGGGGTCCCAAAACGTGTTTTCCCCATGCAATTTTCCATAGGAAACTTTAGACACGGCTACAGCTCGAACTGCTGAACGGAATTACACCAAATTTGGCAAAGAGGTAGTTCTTGGTTCAGAAAGAACCCTTTTGTTAAATGGTGTAAATCCGTTCAGTAGTTGCTGAGAAAATCAAAAGTAAAAACACATATATATCTATGGCCGCGGAGGGTCCGCGCACCCTCCCGATCACGAGCTGTATGCTAATTGGCTGTCAACACTCCAAACCAGGAAGTGTTGGCAGCCATCTTGTGCCTCAGTAGAACCGAGGCACAAGAAATCTGAGAAACAAGTGTGCAAAATGCAAAAAGGGGGCAGGGTAGAAACACCCTGACCCCCTAGGCCTGCTTAGGGGGTCCCACAATGTTTTTTTTTTTTTTAAATCGGCAAAATCCACGCAGGGTGCGCAGATCCGGCCGAGGGGAAAAAACAACGAAGCACGGATTCCCGCGCTTCATTGTTATTTTGCCCCCGGGTGGGCCAAGTCCCGGGGGCATGCGGGGGTTAATTAAAACATTGTGTGGGGGGGCCTCTAAGGCCCCCCAATCCCCGGGGACTGCCACCCCCTGGGGCTTTGAATTAAAAATGGTGCGGGAGGGCATTCAGCCCTCCCGCAGGCCCGGGGACCGCCACCCCCCGGGGCTTCTTTTAAAAAAAAAAAATTACCTGTGTGGGGGGCTAGAGCCCCCACACGCCCGGAGACCGCCACCTCCCCGGGGCACTAAGAATTTAATGTGGGGTCCGTTTCGGACCTCCGAGCCCCGGGGACCACCACCTCCCCGGGGCTTTGCACATGTTGGGAGGGGGCCGCGCGGCCCCCTCGTGGAGCCCTTGATGGCCCTGGGGACCGCCACCCCCAGGGCCGGCTCCTGCAGTGTCCCGGGGTGCCCATCCCGGGACACTGTAGTTTGCTATGGCAGGGCGGGAGCCTCGCAGCTCCCGCCCTGCCATAGCAAACTGCTTGGTTTTGGAAGAGAGAGCAGGAAACCTGCTCTCTCTTCCAAAGACGTTGCTTTTCCACACGGGGAGCTGCATCTTAGCAGCTCCCCATGTGGAAAGCAATGCCGGCTCCCGAGGGACGCGGGAGCCGGCGGCACCGTGGGGGGATTGGGGACCCCCCCACGGTCCCCATCGGAGAGGGCCAGCCCCGGGGGATGGGGTCCCCGGGGCTACAAGTTGCCCAGGAGGGGGGCCACACGGCCCCCTTCCCCAAAATTTAAATAAAAATAAAAAAACAAGGGCAGGCCCCGGGGGATGGGGTCCCCGGGGCCATAAGTGGCCTGAGGAGGGGGGCAATGCATCCCCCCTCCAAAAGATTTAAAAAAAATAAAAAAAAGGCCATGCCCCGGGGGATGGGGTCCCTGGGGCCGATTAAGGCCTCGGGAGGGGGGCCACGCGGCCCCCTTCCAAATTTTTGTTTAAAAAAATATATATATTAGGGGGCAGGCCCTGGGGGATGGGGTCCCCAGGGCCAATAAATTAGAAAAAGAAGGGGGGCCACACAGCCTCCCTTCTTAAAAAAGAAATAAAATAAAAGATCGGCATCGTGCCGGAGGCCATGCCCCCTCCTTGCAGCACTCTGCAAACGTGCCCCCTGGCGCGTTTGCAGATGGGGAACGAATTCCCCTTGAATGCTGGGGTCCCTGGGGCCAACTAGCCCACCAGGAACCTCCAGTATGCCAGGGAGCTGCGTTGCAGAGAGGTGTTCCGAGGCCATGCCCCTTTTTACACCTCTCTGCCACGCAGCTCTGTGGCGCTTAATGGAGGTAGCTGGTGGGCTAGTTGCACCCCAGGGACCCTCAGGATTCAAGGGGAGTTAATCCCCCAACTTAAAACGTGCCACGGGCGCGTTTGCACAGTGGTGAAGGGAGGGCGGGGCCTGAGGTGACATGTGTGCAAACATGCCCTGTGGCGTGTTTTAAGTTGGGGGATTAAGTCCCCTTGAATCCTGAGGGTCCCTGGGGTCCAACTAGCCCACCAGGTACCTCCAGTAAGCGCCACTACGCTGCGTTGCAGAGAGGTGGTCCGAGGTCACGCCCCTTTTTACACCTCTGTGCAATGCAGATCTGTGGCACTTACTGGAGGTACCTGGTGGGCTAGTTGGACCCCAGGGACCCTTAGTATTCAAGGGGACTTTATCCCCCAACTTAAAACGGCCAGAGGGCGTGTTTGCACACATGTAACCTCAGGCCCCCCCTCCCTACACCAGTATGCAAACGCGCCCCATGGCGCGTTTTAAGAGGTAGTTTTAATCCCCCTGCCCTATTATGTACTAGGGAGTTACAGAGGAGGTCATGCTAATCACAGGGGTACCCCAACGCATAGTGTTTCCTAGTGTATGTATGTGTTTTAACTGTATTCTAAGTGTCTTTTACCATAGCACTGGCTCTAGGCCTGGTTAGTCAGAGTCAGTTACCACCAGTACCCATCTGGAAAAGGTGTGGGCACAGGATGATTTTGCAACAAGGCCTCTTTCTGCTCCTCTGTTGGTTCTTTCTGCACATGTCTTGTTTCTTCCTGGATTTTTCTTCGTCTTTGTGGACTTCTGTTTCTTTCTACATTTCTTTTGCTTCTTTCTGTGCGTTTTTTCTTCTTTCTTCACATATCCTACTTCTGTAGGCATAGTTACAAACTAGCATTTGAAAAACCTTTGAAATTCACTGAAAAAACCATTGGTTTCAGGCACGTTATAGTTAGAAATTAGCATTTAAAAAACCTTTGAAATTCACTGAAAAAACTATAGGTTTCAGGCACGTTATAATTAGAAATTAGCATTTAAAAAACCTTAGAAATTCACTGAAAAAACCAAAGGTTTTAGGGAAAGTTATAGTTAGTTGGACATTGCACTCGTACAAAACCCGTGAAATTCCCCCGTTATAGTTAGTTCAGCTAACTATAACTCGCGCCCCCGCAATGCACTGCTGATGACGTCACATATTACATTACTCATGACATGGTCAGTGACATCACTGATGACATCACTGATGACATCTCCAATGACATCACTGATGACATCATCCATGTGATAATTTGATGCATCTTCTCACACCCTAATATAACCTTTGATACACCCACTCTAAATTACAGACTGCTGTTCTCAAAACCATAGACACTCCAACACCAATAACTACATACCCACTCACTGATTCTTAGGTCTACACACACATCCACTCACTCATCCGTACAGTCCCTCATACTTACGGTCACTCAGTACGGGACTATCATATCCACTCATACACCTATATAGACACTCACACACCGCCACTCATCCATAGAGGTACTCACACACCTAGTCAGTCATGGAAATAATTAATCACACTGCCATTTAGTCACCTATATAGTTATACACACACCAGCTCACTTACTCATACAAATACTAGCACATTCTTACGCTCTTATACAATCACTGATACAAGTACACACTCATCCATACAGCCACTCTCACAATCACACACTCTCACTTGTACCCATTTATATACTCCAACACACATATATACTGCCTTTCACATATGTAGTTACTCACACATGTACCACTGAGATATACATTCACTCACTAACACACCCATACACACACTCACCCACACATACAGTCCATCACAGATGCACTCTTGAAACCATGCACCCAGTGAATCACCCACTCACACATCTATGCACAGAGTCACACACACCCCACCTACACAAACACTCAGGCACCCATACAGATACTCAGACAACCAATCAATAACCCATGTAGACACTCATGTAGCTATTCGCAAACCCATGCAGCCGCTTACACACCAACAGACAGACGGATACAGACATTCACACAGTTTAGTCACTAACCCATGCATTCAGTAAGATACGTATAATCACTCACTTATAGAGTCAGTCACGCACCTACTAAATCATCCATTCAGACACTTATACACCCACTCATTCTTCAATACGCCTTTCCCTATATATATTAAACATATTTAAACTTTACAGAAACACACAGTCACTGGATGATGTCATCAGTGATGTCATTTGAGATGTCATCAGTGATGTCATCAGTGATGTCACTGACCATGTCATGAGTGATGTAATATGTGACGTCATCAGCAGTGCATTGCGGGGCGCGAGTTATAGTTAGATGAACTAACTATAACAGGGGAATTTCACGGGTTTTGTACGAGTGCAATGTCCAACTAACTATAACTTTCCCTAAAACCTATGGTTTTTTCAGTGAATTTCTAAGGTTTTAAATGCTAATTTCTAATTATAACGTGCCTGAAACCTATGGTTTTTTCAGTGAATATATATATATATATATATATATATATATATATTCACTGAAAATACCATAGGTTTCAGGCACGTTATAGTTAGAAATTAGCATTTAAAAACCTTAGAAATTCACTGAAAAAACCAGAGGTTTCAGGGACATTATAATTAGTTGGACATTTCACTTATACAAAACCAGTGAAATTCGGCCGTTATAGTTAGTTCAGCTAACTATAACTCGCGCCCCCGCAATGCACTGCTGATGATGTCACATATAACATCATTCATGACATGGTCAGTGACATCACTGATGACATCACTGATGACATCTCAAATGACATCACTGATGACATCACTGATGACATCATCCAGTGACTGTGTGTTTCTATAAAGTTTAAATATGTTTTATATATATGCCAAGGTGCATTGAAGAATGAGTGGGTGTATAAGTGTCTGGATGGAGGATTTAGTAGGTGCGTGACTGTATAAGTGAGTGATTAAATGTATCTTACTGAGTGCATGGGTTAGTGACTAAACTACGTGAATGTCTGTATCAGTGTGTCTGTTGTGTAAGCTGCTGCATGGTTTGGTGAGTAGCTATATGAGTGTCTATATGGGTTATTGATTGGTTGCCTGAGTATCTGTATGGGTGCCTGAGTGTTTGTGTGGGTGGGTGGGGGGAGTGTGACTTTGTGCATAGATTTGTGAGTGGGTGATTCACTGGGTGTATGGGTTTAAGAGTGTGTCTGTGAAGGGCTGTATGGGTGAGTGAGTGTGCGTATGGCTGTGTCGGTGAGTAAATGGATGTCTCAGTGGTATATGTCTGAGTAACTACATATGTGAAAGGCAGTATATGTGAGTGTTGGAGTATATAAATGACTATATGTGAGAGTGAGTGATAGTGAGAGTGGCTGTATGGATGAGTGTGTGCTTGTGTCAGTGATTGTATAAGAGAGTAAATATGTGTTAGTATCTGTATGAATAGGTGAGGTGGTGTGTGTATAACTGTATAGGTGAGTAAATGGGAGTGTGATTGATTTTTACATGACTGACTAGGTGTGTAAGTAACTTATGGGTGAGTGGTGGTATGATGAGTGTCTGTATAGGTGTATGAGTGCATATCATAGTGCTGTGTTGATGAGTGACTGCATCTATGAGTGACTGTATGGGTGAATGAGTGGATGTGTGTGTAGACCTAGGAATCAGTGAGTGAGTATGTAGTAACTGGTGTTGGTGTGTCTATGGTTTCGAAAATGGTACTCTGTATTTTAGAGTGGGTGTATCAAAGGTTATATTAGGGTGTGAGGAGGTGCATCAGATTATCATGTGGATGATGTCATCAGTGATGTCATCAGTGATGTCATTTGAGATGTCATCAGTGATGTCATCAGTGATGTCACTGACCATGTCATGAATGATGTAATATGTGACGTCATCAGCAGTGCATTGCGGGGGCGCGAGTTATACTTAGCTGAACTAACAATAACAGCCGAATTTCACTGGTTTTGTACGAGTGAAATGTCCAACTAACTATAACGTCCCTGAAACCTCTGTTTTTTTCAGTGAATTTCTAAGGTTTTTTAAATGCTAATTTCTAACTATAACGTGCCTGAAACCTATTCTTTTTTCAGTGAATTTCAAAGGTTTCTTAAATGCTAATTTCTAACTATGCCTACAGAGGTAGGACATGTGAAGAAAGAGGAAAAAAAGGCACAGAAAGAAGCAAGACAAATGCAGAAAGAGGCAACAGAAGTCCAGAAAGACGAAGAAAAGTGCAGGAAGAAGCAAGAGATGTGCAGAAAGAACCAACAGAGGAGCAGAAAGTCCTCCTGTGCCCCAACTTTTGCTGACTGGTACTGGTGATAACTGACTCTGACTAACCAGGCCTAGAGCCAGTGCTATGCTAAAAGACACTTAGAATACAGTGAAAACACCTACATACACTAGGGAACACTATGGGTTGGGGTACCCTGTGATTAGCATTACCTCCTCTGTAAGGCCCTAGTACTTAATAGGGCAGGGGGATTAAAACTACCTCTAAGTTAGAGGAGCAGAAAGATGCTTCTTTAAGTAGTAGTCACGTTTGCAGAGTGGTGGAGAAAGGGTGCTGGGCCTCCGACCAGCGCCCAGGAATTCCGCTGCGTAGGACTTACAGGAGGTACCAGGAGGGCTTCTTGGCCCCCAAACTCCCTCAGGACTAAATTGGACTTCATCCCCCATCCCATAGGCGCGTTTACATAGTGGTGGAGAAAGGGGGGCATGGCCTCCGAAGACGTCTTAGCAATCCCACTGTGTGGGACTTACTCGAGGTAACAAGAGGGGTAGTTGGCCCCCAAGGACATCCTCCAGTATTACCTCCCTATATGGGAGGGGGGATGAAGTCTAATTTGGTCCTGAGGGAGTTTGGGGGCCAAGAAGCCCTCCTGGTACCTCCTGTAAGTCCCACGCAGCGGAATTCCTGAGCGCTGGTCGGAGGCCCAGCACCCTTTCTCCACCACTCTGCAAACATGACTACTACTTAAAGAAGCATATTTCTGCACCTCTGACTTAGAGGTAGTTTTAATCCCCCTGCCCTATTATGTACTAGGGCCTTACAGAGGAGGTCATGCTAATCACAGGGGTACCCCAACGCATAGTGTTCCCTAGTGTATTTAGGTGTTTTCACTGTATTCTAAGTGTCTTTTAGCATAGCACTGGCTCTAGGCCTGGTTAGTCAGAGTCAGTTACCACCAGTACCCGCCAGCAAAAAGTTGGGGACACAGGAGGACTTTCTGCTCCTCTGTTGGTTCTTTCTGCACATCTCTTGCTTCTTCCTGCACTTTTCTTCGTCTTTCTGGACTTCTGTTGCCTCTTTCTGCATTTGTCTTGATTCTTTCTGTGCCTTTGTTCCTCTTTTCTTTACATGTCCTACCTCTGTAGGCATAGTTAGAAATTAGCATTTAAAAAACCTTTGAAATTCACTGAAAAAACCATAGGTTTCAGGGACGTTATAGTTAGAAATTAGCATTTAAAAAACCTTTGAAATTCACTGAAAAAACCATAGGTTTCAGGCACGTTATAGTTAGAAATTAGCATTTAAAAAACCTTAGAAATTCACTGAAAAAACCAGAGGTTTCAGGGACGTTATAGTTTGTTGGACATTTCACTCGTACAAAACCAGTGAAATTCGGCTGTTATAGTTAGTTCAACTAACTATAACTTGTGCCCCGCAATGCACTGCTGATGACGTCACATATTACATCATTCATGACATGGTCAGTGACATCACTGATGACATCACTGATGACATCTCAAATGACATCACTGATGACATCACTGATGACATCATCCACATGATAATCTGATGCACCTCCTCACACCCTAATATAACCTTTGATACACCAACTCTAAAATACAGATACCATTTTCGAAACCATAGACACACCAACACCAGTTACTACATACACACTCACTGATTCCTAGGTCTACACACACATCCACTCATTCACCCATACAGTCACTCATACATGCAGTCACTCATCAGTACAGCACTCCGAAATGCACTCATACACCTATACAGACACTCACACACCACCACTCACCCATACAGTTACTTACACACCTAGTCAGTCATGTAAAGAATCTATCACACTCCCATTTACTCACCTATACAGTTATACACACACCACCTCACCTATTCATACAGATACTAACACATACTTACTCTCTTATACAATCACTGACACAAGCACACACTCATCCATACAGCCACTCTCACTATCACTCACTCTCACATATAGTCATTTATATACTCCAACACTCACATATACTGCCTTTCACATATGTAGTTACTCACACATATACTACTGAGACATCCATTCACTCACCAACACAGCCATACGCACACTCACTCACCCATACAGCCCTTCACAGACACTCTTAAACCCATACACCCAGTGAATCACCCACTCACATATCTATGCACAAAGTCACACACCCCCCACCCACCCACACAAACACTCAGGCACCCATACAGATACTCAGGCACCCAATCAATAACCCATATAGACACTCATGTAGCTTCTCACCAACCCATGCAGCAGCTTACACAACAACAGACACACTGATACAGATATTCACACAGTTTAGTCACTAACCCATGCATTCAGTAAGACACATTTAATCACTCACTTATACAGTCACGCCCCTACTAAATCCTCCATCCAGACACTTATACACCCACTCATTCTTCAATACACCTTGGCATATATATAAAACATATTTAAACTTTATAGAAACACACAGTCACTGGATGATGTCATCAGTGATGTCATTTGAGATGTCATCAGTGATGTCATCAGTGATGTCACTGACCATGTCATGAATGATGTAATATGTGACGTCATCAGCAGTGCTTTGCGGGGGCGCGAGTTATAGTTAGCTGAACTAACTATAACTGCCGAATTTCACTGGTTTTGTGCGAGTGAAATGTCCAACTAACTATAACGTCCCTGAAACCTCTGGTTTTTTCAGTGAATATATATATATATATATATATATATATATATATATATATATATATATATATATATATATATTATATATATATATATAGAGAGAGAGAGGGAGGGAGAGTCTCTCTCTCTATTTATATATGGATCATCTTTTTTTTAATAGGTGGGGTTTCCCTGGGGCCGATCCGTGCCCCCAGGGTAACCACACATCTATATAAAAAAACTGCCCCACAGGGGGTCCACCAGTGAGCAGAAGGGCCGACCCCCTGTCAATTTTGCAGTTTGGAGCAATCACACCCCCTCCAGGGGAAACCAACTTTAAAAAAAAAACATGAGGAATGACCCCCCAGATGACATCCCTGGTGTTTAGTACGGTTTCCTGGCCATGGATCACAGTGCGGCCGTGATCCACCAGCAGGAAACCCTTTCAGGAAGGCCTTGTTTGAAAGGGGAAACTCTCCCCTTTCAAACAAGGCCTCCCTGAAAGCTGGGGAGACCTTTTGCGGCCTGTTTGCCCCAGCTGAGTCAAGCTCGGCCTTACCAACTGCTTCCTCAGCTCCAGTGAGGGAAAACGGTGATGTCAGCATGCCTTGTGACGAACTGATGTCACAGATTGGCAGGAGGGGGGTGGGGAGAGACGCTGTAACAATTCTGCATCTCCCTCTGGGTTATTTTAGAAAAAAGAAACCTCCGGCTCTTTGCACTGGAGGATTTTGGGACGCCCTCTCTGGTGTCGGTAGTGCGTGATTTTTTCACTAAAGTTCTAAGGATTTTTGTAACCTTTCGTTAGACGTTATTACCATCCCTAACTGCAATCTTACTTTAATCTTTGTTTTTTCAGTGAATTTTTAAGTTGTTTAACATAAAGTAAGCTCTTATTATCATATCTAAATATAATATCAGTTCAACCTTTGTTTTTTTTTTTGTGAATTTCAGTTTCATATTCAACCAAAGCCTCTCACTGTGCATACCTTTTGACTTTGTGCAGTAGAGGTGTGGATGCAGGTTATATCCCCATGCCCAACCCCCCACAGGCATCCAGCATCCTGCGGGCACCCAATCCCATGGACTGCCACCCCAAAGTTTCCATTGTTCCTTTTTTTCATTTTCTTTTTCAGGGTTCTGCGGTACTCCAATGGGACCATACAGGGGTCTACATTGATCCTGGGGCACTCGTCACTTTTGCCCTACTGCCCTGCATGTTGCACTTTAGCCTGGACACCCGAGGCCTGAGAGGAGGGGCTGCGGACGCCTGTAAAGGCCAGCGGTGGTCCCGCGGAGCGGGTGAAGCACTAGTCACTTTTGCCCTACTGCCCTGCACGTTGCACTTTTGCCTGGACCCCTGAGGCCTGAGAGGAGGGGCTGCGGACGCCTGTAAAGGCCAGCGGTGGTCATGCGGAGCGGGTGAAGCACTCGTCACTTTTGCCCTACTGCCCTGCACGTTGCACTTTTGCCTGGACCCCTGAGGCCTGAGAGGAGGGGCTGCAGATGCCTGTAAAGGCCAGCGGTGGTCACGCAGCGCGGGACGTGCACGTAGACGTGCCCGGGCATGGCCCGGGCAAAGACCGGGCCAAGACGGGCCCGTCTTAGCCCAAAATAGGCTGGGCTGGGCCAACCATCTGATTAGCACTACTAGGGGTCGATGGAGTCGTGTGAGGGTGAGTCACCGCAATTGGAGTAAAGTATTGGCCAGGTTTTTGTAGAGACAGGCGGGGGCTTTATTGCCCTGTCTCCCTAAAAAGATACACAGAGCAAGCTTGAAGAGTTGACCCGGTCTTCGTACAGCTCTGCTATCTACCTTTTGAAGAACCGTGATTGTTATAGACTTAGCCGCATATTGGAATAAGATTGGACTGGACTGGACTTAAGTGTGGACTTCATATATTGGGGGCGGTATTTAGTGGTTGTGTTTTCTACATGTTTTTAGCATGTTGTGTGATCATATATTTAAGAGCACGCATATTTATTTGGATATTATTTTATTTTTTCATTTTTGATTGGAGGATGGGTAAAAGAAAAGTGGGATCTGCCCTCAGTACAACTGTGGGGGGGCAGCAATCATTGTTGAATTATTTGACAGGTGCCATGGGGGTTATAGAAGAACAAATAAATTCGGTGGAGGAGACCCTAACACAAGGAAAGATACGGGGAGTGATAGCAAAAAGCCCTGTGGTCCAAGTAATTGATGGCTCTCCGCAAGCTGTCACTCAGGAGGAAGCCTTTGACAAGCTGCCCCTGAACCAGTGCATTCAAGATATATCTGGTAACATTTATGTTAGTGACCTGGATTGCGAACCACAACCACCTTCTAACCGATCCAGAAATCCAGATAACGCTGTTAGGGCGCAAAATATAATTCCATCCATAGACAAAGTGACCCCGAAGAAAGTAAATAGGATGAAGCGGAAGAAGGCGGGAAAACAGGGTAAACAGGGTAAGTCTGAGACAGGGAGGAAATCTTCGATTATGAGTAATGTATTGGTCGACGGGAAGATGGTCGAGCTTAGCAAGATCATCACTAAAATTGATCATTGGCATAATAGTCTAACTGACTCTATATTAAAATTATCGGACAGAGTGAAGGCCCTTGAGGATATTTTAACAAACAAAATGGACCGCCGGTTGCACACTGTATTAAATGATAAGGTAATTGTTCAGGCAGAAGACTCGATCTCCTTGACCTCTATGAATCCCTATGGTGTTGGTAACACAGATGGGACAGTTCATACTATTAGGCCCTGTGATCCCCAAACCAGGTGTATGATTCCATCCGTGCCCAAAGTGTTAGTAACAACACAGATGGACATGCCCCAGAAAAGAGATACTTCTGTGATTGATAATAAAACGATTAAACAGACAGAGGCAAACTCTCAAAGTATTTTATTAAACACACCTATTAATCTTGATCTACCACCCGCTGTGACTCCCTATACAATTATTCTGGCTAATGTACCTGTCCTAGATTCACAGAAAAATTAATCCTGGGAGGCTCTGAGGAACAAATCGCTTTTTTGGTTGGGTTCAAAAACTGGCCTAACCGAAGCTTTGTTCGCAAAATTTAAAATGGTTAGACTTGTGCCATGGGTTGGTCGGGACAATAAAACGCTTGCAGGTGACTGCATAGTCCTTACATTTAGTGACCCGCACCTAATACAGGCTATTTTAACCAGAGCTGGAAATATAAACATATCATACGTGGGTATTAACATTCTGACCTTAGGGTTCTTCTACCAGCCACACATGGTTTTTCAACATAGAAACCAGAATATGCTCCCCCAGGTTAGTTCTATTCTTACTTATAATGTACCGGTTGCTAACCGTTTTGATGTCCTCCCAACATTAGAGGACATTGATTGACCAAGAGCCCAGGAGTCCTTATGTTTACAAGTGGGAAGAAGGATAGGATCAGCAACTAGCGGTACACCGGCTATTCCAAAAGATGATGAACTAACTAGCCTAAATATGGAAGAAGGGACTCCATAATAATGGGGCCAACTTTAGCTGCTTGTGTGGATAAGAGCCGGCCCTAAACAAGAATGACATTATACATAACTCCAATGCAACTAATTGTAGGGTTTTTGTAGATATTGAACTGTCTATGTGTAATATATTATTCTGGAATGTGGCTGGGTTGCGCCAGAAGGTGGGAGATCCACAATGGGTTAACTTTGTTGGAGACTTCCCAATAGTATGTTTGCAAGAAACCTGGTTGATGAATGAGGTGCACATAAATGGATATAAAACCTACCACACACCAGCGGTGAACTCGGTGTGTGGCAGAAGCAAGGGGGGTCTGTGCACTTACGTCTCTAACTGAATTACTGTTAATAAGATTGATTTTAAAGTTTCCAAAAGTTTCTATCAAGTTTTGTTAATGCAAATCGATAGAAAGCACACTGTGGTTCTTGTAAATTTCTATAATAACATTCCTAAAGAGCAGTTATGTCATGTGTTGGGTGAATTAAGGAAATATATTTTTAATATACAAGAAAGCTCGATGGAAGACCTATATATTATTTGGGGCGGGGATTTCAATAATAATGTGTGTCAGTATGCCTTGAGGGGGATCTGTGGTCTAAGTATGGAAAAAGGTGTTGAGTATGCCCACTTTCCTCATACTATAGCAGGTGAGCTGCTCAATACTATTGTTTACCAATTTGATTTAGGGTTTGCTAATGAACTTTGCTCCCCTATAGTTCCATTTAAGAATACTTTTAATGGTAGAGGTCTAGGTTCCCTAATTGATTTTATTTTGATTACTAAGATTCATACTAGTAGGGTGAGAAACTTTGAAACCCACAAGAACGCAATGAGTGACCACTTCCCTACAAGCTTCTCTATTTGCCTACCGTGTGTTGTGCCCAACAAGGAGCCCCGAGAGGAATTATTTCCTTACAAACTCTCTCTTAATAGATTAAATGGGTACACCCTGAGCTGGGCAAAAATTGATCCAACCTCGTTCTTCAGCCAAATAATTAGTACCTGTAAGAAGGATGTGGCGGTCTGCCTTGATGAGTCGGCCGCTGATCTCGAGGTTTTAAACTCATATGGTAGTATTATGAAAGAGATCAAGGACCTATTGACGGTGAAAATCAAGGAAAGAAAGATAAATGAACATGGATGGTTTGACTCAGGTTGTACCAAAGCACATACCAATTTAAAGAGGGTACTACATAGGAAAGACAGTAGCCAATATGAAAGAAAACTGGCAAGGGGTGCCTATAAGCTGGCTCTAAAGGAACGTAAAGAAACATTAAGAGCACAGGCCTGGCAGGCTCTGCATGATGCATGTGAGCTTAAAGATAATAATAGCTTTTGGAAGGTGGCTAATGCTCCCTTTCTAGCTCCTAGAGATCTACTTTCAGTAGAATTAGCTATTAGTGAAACTTTATGGGTTGAGCATTACACTAACCTATATAATGAGGTGGAGCTAGTGCAGGCTAACATGGACCAGGATCTTATGCTGTCGAATGAATATACTTGTATGCTCCCCTTGGATTTATGTTTTACCCTACAAGAAGTTATATGTGCTATTAATGAAAGTGCCGCTGGTAAAGACCCCGGACCGGATGGTGTCCCTGTGGACGTGTACAAATCTAATCTTCCATTCTGGGGTCCTTTACTTACTCATGTTTTAAAAGCTTGTTGCCAACAGGGTTTGATATCATCGTGGTCGGATTCTATAGTGGTCCCTATATTTAAAAAGGGAGATCGCAATAGTCCTGCTTGTTACCGACGGATCTCCCTGTTGGACTCTTTTCTTAAAATTACTGGTCGCATTATTTTAAATAGGCTACAGTCTTGGGCGGAAGAGAAAGGTGTTCTTTCTAAATTGCAATATGGTTTCCGCCAGAGTCTGGGGACCATTGAACAGGGGCTGAATCTAAGCCTTGTGATTGGTAAATATACACAAGCGAAGCAAGGTAAATTATTTTTAGCTTTTGTTGACCTCAGCTCCGCTTTTGATTGTGTGAGGCATGATAAATTGTGGAGTATATTAAAGGAAATGGGTGTGGAGCCTCCGCTTATACTTTTTATGAGGCAGCTATATAAAGATGCTGGTGCTAGGGTTCGTTTCGGAAAGCGGGGTAAATGCACAGCTAAATTTCCTTTTAGTAAAGGTGTAAGGCAGGGCTGTGTGTTGGCCCCTTTTCTTTTTACTTTATATATTAATGATTTAGGACAATTTTTAACTGAACAATGCCAGGACCTTCCCACTACCAATAAACAACCTGTGCCTGCATTGTTGTATGCGGATGACGCAGTTTTAATGGCGCATACTCAATTAGGTTTGCAGAAAGTTTTAACGAGTTTTACCTTATTTATGGGTGCAAGGGGTCTGAAAGTGAATATATCTAAAACTTTTATCATGAAGTGTGGTAAAAATAGTGCCAGGTGTCGTGATATTTTTATTGACAACACAAAAGTAGAATGTATTAATAGTTTTCCATACCTAGGCATCCAATTTGATCACCGGGGGACCTGGGTACCAGCAGTGCGGGCGAGAAAATTGATGTTCACCAGGACGATTGGTGCTTTGTCTAATTTCGCCAGAAGGCTAGGCAGAAGACCAGTACCTGATTTAATATTAATATATAAAGCTAAATGCCTATCTACAGCCATGTATGGAGCAGGCATTTGGGGTACACGGATGTGAACTCCATACAATTAATAGAAAATGCATTCACAAAGTACCTGTTGGCTGTCCCTAATAGCACGGCTAATTTTGTTTGTCATTCGGAACTCGGGTTGACCTATATATCAGATCTGGTTAAAATTGAACCGTTTTTACTGTGGCACAAGGTCTGGGCTTCCGCGGATACCATTTTTAATCGAGAGGTGGTTAGGGACTGCTTAGGTCTGGCAAAGGTGTCCTCTATCCTGTGGTTAAATTATATAAAAAAGTTCACGAGTGATATTGGCCATCCAGAATATTTTGAAAACCCTGACAGTATTACTGCAGTTACGAAAAAGTCTTTAAAAGCAACTTGCTTATTGCACTTACAAACCAATAGACTTACTATGGAGACTGTTAAACAAACTGTACTGGAGAATCAACTAATGTTATCATGCTATGCTAATCAGCCATATTTAGTGTGTGTACCTGGGATCTATGAGAGGATGCTTTTAACCCGTTTCCGCCTGGGGGTCTTTCATAGATTGGTGAGCTTCCCTGCCACTAATGACTGGTCGAAAAAACTGAGCGTTTGTCCGTGTGATGACATATCGCAACAATCTACGCTACATGTCACCCTATTTTGTAAGTTTTATTGTACCAAAGGAAAAGGTTTTTAAAACTTGCTTTAAAAAAGATGGGATTGAGACAATGTCGTACTGCGTTTTTAGCGATGCAAATTTTAGATGATGAGCTGACTATTTTAGCTGTTGCTTCATATTTGAAAAATGTAATCAATTATAGAAAATTCTATGACAGTACTTGATCTACGATTGTTCTTAACTACTAATGAAATTCTTTCTTTTGTAAATATGTTCTTAATGAATGAATGTTTAGTATTGTGCTTTTATGATTTAGATACTAAATCAAATAAAGCTATTTTTGATTTGATTTGATTTGATTTGATCCTGTGGCAGTCCCACAGGACTACACAGGAGGTCTTGCTGGGTCCCGAGGGAATACCACAGGACCTACATTACAATTTTGTTTCATTTTTGGCCATGGTGGGGTCGCGCTGGGACCCCCCCCACAAGGGCCAGGGTGGTCGGGGTACCCCTACTCTACCACTCCTATGTTAATTTTATATTCCGTTCGGGAAATTGGGAGCAAATACCTATGTCCTGTAATGGGGGCCCCAATATTACTTTTCATGTTGAGGCCAGCCAATCAGATCGTTCGGTCCAGCAGGATCCTGCCAGTATCACAGGACTGCAGAAGCCGACAGGAAAAAAAGCCATATTGGCCAAACAGAATACTCTATTTTTTTTATTTGTGGTACCGCTGGCCTTCCTGTGAGAGTCCTAAGGCACCAACTGTCAATAACTTTTGAACCTTAAATTCTCAAAAATTGATGAATGGATTTACACTAAATTGCAAAAAGCACACTTTCTGGGAAAAAATCTAGCTTTCTGCCAAATCTGGTGTACTTCTGGTGAGCTGCTTTTTCTAAACCGCTTCCTAAAACTCCTACGGGTTATTGCATGAGGAAAACATGTTTAAGAACACCGCCTTTTTCTCTTCCCCCACTTTACAGATCATGCCAAAACTTTCCAGGAAGCAGCTGAAGGTGATCAAGATTTTTGGGGGGAAAGTTTCATGAAGACTTGTCAAACAGCAGTAAATTTTTAAGCAAATAAAAATGTTCTTCCTATGGAACGTCTGACCCACCTACAACTCTTCATGTTGACAGACACTGCGTAATATTGGTTGTGTTTTAACAAACTTAAATCCTAAAAAAAATCCTGTAATTTCCCACTCATACTTCAGAACATGCTCAAAGTGTTCCATTACTCATGCCACTCACCATGTTTTGTTCTAGACAGTAAACATTTATTAATGTGAGTATATTGTGTGTATATTGAGTGGTGTATAGGAGCAAAGGGATGATAAGTATACACAAACACACACACAAAACACACAAATATATATTTATGTATAAATATAACCTTAATCCTAATTGCCTATTGACTGGCTTACCTGTCCTCCGCA
Source organism: Calotriton arnoldi (assembly GCA_963921515.1). Classification (NCBI taxonomy): domain Eukaryota; kingdom Metazoa; phylum Chordata; class Amphibia; order Caudata; family Salamandridae; genus Calotriton; species Calotriton arnoldi. The sequence goes on along the minus strand of CAWUFW010012325.1, from coordinate 42,904 downwards.
ATTATGATAAATTTGAATTTTAGGATCTGAAATAATGGTAGGTCAAAACTGCGGATCCCAATTGGTGTGGATTCACCAGCCTAAACACAAGATTAACAGAACACACATTTGGGAGAGACATGGAGAAATATAATTTTCCTTTCACTTGTCAATTGAATATTGATAATTGTAAATATCTTGCTGGGAGAGCAGACGTTAAAGTGGATGGAAGCATAGATGCAACATGTTGGGTACATGTAAACAGCGCCAGTCAACACAATACATTGCTAAAAATTTGAAATTTCACTTGTAGAAGCTGATGGCTTTCTGAACCAGTGCAGGACTGTGTGATTTATATAGGGTGATAGGTGAAGTTTCCTAACTAAGGCAGTAAGGTGCGGTTCACTGCAGTTTTGAAACCACCCATAGGCATGGTTCTCCTTGCTGATTATTGTCATTGACTAGGGGTATTATTGCTGCATTAGTACTGCAATGAGGGTCAAACCCAGAATGGTAGGCCTTAAGTAACTATTGGCAGTTGATGTACTCTACTTGACAACCACTTTCTAAAAGATATTTCCAATGAAAGGTTGTGTGTACTATAAAGATTAAAGGAGAGTTTGTATTCAGGTTAGGCTTTTTTTTTTAAGGAAATGGCAGGGGTTTACTGAGGTGGGGATGCTGTTAGTCCGTAGATGGAATTCTATAATGTCAAAGATGTGGTGAGACAGTCAGCTAAGATGGTTTTGATGATGGATAATGGAAGAATGTCCTCTTCAGTGGTGGTCCCTTTAGCTACTTGATGATGTTGTGAATGGGATTCAGAAGTCCAAATTTGATACGGAAGATCTAACCAATGATGTAATTGCACATGTTATTCAATTTATCTTTAGTGATGTCTCTTGTGTGGTTGTGGGTGCTGCATGGTAGGGACATGAGTTATTATTTTTGTAGCTTACCAAAAAAGTCCTTTTTTAGTTTTGTTTATAGCCTTAACTTATTTTTAATTGTGTTTTAAATGGAATATGTTATGTGTTCTAAGTAGAAGGAGCCATACCTTGCCTTTAGCAGGAATTTTGATTGAATGTAAGTCACACCGTAGGAGGTGCTGGCTCTGTAGTTATGTTCAGGTCAGCATTTCCATTGAAAAGCAATTTTTGCTTTACTAATTATTTTGATGCCACTTGACAAATGTGTACACAATTATTTTTTTTAAAGGAACAACGGTTTAATTTCGGTTTGGCAAGTTATGTGCTCTATCCAGCAGGGAAATAAGGGGGAGTTCAAAGCTCAGAGTTTCTCATTTTACCTCCCTCAGGAAATTTTGCTTTCCACTACAGAAAATACTGATCAAATAAATTACATCAAACTTGGCATGCAACTAGAAATCTACTTAGAGGAGAGCCTTTTTTGGGAAATTAGAGTGGACTTAAAAGGTTTAAAAATAAAGTTATCTAGAACATTAATACATAAGCTGCTCTCAAACCGGGATCAAGGACAGTTCATGGATTTAATTTGAAAAGTAAAGGCCCCTTAATTATCCGTTTGGGATCCTCAGACCCGAAACTGGATGCTCAAAAATGTAATGCCCAATGATATGTTATCAGTATTTTAGCAGGAGAAGGCAGGCCTGTTTTTGGTCTTCTATTTGCTGTGGTGGAGCTGGCATGACTCTTTCTTACTTTGACAAGGGTTTGAAGAAGAATCTGCAAACATCTTTATGCCGCTGTTATCAGTTTTTATAATTTCAGAACGGTCCATACTATTTTTTTTAAACTTGTTTTTATTAGCAACATCGCATCACATCACATTTTTGACATGCAGCATATACACTTTGCATGGAAAACTGTCATACTTTTGTGACAGTGGTGTCCATGATAACCGTCATCAGCTCCACTCACCCCGTGGTGTACTGTACATTGCAAAGCGTTTTAGCGTTTTTATATTCATCAAACCTAATAGAAAAGCAACAAAACAGCAACAAGATTAAACCCCTGGCCAGGGAGTCGGGGAAACATGGCGGCAGGCTGACGCCAGTCGCGGGAGCTCCCGGACCTAAGAGGAGATGTAGGCTGAATCTAACAGGGAAGAAAGCCTCAAAATAACGGATTGATTGAGAAAGAAACGTGAGAGCCCCGCAATATTGAAGGAGGACTCACCCGACTTCATGGGTTTGGACGCGGAGGTGCAGCGTGGGATCTGGCGGCGAGCAGCAGGTCTTTGGCGGAGGACCCTAGTGGCAACAGTGTTGGCGGGCTTCCAGGTCGGCAGAGGCAGAGATAGCACAGGACGCTGGCCACTGGAGGGGAGATGCAGTGGGAGTTGTGGCAGTAAGGAGGAGCAGACCAAGCCTTGGAGCACGCAAGTTGGGGATCTTGAAGTGGTGGAAGTGGTTGAAAGGAGAGGAAGTGTGAGGAACAATGGACCACAGGTACGGGGGTTTCCACAGGGAGCACCGAGGCTGATGGAAAAAGAGCCTCCATCCAAGGTACTATACCCAGTTAAAGAACGGTGGAAGGCGGGAGGAGAGAGTGCCATTGAGGGCACAGGAACAGGCATTAACTTGTTGAGTGGTCTATATATCCCAGATAAGAGAGAGAGTACGGTAGTCAGCATACCAGCAACAAAGGAGACGTGAGTCAGGAGCCGCTATCAGTTACGGCCACTCCCGGAGGTAAAAGGTAAAGGCAAAGGGGGGAGAACCAGGGAGCAGGCAGCACGGGAGGCTGTTGCGGTTTCCCCCAAGAGAAAGGCGGTGAAATCCGAGGAAGGCCTAAACGTTGAGGCCCTAAGGAGGTGCATGTACCCGTTAAGCCCTCACCGTCCCTCAGGTCATACTTTAAGATAATGGAACAGATCACAACATCTCAGGGGAAGGGGAACAAGGCCATCCCACAGACGCAGTTAGATCCGCTGCCTTTGGAAAACCATTTTTCCCCGCTAGCAGGGAGCCTACAAGATGGGGATGAGCAGAGTGAAAACCTGAGTTTGGAGGTAAGCCCTAGTCTTACCCCAACTCTAAGCACAGGGTCACCCGGAGGAAACAGCAGGATACTTGAAACTAAGAGTCCAAGGCAAAGAGATGACAATTCGCAAGTCGCAGGAGGAGGTGAAAATCAGGTGGAAAAGATGATTCTGAACCTAAGGCAGGATATCCTTATGAAATTCGAGATATCAGAGACTAATCAGAAAGGGATCCAAGATAAATGCGGGATATTGGAGGAAAAATTGGATGATATCGCACAACGAACTGGAATTTTGGAAGAAGAGGTGAAGGCACTGTCAGTGGCAGTGTCGGAGAGCACTAAAGATATAGAGATGCTAAAATCTCAGAACAGATCGTTGCAGGATGATGTGGAGAGGCTGGAAACACAGTCCAGACGTAACAACTTGAGAGTTCTTAAAATTCCGGAAGGGGCTGAGAAAGGGGATATTAAGGCTTTCATATGTAGTGTACTGAGAGAAGGAATCCTGAAGGACAGACCGGATCTCGATCTGGAGAAGGAGATTCAGAGAGTACATAGGGACCCATTCAAGCTGAATCCGGATAGGAAGATGCCTAGAAAGATCCTGATAAACTTCCTTACATATGCCGTGAAGGAGCTGGTGCTGGGGCATGCTTTGAAGGAAGGTTCTTTGAGACATGACAATTTTAGCTATCAAATAAGATCAGATTTAGGCAAAAGGACGGCCCAGAGGCAGTGGGAGCTGGGTACCAGGATGAATGAACTGCGGAGCAAGGGAGCCCAGGTTCAGATGAAGTTCCCAGCGATGTTAAAGATAATGTGGCGAAATAAGATGTATAACATCAGTAACCCAGAGGAAGTCGACACCTTCTTAACACAGATGGAGGAATGAGTTTCTAGATTATGTAATATGGGTAGGGGTTCGTTAGTGGAGCATAAAGAATAGGTGTTAGATATAATTTCGCTTTGAATTGTTAGGCTGTTTTGCCTTTATACAATCTTATGTATCTCTCTCTCTTTGGGATGGGGGTCACGAAGGGCGGATTGCATCGCCCAGGGTGTAGAAAGGAGGCTTCCCGGGGGGGGGGAAGGGGCACTGGGTGTGGGGTGCATTGGGAAAAAGAAAAAAAATTAGTCCTCATTATGCTATCTTTCGAAGGGATGAAGGGTATGCTTGGGTCCAAATGGGCTGAGAAGTGAAATCAAGGTTAATTGCTAAAGATGCTAAAGATGACGAAGCGGTGTAACAGAAATAGAGTTTGGGAAAACGAATATGGATAGGCCGAATGTAGTTAACTTCTTAACATGGAATGTGAATGGGTTGAGAATTAGGAAGAAGGTGTCCCGGGTCATAGAATTTCTAAAGAATAGTGAGGCACAAATTATACTGCTGCAAGAGACCCATCTGGAAAGGAGCGAGTGTAGACAATGTTTCAGTAAGTTACGATGGGTCCAGGAGGTAGTGTGTTCAGACCAGAGAGGGAGCACTAGAGTAGTGGCCATTATTATCAGAAGCAACTCCGGAATAAGGCTAGTTAAATATGAATCCGATCTCTCTGGTAGATGGTTAGTGGCCACTTTATTAATTCAAGGTAGGACATTGGTGTGTGCAGTATATTATGGGCCAAACAATGATAACCCAGTGGCCTTAATAAAGCTTGAACTTTGCTTATTGGAGACAACGGCCTGATAGTACTGGGAGGGGATTTTAATTTAGTTTTGAATAAGGAGATAGACCGAACGTCAAAAGTCAAATATATTAGTCCTCCAAAAATATTTGCCAGACTGAAGAGTATGATGAGGGAATTCAATTTGATTGATATCTGGCGTAGCAAGATGGGGGAAGTCAGGGACTTTACCTTCTATAGTAAGAAGTACACGCATCACTCCCGTATAGATTACTTTCTGCTAGATCAGGAGCTGTATGTGGATGCGGAGGCGGTAACCCATATTCCAGCGATCCTCTCAGATCATTCCGTAGTGGCCATGTCTCTGAGGTTTCATCAAAATGAGGGGCAGAGACGGTGGACGCTGGATAGGACTATACTATTGGACGAGGAAGTGGTTCGTGACCTGGGGGAAAAAACTGTTGATTACTTTCAGTCCAATAAGGGCTCGGTAAAAAGACAAATAGTCTGGGATGCTTTTAAAGCATATCTAAGGGGGGTTTTAAGGTCTCTAATGGCGGGAAAGAGGCGGGTGGCGAAGCAGGAAGACAAGAACAGAATTAAAGAGATCAAGGCAAAAGAAGGAGATTTACAGAAGGCTTCGATGGATGGCTTAGATAGTGTGCTTGTACTTAGTAAAGAACTGGAGAGGCTGCGGGCGGAATTCCAGGCACAGTTAGATAAAAAGATACTGGATAGATGGAAAGTGAGTAAGCTTCAACATTTTGCTTATGGAGAGAAATGTAGCTTGTTGCTGGCCTGGAAGGCCAAAGCAGATAGGGCTAGAAACACAATACGGTACCTAATTAGTAGGGAGTCAGGAGAAGTGCTATATGCTAATGCGGATATATGTGGAGAAGCCCGAAGCTTTACGAGAAACCTCTATAGTGAAGATATACAACCTGGCCGGGAGGGTATAAAGGATTGGTTAAGAATGACGACACTTCCACAATTAACAAATGAACAGAAGAGAGCCTTGGAGGGAGAGATCACAGAGGAAGAGATCAGGGCACAGTGTAGGAAAATGGCAAGGGGAAAGGCTGCTGGACCAGACGGTCTCCCAGTTGAGGCCTTCTTCTGCGTTATGGATATAGTGGCCCCAGTTTTAAAAGCCCTTTTTAACGAAATATATATAGATGGGGAAACTGTGCGCAGTTCTTGGTCAGAGGCTATGGTTACTTTAATTTTAAAACTGAATAAGGACCTGCAGAAAGTAGATTCTTATAGACCAATATCCCTCCTAAATACAGACTATAAGATTTTTTCTGGAATTGTAGCATCACGGGTAGCTAAGGTTATAAAAGGGGTTATCCATGCCGACCAAAGAGGCTTTATACCAGGGAGTCAGCTAAATGAATTAACATTCCAGTTGATGGGGGTCGTAGATATAGCGGAGGCACGGAATTTACCTTTAACTATAGTAGTAGTAGATGCAGCTAAGGCTTTCGACCAGGTGCATTGGGTATATTTGTGGGAGACATTAAGTAGCTTTGGTTTTCCGCAGAATGTGGTGAGGGCTGTGCAAAATCTTTATTATTGCCCCAGGGCTAAGGTGTTGGTAAACGGAGAACTGTCGAATTGGTTTAACATCTCAAGAGGAACAAGACAAGGCTGTCCCCTGTCCCCGCTTCTCTTCAATCTGTATATAGAGCTGTTCGCTAATTTGATCAGGGCACTATCTTCCCCTTCAAATCCTTAGGGTTTGAAGTTAAATTGGCTTTATATGCAGATGATCTGATCCTATACACCAGCAATCCGCAAGATGCAATTCCTAATCTGATGAGGAAGGGGGAGAGTTTCGGCCTAATCTCGGGGTATAAAGTGAATACGGAAAAAAACGAAATAATGGAATGGAATCAGAGTCTGAAGAGTCAGGGGGCCAAAACCCAAATGCGTTATCTTGGGGTATTGATTGCCCAGAAACTGGAGGATATTCCTAAAATAAACTGGAGGAAAGTTATTCAGGAGATCGGGAGTTTGTTGCTAAAATGGGCGAACCTACCTTTAAACATCTATGGTCGGGTAAATCTTATAAAAATGATTATTCTCCCAAAAATCACTTTTCTCTTTAATTCTATCCCTTTAACTTTTCAGAAGGAGGACATAGCTAAACTCCAGGGGAAAATAGGTAGTTTTATCTGGGCGTCAAAGGGTCCCAGGATAGCCTGGAAAAAGCTGAGAATGAGGTTAGAGGCAGGAGGATTGGCGTTACCAGACTTACTTGCTTATTGTTAAGCTTTCCACTTTAAGAATATTCGCATGCTTGCAAACTAGGACATCTATGGGCTTACTTTTTGAGGCTATGCTGGTTGATGTTTCCCAAGGCCAGCATCACTTCCTTTTTAAATATGGTGACCCAAAATTCTTTAAAAAGGTGAGGCTGAAGATTCTGAGGTCCGCTTTAAGAACTTGGATGTACGTGTGGAAAAGGTTGGGGGTCCCATATTTTTCATCACCGGCTCCGATTTGGGAATCCCCGGGTACCCCAGAATGCCTGAGGGATCAACTTAGTCAGCCTTTAAAGTCGGGGGCATATGTTATTGGGCAGATCTTAAAATGGACTCTAACTTAGTGAGCTGGGAAGTGCTAAGTAATTGCACTAAGGGACAATTGACACGGTTTAAATACTATCAATTATGTTCCTGGTGGGCAACACAAGACTGGGCACAAGAGGAGGAGGATTTGAAACTCGATCAGGTGATGAGGACTGATCAGTGGAAAAAGGAAATCTCCTTTTGGTATTGGGCCTTCCTGGAGACAGACGAGAAGATCGAAATTGAAATTTCAAATTTATGGGGTAAAGAGTTTGGCGATGAGGATTTGAATCAAATGTGGTATGATTCATATTGTATGTTACGAACAGTGGTAAAACCCGCATCGCTTAAACGTAACCATTTATTTATTACCTACAGAGTCTATTTGTCCCCAGCGAAGCTGTCAAGGGTTACAGGCAATACCTACAACTGCCCAAGATGCATGCTCGTAGCAGCGGATGACTTGCATTTGTTTATGCAATGTCCAAAATTTGTATCTTACTGGACCTCGGTTTGCGATTTTCTTGGGGAAATACTTGGTAAACAGATTAAGGTAAGCCCTCGCCTCATATTCTTTGGACTAAACCAAGAGGAAGAAGAACAGAGTAACATGGTTAGTTCCAAGTTTATGTTTTATGTGATCTTGCTGGCAAGGCGTGAGATCTGTAGGCTATGGAAATGTGAAAGTCCCCCATCCTTCACCGAGTGTCTTAAAGCATTATTTATACAAGTGAGTCTGATATGGCCTGCAATCCAAGGAGTAAAGATAAGATCTGTGCATCTTTGGTTGAGTGGAGAGAGACGGCAAGCGGGTCCAATGATTAAGCCACACATGCTGTCGGTCCTGGTCTCTCCTTTTCCTCTATGGTCTACGCATGTGAAGGAGATGGAAGTGGAAACAGCAGTATTCTTGTGGGGTACTATTCTTCCTCCCTCTTTCTTTCCCCCTTGGCTCCAGAGGGAGAAGAGTAATCCTAGCAAGAGAGTTGGCAGAATGAGGACAAAAAAAAAAACAATATTAAACCCCCACCCACCTCCCCCCTCCCCAGCAGCGGACAGCAGTAATAACATTCGTTATCTGGATTGACAGGCACACTGGCGCTGTTAATATAGTATAGGTGAGGAGGAGGCATTCACACTATCTACGCTAGGTGTCAACATGTCATGGGTGAGTGATTGTGTGGGCGCAGTGACGCCTTGGCTCTGGGCTATTGCCGAGGACATTTCTGTCAGCATCTGTCCCCATTCAGTCAGATCCCTTTCAGCATTTTCGTCAACTCTCACAGCCCCAAGGTGACATTCTTCTGCCGCACCCCATTCACGCATATCAGAGCACCATTTATCCAGTGTAGGGGGCGCTCAACGGATCCAGTTTTTTGCAATTCGTCTTTTTGCCAGAACCAATCCTAACAGTGCAAATTTAAGCCTTATACATGTCCCCTTCTTTGGGGTTGGGAATACGCCCAACAGGCACTGCTTTATAGTGGCTTCTATTTGCACTGTTGTAACAGAACGGAGAGTCTGTACCACTTGATTCCAATACTGCTGCAATCGTGTGCAAGTCCATGTCATATGGAGGATTGTGACAGGGTCCGTGCCGCATCGAGGACAGGATGGGACCAGGCCCATGGTGAACCGCGCACGGCGTTGTGGGGTCAGTTACATGCGATGCAAATAATGGAATAGGATAAGCTTGAATCTGGCATTACTTGTTGCTTCCGCCACCTGCTCCAGAGCTCTCTTCCATTCCCCGTTTGTCAAAGGTAGGGGTAAGTCTTCATCCCATTTTCCCCTGACTACCGTTAAATCAGCTGTACGGTCTTCCTTCAAGGCTTTGTATATACGCGATATCAGGGCCCTACTTGAACCTGTGTCTAACAGTGTTGCCAATATGTGCGATTCCTGTGGCTTCTCCGGGAAGGTGGTCCATATCTCACGGACAGGACGCGAGATTTTGGCGTACTGTAAGAAATGCCCTGCTGGTACCTGAAAGCAATCCTGAGCCTCGTCAAAAGTCAGGAAGTTTCCATTGTGGTACAGATCCCCTGCCGATATGCATCCTCCTTCAAACCATTTCGAAATATCCATAGATGCCCGAATGCTCTGAAATCCCTGTAGCCATCGGAGTGGGAGTGCTACAGCGTATGGTGCCTTGCGGAGCACTAAAGTGACTGCCTTCTCCCAGACCACAGCGACTTGCCTCACTATGTGGGGGCAATCTCTAGGGACCTCCGATCCCATCATTAAAAATCTTTGTAACTGTGACCCATCGTTCCATTCCCCCAGTAGCTCTTTGTCCATTGTGCGATCTTCCATACACCACTGCGCTGCATACTGTAACAATCCAGCCATACAGTATAACCTAAAATCAGGTAAACCCAAGCCCCCAGAGTCCATGCCCAGCTTGATCGTTTCTAGCTTCACTCTGCTCCTTCCCCCTGCCCACACCAGTGAAATCAGTAGGCTATTGAGTGTGTCAAATGTGGACTTCGGGATACTGCAGAAAGAATTCTGCAAGACATACAGGCAGCGGGGCAGCATCACCACTTTTGACACAGCAACCCTTCCCACGACAGACAGTGGGAGCTTGTTCCAGAATTGTACCGACTTTTTAAGTCCCGCAATGACCCTACCCATATTTAGCTCGTACTGGGCATCTGGCTGATGAGCTACCTGAATGCCCAGATATCTAAAATGATCCATCTCCCAAGTCAGTCCCACCTCGGGTAGGTCCAGGGGAGTCCCCCTCGTGAGGGCAGCTAACGGGAAGAGTATCATTTTCTGATGATTGATATAGAGACCAGAGGCAGCACCAAAGGAGGCCAGAGTCTCCAGGAGTACCGGGATCGCCTCCTCCGGCTGTCTAACATATAGGAGCGCGTCATCCGCATGCACTCCACTGTGCCATGTCACTCCTCAGTCCCACAGCCAGGGGTTCCATCGCCAGTGCAAAAAGCAGTGGCGATAGCTGGCACCCTTGTTGCGTGCCTCGTTCAATTTTTATAATATCCGATACCTGACCTCCATTTCGCACTCGGGCTCTTAGCCTATTGTAAAGCAGTTTATCCCACGCAATATATTCCTGTCCAAAACCCATTCTTCTCAGCACCTCCCAGAGATATTCCCACCATAGTGTATCAAAAGCTTTTTCAATATCCAAGGCAACAGCTGCCGCCCGGATGTCACTGTTAGCCACTGAGTGAAGGACATGAGACAACCGGTGTATATTCATGTGTGAACCCCTCCCAGGTATGAACCCACACTGATCCTCATGAACCAACGAGGTCACAACACTGCTCAATCTTATGGCCAGGACTTTAGCGAGCAATTTAGCATCTACCCCCAGCATGGATAAAAGTCTATATGAACCCGGGTCCTCCACATTCCGGCCAGGCTTAGGAAGCATGATTATCTGTGCCTCCCTCATAGACTGCGGTAGACACCCAGCCAGTTTAGCCTCCTGTAAGATTTCTAATAGGCATGGAAGCAAGACGTCAGCATACGTCTGGTAGAATTCCACAGGAATTCCATCCGGCCCTGGTGACTTAAGACGGGCCATGGCTCGCAACGCCTCCCGTAGTTCTTCTAGGCAGATTGCTGCCTCCGGTTCTTCCCTCTGCTCATCCGTGAGGCGCGGGAGGGGAACACCTGGAAGATACCCCCTATCTACAGGCCGTTCCGTCTCTGGGACCTCACTATATGTTGCAGCTAGGTGGTGAATAGCACCTGTTTAATACTGGCCTGTGTAGTCGCCATATCGCTGTCAGGGCAGTGCAACGTCAGTTTCAGCGGGGGTGGGCGCTCCCACTTCAATAACCACGCCAACAGTCTCCCGGATCGGTCACCCTCTCTATGTAAGAGTTGGCGATATCCCGGGTGAACTAACAGTCCAACCTATCCCAGATCTCACCAACCTGGCGTTGTGCCTGCAAGAGTGAACCATGATCCTGTGCTGACACTCTCTCCCCGTTTTGTAGCATAGCCAGTCTATCCTCTGCGGCTGCCAATTCTGACTCAAATCTCTTCCTGGTGCCTCCCACCCTGGACAAACAGTCCCCTCTGGTAACCACCTTGAACGCATCCCATTCCACGCCCCTAGTCTTGGTGGTCGACCAGTTAGAGGCGAAATAACCTGTAATGACTTCTCTGAGCTCCTCTTTAAATAACAGATCGCGTAACGTGGTCGGCTGTAAACGCCACAGCAGGACTCTTGGCCTATGTCTTTCCGGTCCCCACTCCAACAATACCGGAGCGTGGTCTGATAAAAACCGGCCCAACATCTCAGTACATGCTACCGCACCACACGCCTCCCAGGAAAGCAGAAAAAGGTTGAGTCTGATATACACCTCGCAGGCCGGTGAATAACAAGTATAGCCTTGGTCCCCCATGTGTGTTTCGTGCCATATATACACACAGTTTAGCCTACTCATCACCTCTCTCAAGGAATTCGACATGTGGGACTTTGTGTGTTGTTTTGGCAGCTGTCTATCCAATAGGCCATCCAACACGCAATTAAAATCACCAGCCCCTATTACAGGGATCATATAAACGGGAGAAGAAGGCTCTCCACAACACCATAGAACTCACCATCATCCACGTTGTGGGCGTAAACATTTGCCAGGCATACCTCTACAACATCGTGCTCACCATACACTATTACATATCTGCCCTCTATGTCCGCCAATTAGTTACGCAATTTAAACAGAACCTGTGGGGCCACCCAGATAGCCACTCCCCTAGCATAAGAAGAGTAGGTAGATGCAAGCAGCTGTCCTCTCCATTTCTTGTGAAGTTTTTGTATCTCAGTGTTAGACCTGTCAGCCCTAGGGTGGTCTTTCCCTGTTTTTTTTCCCTTTTGACCTCATTTTTGCCACCATATTTTTACTGGACCTAGGTCTCCGGGCACCTTGCCACTGCTAGCCAGTGCTGAGGTGCAGGTGCTCTCTCTCACTCAAGATGGCTGCCACAGGCCCCTGCTACTGCAGAGGGGCCTTACACGCATACACACTAGTAGCCAGGGTCAGGCTGGGACATAGGGATACAGTATCCATTCCATCCCCGCCTCTGGGCCACATAGCCAGGCATGTAGAAGGTTCCAGAACCTTCCGGGCTGTGGGAGGAGTTATGTTTTGCCGCCTTTGGGAGAGTCACCTGACCTAGGGGTATAAAAGGCTTGGAGGGAAAACTTTCTAGTCAGTTGATGAGGCACCACTGAACCTGGGAGAACCTCCGCCGGAGTATAGGCTTTAGGGCCTAGGGGGAGACCTACACTACTGCTGCTGACAGGGCTGAGGCCCTGCTGTAGTAAGATAGCTGAGGAACGCCCACCACCCACTGACCTTGCCCAGTGTGAGGGGACCCAGGGAACCACCTTCAGCGTGCGGGGAGGAACATCAAGCACTCCCAGACCACCAACTCATCCCCCCCTCATGAGAAGAAACTTCTGACAAGAAACTTTGACAAGAAACTTATAATAAGGAACTTCTGACAAGAAACTCCTGACAAGAAGCGCCTAAGAAGCAACCAAGCTGGAGCAGTCGCCAGACACCTTAATTTGAGGAGGCCTGACCGTCCAGCCAGGCCTGAAGCCTAAACTGCCCAACTGGGGATCACCAGGTAAAGCGCCGTACCCTGAAGCGCTAGACCTTCACCCCCTATTCATTTCTGCCTGCTGCTGGGCTGCCCCCAAGTACTTTTCCAGTCAGCCCTGCCCACAGGCTGCTGGTGCGCCCTGCTTTCTGCCACCCCTCAGGTCACTGACCTTGTGTGGTGATCACCGCCGCGGCCGCCGCTGCCTGAGGAGAAGTGCCGTGTGGTGAGGTGCGCCGTCGCGCCCTCACCGAAGGGAGCGCTGAGGTGAGGGAAGCCCCTCAAGTATATGTGGTGAGGTGTGCCGTCCGCGCCCTCACCGAAGCCTCTATAAATTTCCCCAAATTGTTGCCACCGGGCCCTGGGCCCCATCGCCGCCGTCGCGGCCGAAGAAATCACCCCTGCCGCCGTCGCGGCCGAAGAAATCGCCATCGCCGCCGTCGCGGCCGAAGAAATCACCCCCGCCGCCGTCGCGGCCGAAGAAATCGCCATCGCGGCCTAGCGCGACCAGCGAGGCCTCCAGGCCCCGCCGACGCCGTCTCCAAGCAGCCGGGGACACCGGCCGCGCCCCCAGGAAGGCCGCGCAGCGATTGGGCGCCGGCTCCGGTCACGCCCCCAGCGCCGACGGAGGCCCAGGAAGAGCCCCGGCCGTGCAGAGGGAGACGGGGAGCCGGCCGGAGAGGACTGCTGGCTCCCGCTCCCTATCCCCGAAGTCCCTGAGCCCGCGCAACTTCACTTACCTGATCCCGGGGGCCGGAGGAAGGTGATCCCGGCCCCCGCAACGTGCGCGCAGTTCATTCCCTGATCCCGGGGGCCGGAGGAAGGTGATACCGGCCCCCGCAACGTCCCGACAGTCCGGCCTGAAGGCCGAGGTACCCCGACCGGGCCCCGCCCTCCAGAACACGGGCCGGGCCTGGGGGAGTGCCAGTCGCTAGAGAAGCGCGACCAACGAACAAGCAACAGGTGAGCCCAGGAGGCCCCTAGGGCCCACAAAACGCCACTGGGGGCCGGGGGCCACCATTAACCCCATAATTAATTGTGTAACTTTCCCCATGAGGCGAGGCCCCGGAGAGGAGTGGGCCTAGCCTAGAGTTAACCCCTAAGGGTCATAGAAGCCCCAGGATACAGGACATGTTGAGGGGTTCCCTACAGTATTTATTAATTTATTGCAGATGCCTGTTGTAATTACTGCCTAGGCCATGCTTTTAACTACTAAGTCTTTACCACAGGGGGAAAGTGTTTAATTGAATTGAGCTGAAGTGTACACCGCCAAGAGTTGAAGTGTTTTATGTTACAGGTGTACTGGAATTGCGACGCCCACTGTACTGAATGTGGGCGCGCCTAGATTAATGCAGGCCTATTTAAATGTAACGTGAAAAGCCTTCTTTTAAGTAATTGAATATGCTAAAGTGAACTGCATGTTTAGGCCCATGTTTTATTAACGTACCTTGAGATCATTATTAAGTGCTACGTTTAGGAGATAATTCCTGCGGCCTCTTAGTGGCCTACAATGTTGATGAGCTATGATGCTTTATTTAAAATGTGCACCAGTTGAGTAATGCAATGAATTTGAATGTAGATCTGAATTAATCTGCCTCATCTGATGCCAACTTAATTTATATATAAAAGATCTTGATTTTAAATACACAAGCCTGGTGTGGTGTCATGTTATTGCGTTCGCATTTCTGAGTCAAAGTAAGAGTGTGCTGCACAACTGCCTTACACATTGCCTTCGCGTGCTTTCCCGCTTCGCGCCATGCTACCGTGGCGGACTCGGTAAACCCGGTTCCAACATTTGGTGTTCAGCGGTTGGATAAGGACTGGTGTTTGTGCAGCACCCTACAGTGACTCAGTGTGCGCCGCAATTAGACACCTATTGTAATGCAAGTGCTAGGAATTCTTTTGTAATTGCCGATTGTGTACATTCCTGCGTTAGACCTGTTACCTACAGTCTAGAACCCTTTCCTTAAATTGTCTGGGACCCCACCTAGGAGGATGGAGTTTGAGTTAGCCAACCTAGAAAGGTATACGGTGACACAGCTCAAGGAGTTCTGCCTAGAGAGGGGGGTGGCCGTCAAGCGAGGCGCCAGGAAGGAGGTGCTTCAGAAAGCTTTGAGGGCATGGGTAATGGCCCACCCGGAGGGAAGAGGGGACGAGGAGCAGGGGGAGGCAGACAACCCAGGAGAACTGGACCTACTGCACATTGATGTTAGCGAGAATGTGTTGCCAGGAAGACGTTCCAGGGCAGGCAGTAGTGCGTCAGGGGGGAGTTTGTCGCCAGAGGAATTTGAGGACAGAAGGGAGCAGAGGCAATTAACATTAGAACTTGCTAGGATGGAAAGGGAGCGAGAACAGGCAAGGCTAGCCATGGAGGAAAGGAAGCTTGTACATGAGCTTAGCCTGAAGGAACTAGAGCTCCGGACCTTGCAGATGGAGATGCAGGGCAAAGTGAATGGTGGCAGCGTACCTGCTGGGGTTCCACAGGAGCCCAAATTCTATTTACCCAGAGAGGTGATGGCCAGTTTTAGTGTAGGTGATGACATCGACAAGTGGTTGGCGGCATATGAGGTGGCTCTGGTGGCCCATAGAGTTCCTGAGAGCTACTGGGGGGGAGGTCTTTACAGGTACATACCTCCACTAGTAAGGGACACACTCTTAACTTTGGATATGGGGGAGCAGACTAACTACCCTATCATGAAGGAGGCCCTGCTCAAGAAGTTTGGCCTCACCCCAGAGAAGTACCGCCAAAAGTTCCGCAACAGCCACAAGCTTCACACACAAAACTGGGTGGATTTTTTTGATTATGCCCGGAAGGCATTGGAGGGTTGGGTGCGTGGCAGCAACGTTGACAATTACAAAGGGCTGTACGACCTATTCTTGAGAGAGCACCTCCTAGAGAAATGTTTTCCGGAGCTGCGCCAGTACTTGGTGGACCGCAAGCTGACCAATCCTAGGGAGCTTGCAGAGGAGGCAGACACGTGGGTCAGCACTCGGGTGTCCCACAAGGGAGCCGGGGCGGACCCCCCGAAAGGTGGACAGGGGCTCCCCCAGAAGAAAGAGGGGGAGATAAAAAGAGGGAGTTCTTTAAAGGTCCCCAAAATAGACCGCCTGGGAGAGGGGTAGGTTCCCCATCCCAATCTGGATCCCAGAAACCCACTTATCCTGACAGGAGTCAGCAGCCCAGAACTGTCCGGTGCTACGAGTGCGGGGAGGTTGGACATTACAAGGGGGATCCCCAGTGTCGCAAGAGAACCCCAGCCCCCACAGGAGGTAAGAGCCCCGGGGTGGCCAGTGTAGCGCTTGGGGAGGAGTTGTCCCTAGGTAGGGGAGGTGAGTGGACAGGCTTGACCTTAGTTTCCCTGGGGGATAGAGAGATCATCCCACGGGTTCAGGTACCCGCGAACACTGCCAAGTATCGGCAGAGGGTCCTGGTGAACGGGGAGGAGGTGGAGGCTCTGAGGGACACAGGTGCCAGCATGACGATGGTGAGACGTCAGCTGGTGTCCCCAGAGCAGGTGATTCCTGAGGAATTCCACCCGGTTGTTATGGCTGATAATAGCCTGGGTCATTACCCCGTGGCCCAAGTTCCCTTTGAGTGGGGAGGAGTATCAGGTCTGTTGAAGGTTGCGGTGAGCCCTGCCATGCCAGTTGACTGTCTGCTGGGCAACGACTTGGAACATACTGCCTGGAGGGAGGTAGAGTTCAATGCCCATGCTGAGATGTTGGGATTACCAGGATGGACTTGCGTCGTCACGCGGTCCATGGCTGCCCGACAAGGAACTCAGCTGGGGTTGGAGCCTGAAATAATGGCCCAGCCCACTGCTGGACGAGGAGATGTCCAGGAGGAGACACCCGGTGAGATGGATGGGGAGCCCGCGGAGGTGACCCCGGAGTCCGCTGAGGTGGTTGGTGTTCCCGTGGGGGACCTGCCGACCCCTGCAGAGTGGCAGGTGGAAGGAGGGCCTACCCGGGAGGAATTTTGCCGGGCGCAGAAGGAGTGCCCTACGCTTGAAGGCATGCGGCAACAGGCCGAAGCCCAAGCAGCTGGAACAGAGACTGGTAACTACCATGTCTACTGGGAGGATGGTCTCCTCTACAGTGAGCCTAAGGCTCCGGTGCATGGGTCATCAAGGGCCGTGGTGGTCCCCCAATGCTACCGAGCCTTTCTGCTAGAGTTGGCACACGAAATACCACTAGCAGGACACCTGGGCCAAGACAAGACGTTTGCGCGTCTGGTCCCACATTTTTACTGGCCCAGGATGCGCGTCACTTCTGACACTTTTTGCAAGACTTGCACCACTTGCCAAGCGAGCGGCAAGACAGGGACTAAAGTGAAGGTCCCTCTGGAACCTCTCCCAGTTGTCGATACCCCTTTTGAGCGGGTAGGGATTGACATTGTCGGGCCATTGGACCCGCCGACTTCTGCAGGACATAGGTTCATTTTGGTGCTGGTAGACCACGCCACCCGGTACCCAGAGGCAATCCCTCTGAGGACCATCACTGCACCGGTGGTGGCGCGGGCCCTGATGGGGATTTTTACCCGAGTGGGATTCCCCAAGGTCGTGGTGTCAGATAGGGGCACGAATTTCATGTCGGCCTACATGCAGGCCATGTGGAAGGAGTGTGGAGTGACCTACCGGTTCTCCACTCCTTACCACCCCCAGACGAACGGGCTCGTGGAGCGCTTTAACAAAACCTTGAAGGGGATGATCAGGAGCCTACCCGAGGACTTGAGAAGGAAGTGGGACGTCCTCTTACCCTGTCTGCTCTTCTCCTACCGAGAGGTGCCGCAGAAGGGGTCGGTTTCAGCCCCTTTGAGCTGCTCTATGGCCACCCCGTTCGGGGGCCCCTCAGTCTTGTCAAGGAGGGGTGGGAGAAGTCTTCCTCGAAGCTTCCCCGTGATGTGGTCAGCTATATGCTGGCATTCCGCAGCCAAGTGGCCAAGCTGTGGAAGGAGGCCTCGGACAATCTAGAGGCAAGTCAAGCCGTCATGAAGAAATGGTATGACCGGAACGCGCGGACGGTAGAGTTAGACGCTGGACAGAAGGTGTGGGTCATGGAGCCAGGAGAGCTTAGCGCCCTCCAGGACCGGTGGACTGGGCCGTTTGAGATCTTGGAAAGGAGAGGCCAGACCACATATGTCGTCGATGTGAAGACCCCACGTCAACCCCACAGGGTGTTCCACGTCAACCGCCTGAAGCCCCACCAGGAGCGTTCAGAACTCACTCTCCTAATGATAACAGATGGAAGTGAGGAGGAGGAGAGTGAGCCTCTTCCAGACCTTCTGGCGGCCCATGAGAAGGATGGTTCGGTAGAGGGAGTGGTCCTCGCCCCATCCTTGACCCCAGAGCAACAGAGGGACTGCCGCCAGGTCTTGGGGCAGTACGCCTCGTTGTTCTCCCTCACGCCTGGAATCACGCACCTGTGTACCCATGATGTGGACACAGGGGACAGTCCGCCAGTAAAAACCAAGTCTTACCGGCTGTCCGATAAAGTCAAGGCTAGTATCCAGGGTGAGGTTACCAAGATGCTAGAACTGGGGGTGATTGAGCCTTCCAGTAGCCCTTGGGCTAGTCCGGTGGTGTTGGTGCCGAAAGCGGCCCCACCGGGCACCACACCAGAACTTCGGTTCTGTGTGGATTACCGCGGACTCAACTCAGTCACAAAGACCGACGCTCACCCGATCCCTCGGGCGGATGAGCTCATTGACCGGCTGGGAGCAGCCCGGTATTTGAGTACCATTGATTTGACGTCAGGCTATTGGCAGATAGCCATGGCGGAAGGAGCAAGGGAGAAGACTGCGTTCTCCACCCCCGAGGGCCACTTTCAATTTCGGGTGATGCCCTTCGGGTTGAAAAATGCTCCAGCCACTTTCCAGCGGTTGGTGAACCAGGTGCTGTCTGGCCTAGAGGCCTTCTCTGCTGCCTACCTGGATGACATAGCTGTCTTCAGTAGCAGCTGGGAGGACCATCTGGAGCATCTCCAGGAGGTGCTACAGGCTCTGCAACGGGCTGGTCTAACCATCAAGGCCAGCAAGTGCCAGATTGGACAGGGATCTGTCGTGTACCTGGGACATCTGGTGGGCGGAGGTAAGGTGCAACCCCTCCAAGCCAAGATTGAGACCATCTTGGCCTGGGAGCCCCCAAGACCCAAACAGAGGTCCGGGCTTTTCTCGGCCTCACGGGGTATTACCGCCGGTTCGTCAAGGGATATGGAACCATCGTGGGCCCATTGACGGAATTGACTTCAAAGAAGCAGCCACGCAGAGTCATCTGGACGGCTGCCTGCCAGGAAGCCTTTGAGACCCTCAAACGTGCAATGTGCACCGCACCGGTGCTCAGGACTCCAGACTTTGGACGGGAATTTATTGTACAGACAGACGCTTCTGAGCATGGCATAGGAGCTGTGCTCTCGCAGCTGAATGACGATGGCCAAGACCAGCCAGTGGCCTTCATTTCCCGAAGACTACTCCCCCGGGAACAGCGGTGGAGTACCATCGAACGAGAAGCCTTTGCCGTGGTTTGGGCTGTAAAGAAGTTGAGGCCATACCTTTTTGGTTGTCACTTCCTGATCCAGACCGACCACAGACCCCTTCGCTGGCTCATGCAGATGAGAGGCGAAAACCCCAAATTGTTGAGGTGGTCCATTTCCCTCCAGGGGATGGACTTTCGGGTGGAACATCGACCCGGTGTAGACCACGCCAACGCTGACGGTCTCTCCCGGTTTTTCCGCCTTAGCGAAGAGAACTCCCTAGAGGTTGGGAAGCTCTCCCCTCTTTCGGCTGGGGGGACGCGTGTTAGACCTGTCAGCCCTAGGGTGGTCTTTCCCTGTTTTTTTCCCTTTTGCGCCTCATTTTTGCCACCATATTTTTACTGGACCTAGGTCTCCGGGCACCTTGCCACTGCTAGCCAGTGCTGAGGTGCAGGTGCTCTCTCTCACTCAAGATGGCTGCCACAGGCCCCTGCTACTGCAGAGGGGCCTTACACGCATACACACTAGTAGCCAGGGTCAGGCTGGGACATAGGGATACAGTATCCATTCCATCCCCGCCTCTGGGCCACATAGCCAGGCATGTAGAAGGTTCCAGAACCTTCCGGGCTGTGGGAGGAGTTATGTTTTGCCGCCTTTGGGAGAGTCACCTGACCTAGGAGTATAAAAGGCTTGGAGGGAAAACTTTCTAGTCAGTTGATGAGGCACCACTGAACCTGGGAGAACCTCCGCCGGAGTATAGGCTTTAGGGCCTAGGGGGGAGACCTACACTACTGCTGCTGACAGGGCTGAGGCCCTGCTGTAGTAAGATAGCTGAGGAACGCCCACCACCCACTGACCTTGCCCAGTGTGAGGGGACCCAGGGAACCACCTTCAGCGTGCGGGGAGGAACATCAAGCACTCCCAGACCACCAACTCATCCCCCCCCCCTCATGACAAGAAACTTCTGACAAGAAACTTTGACAAGAAACTTATAATAAGGAACTTCTGACAAGAAACTCCTGACAAGAAGCGCCTAAGAAGCAACCAAGCTGGAGCAGTCGCAAGACACCTTAATTTGAGGAGGCCTGACCGTCCAGCCAGGCCTGAAGCCTAAACTGCCCAACTGGGGATCACCAGGTAAAGCGCCGTACCCTGAAGCGCTAGACCTTCACCCCCTATTCATTTCTGCCTGCTGCTGGGCTGCCCCCAAGTACTTTTCCAGTCAGCCCTGCCCACAGGCTGCTGGTGCGCCCTGCTTTCTGCCACCCCTCAGGTCACTGACCTTGTGTGGAGATCACCGCCGCGGCCGCCGCCGCCTGAGGAGAAGTGCCGTGTGGTGAGGTGCGCCGTCGCGCCCTCACCGAAGGGAGCGCTGAGGTGAGGGAAGCCCCTCAAGTATATGTGGTGAGGTGCGCCGTCCGCGCCCTCACCGAAGCCTCTATAAATTGCCCCAAATTGTTGCCACCGGGCCCTGGGCCCCATCGCCGCCGTCGCGCCGAAGAAATCACCCCGCCGCCGTCGCGGCCGAAGAAATCGCCATCGCCGCCGTCGCGGCCGAAGAAATCACCCCCGCCGCCGTCGCGGCCGAAGAAATCACCATCGTGGCCTAGCGCGACCAGCGAGGCCTCCAGGCCCCGCCGACGCCGTCTCCAAGCAGCCGGGGACGCCGGCCGCGCCCCCAGGAAGGCCGCGCAACGATTGGGCGCCGGCTCCGGTCACGCCCCCAGCGCCGACGGAGGCCCAGGAAGAGCCCCGGCCGTGCAGAGGGAGACGGGGAGCCGGCCGGAGAGGACTGCTGGCTCCCGCTCCCTATCCCCAAAGACCCTGAGCCCGCGCACTTCACTTACCTGATCCCGGGGGCCGGAGGAAGGTGATCCCGGCCCCCGCAACGTGCGCGCAGTCATTTCCCTGATCCCGGGGGCCGGAGGAAGGTGATACCGGCCCCCGCAACGTCCCGACAGTCCGGCCTGAAGGCCGAGGTACCCCGACCGGGCCCCGCCCTCCAGAACACGGGCCGGGCCTGGGGGAGTGCCAGTCGCTAAAGAAGCGCGACCAACGAACAAGCAACAGGTGAGCCCAGGAGGCCCCTAGGGCCCACAAAACGCCACTGGGGGCCCGGGGCCACCATTAACCCCATAATTAATTGTGTAACTTTCCCCATGAGGCGAGGCCCCGGAGAGGAGTGGGCCTAGCCTGGAGTTAACCCCTAAGGGTCATAGAAGCCCCAGGATACAGGACATGTTGAGGGGTTCCCTACAGTATTTATTAATTTATTGCGGATGCCTATTGTAATTACTGCCTAGGCCATGCTTTTAACTGCTAAGTCTTTACCACAGGGGGAAAGTGTTTAATTGAATTGAGCTGAAGTGTACACCGCCAAGAGTTGAAGTGTTTTATGTTACAGGTGTACTGGAATTGCGACGCCCACTGTACTGAATGTGGGCGCGCCTAGATTAATGCAGGCCTATTTAAATGTAACGTGAAAAGCCTTCTTTTAAGTAATTGAATATGCTAAAGTGAACTGCATGTTTAGGCCCATGTTTTATTAACGTACCTTGAGATCATTATTAAGTGCTACGTTTAGGAGATAATTCCTGCGGCCTCTTAGTGGCCTACAATGTTGATGAGCTATGATGCTTTATTTAAAATGTGCACCAGTTGAGTAATGCAATGAATTTGAATGTAGATCTGAATTAATCTGCCTCATCTGATGCCAACTTAATTTATATATAAAAGATCTTGATTTTAAATACACAAGCCTGGTGTGGTGTCATGTTATTGCGTTCGCATTTCTGAGTCAAAGTAAGAGTGTGCTGCACAACTGCCTTACACATTGCCTTCGCGTGCTTTCCCGCTTCGCGCCATGCTACCGTGGCGGACTCGGTAAACCCGGTTCCAACACTCAGCATCTAATAAATGTGTTTCCTGTAACATAGCAATGAGGGCGACCTGACGCCGCAGATATATTTGTACTCTGTATCGTTTAACAAACAAATTTAGCCCCCTCACATTCCATGTCATGATTTTGTGTTGTCCCATGTCATCCAGCCCATACCTGTCTTATTCAATGTGTGTACGGCATGTGCATTGCCACCATCGCTGCCAGAGAGAACTGTAAACCGAACATTTAACCCGAACCCCCCCGGGTAGACACTGTACAAACAAAGCGTGCATCCCCACATAGTCTCCCCGCCTCTCTCCCCCTGTGCCGGATCCGCTCATTACCGTGTACCTCCAACCAATCCCATGGCACCTCCGAGGTCGCAAAGAAGAGCGCCCGATCTGCATGTAGGACCTTCAGCTTTGCAGGGTAAAGGAGCATATATTGTAGATTCATGGCTCGCATCTTTTGTTTCACACGAATAAAGGACGCTCTCTGCTGCTGAACCAAACGAGTGTAATCTGGGAATATACGGATCTTTTGATTACAGAAGGCAGGTTCTCCTTCCTGTCTGGCCGCTTTAAGAATGGAATCTCTGTCTTTAAAGTTTAACATTTTTGCTATTAGGATCCTGGGTTGAGCCCCTGGTGGCGCCATAAGGGCCCGGTGTGCCTGCTCCACAATAAAGATCGGGGAGAGCTCAGCTGTAGGGAGTGCCTCTTTGACCTATTTCTCCAGAAAGGTTTCCGGCTCTTTTCCCTCCACACCCTCTGGGAATCCCACGAAACTCAGATTACATCTGCGGGAGCGCCCTTCAGCATCTTCAGCCCGGCGCTCCAGAGCCTCCGTCTCACTTGAGAGTTCAGCTACAGTTGCCTTAAGTGTGGCTACTTCGGTCTGTATCTCACTGACCTTTTGTTCTGTGGCCAATGAGCAGTCCGTGACAGTGCGGAGGTCAGCGCACAACAGTCCGACATCTGTTGATACAGCATCTATTTTAGCCTGGACAGTCGCACTAGAAGCTTCAATTGCCGCAAGAATCTGTGTCCCTGTAGGCTCCGGTCGATCCGCGTCAGCCCCTGTATGAATCGCTTGTATTTGATCAGTTCTCAGTGGGGCCCCCTGCACCGTATAATGGTCCATTTTCAACTGCTGTGCCACCCTTGCAGGTCTATCTTTGCCCCTTGGCGCGGCTCTCCTCCCAGCAGCGGAGGGAGCCAGACGTCCGCCCGCACCCTAGCTCTGCGTGACAAAGGTGGGCCTTATTCCCTTTCAACTTTGGTAGCCACGTGTGTAGGTGCTCTTGACGAGGTAGGAACTCTGTGACACCTGCGGGAGGAGTAGCAGATCTGGGGGCCACCTCAGCCCTATGTGCGTACTGCGCACTTCTGGACAGTTGAAGTTATGTCCTATGGGCCCTCTGCACCCCATATTGTTGTCCTATCTTGCTAGGGTACAATAGGCCTCGTTGCATTCGCCACTGCAATTTTTATTACTAGGGCGACTCTGCCGTGTACCCCATCAGTCTGTTCAGGGCCTCCCATCCCGATTGCTGGCACCCGACACACTGGTGCCGCAGACGCTCTATGGCCGGCACTTCTCGTAACCTTCAGGCCCAATCGCTGCCACTTGAAGAAATATACGTGCCCAGAGTGTAATTTTGGCGCTGGGGCAGCGGCCTTATTCATACATGTTCCTTTATTTAGTCATTTTATTGACCCCCGCTGTCCCTTCACAGCTGGGGCCCTTTGCTCATCTGGGCCCACCAGGGTTAGCCTCTCCGCTCTAGGCCCAGTCTCATCTCCTCTACCTTGGGGGTCCAGGATCAGATCCGGTTTGGTCCCACCATCTGCGTGTGCCCCGCACCACATCGGACCACCTCCACCAGCACCGCCACAACACCGCCGACCTCTCCTCACTTGGTCATCACTGGGTATTGGGGCGGAGCCAGGCCCACGATGCGAGTATGTTCCTGCGCTGGAGCAGCGGCGCTCAATATCACAGCCACTCTTGGCCCCCACCGGAGGCCGCGTCTCAGTCTCTAAAACCAGCGGGCGCAGGGCCGATTCCGCAGGCCCGGGGAACAGGGCGGCACCAGGCGACTCCAGGCCTCGTGGCTTACAGGCGCCCCCTTTCCCCGCCAGACTGCAGGCGTCCCGCACCCCCCTTGGCAGGGCTCCAACACTGTGGAGGGGGCCGGACACGTCTCCTTCTCACCTCGTTAGCCCACGTTCCTCAAGTACTCAGCCTCAGATAGTGAGTGGAGCGTCCTCATGCGTAACCACCCCTCCGACTCCAGTCCAAGCCAGGCCCCGGCTCCGATCGCCCGGCAGGCCCGCTCGCAGCTCCGTCCTCTCAAACCCTGAGCGTAAGTTTGCAAGCGGAGAGGCAGCAAGGAATATCCACAGACCCAGCTGCCTCGATCTGGGGCAGGGAGGCCAGCAATCCCGCCCTGCAGCCAGCCAGCAACCGCCAGGCTCCCAGCCACACCTCAGATTACTCCGTGCCTGGGGAAGCGCAGGCCCAACACTCGACCCCTCGATTTTTTGGTGTTTTCTCCTCCACCACAGGTGGATACACCATTAAGGCGCCCGCAGGCCCGGACAGGCAGGATAATGCAGGATTATTACACAGGTGGTCGCGGAGCTCCTTAGGCTGCGTCCACTCCGGTCGCCATCGTGGCCACACCAGCACGGTCCATACTATAAGATAATTTCAAGTTAGGGTTCAAAAGATCCTGAAGGAGGAGGAGTTTTATTTGAAATTAAAGAACGTTTTCTGCTCCTACCATAAACATAAATTCAATGATATGGCAACCTTTATACCAATATTAGTCTTAAATTGAAACCCACACTCAACACCAAATCTTGAGAAGGGAACACAATTTTGGTTAAAAATAAGCAACAATAGTGCTGGGCCTTTAACATACAAAGAATTCTGAGAAGAAAACTAAACAAACTGCAAGAATCTTTCTCTGTGCATCAAATGACCTCTTTCGAAAAAGGCTGTATATATAAATGCTTCTGTTTCTTTTAGAATCTTTTCAGTGTTTTTTGTTCATGAAATCCCTTGCCAGCATCAGGAAAAAGGCTTCATATTCATATCAGGAAGACGTTCGTCTATCACAGTGCACTGCCTACTTAGCACATGGATTGTCTTGAAGGGCAGAAAGCTGTTATGTTAAGTCATTATCACCCATGTCCTGCTCTACAGCAGAACTTCATCCCATGCTAAATAAGCCTTTCACAGCAAAAGAGATAAAGTGAAAACGGTGACACGCTCCTACATCACCTCAACACTTTTTCAAGAACAGGCGAGGCATGAGACTCCCCATTAAAAGAAACACTGTAGCTCTTTGTCATAAGCATTTCACATTTCTGTAAAATAGATAAATTTGCTCCCCCTTCAATAAATCTGTCATCACATGTTTTTTCTTAATTGTAAAGGCATAAATCTCCTCAGCGGGTTCTTTGAAAGGCTTACATGTCAGCTAACAGGCTGAAAATAATCTCTTTCTTCAGGCTTCTGATGCAGCGGATACAATGAAAACTATTTCTCCTAGGTCACTTATCGGTCATCCAGGCGCGACTTATATTTCTCACATCCACATGACGATGGGGCCCATGACATCGCCTAACAAACACACACACACACACACACCTGGATTTCCTCTACACCTTTACGAATCTATACTCCTAGGAGAAAGAAAAACTAAATGAAAATCATCATGATGTACCGCTGGAAGGAGCCGGGATACCTTATTACCTTAACCTATCGCTTTCTTAGTTATTTCTTAAGATATTCCTGCTCATTGTTTTGTCGATGGATCATCTAGTGAAAATCAGTTGATAGTGATCAAGACCAGCTAAATCACAATAACTAATTACTAATTTCACAACCATTTAGTAAATAATCACTGAGTCGTTTGATTTAAGAATTTCAAAATTTATATAATTTTAAAGGCATGGAAAAGAATTTAGACTTTATTATTCAATTATTCATACATTATTAAATCAAATATTTATTAAGCAAAATCAATTTTATTGCAGAAAGGAAATTTTGTCATGAGGAAAAATCCTAATTAACCTGCCTATCTT
The DNA here is from genome assembly GCA_963921515.1 of Calotriton arnoldi. Lineage (NCBI taxonomy): Eukaryota > Metazoa > Chordata > Amphibia > Caudata > Salamandridae > Calotriton > Calotriton arnoldi. The sequence continues at coordinate 16,720 of CAWUFW010012325.1, read as the reverse complement.
CCTAATTTAGCCTAATGATTTCTAACCTAAGTTTAAAGTTGAAAAATAACCTGATTCTCATACTCAACTGGAAAAATAAAACAGCAACAGAAACTTCAGCTCGTCAGCATCAGCTACCGCAACCCGTCTCATCTAACAGTCTTTCAGCATCTCCCGCTCAGTAAATGGATCGATCTGGAACTCCAAGCACTGGAAGCCACCAACTACCCCTCCCACTAAGAGTAGGCCTACTTATACCCTAATTCTAACTTTGCTAACTAAATTGTTGCAACATTAATAACGCGCTTTTCTTTCATTGGTCCACTCAGTTCATTTATTCAGTTTTAATCAAATTCTCCCGGATCCAGCTTGTTCTTCTGGAATGCATATGTTCATTTCCTTTCTCACAGTTCATGACATGTTTCCATCCGCTTCGATCAGTACATTTGTAACTTCTTTCGATACATTCGAGAACTCTGCAGGCATTGTCCTTTCTCTTAAAACTGTTTCCCACGATTCTCTGCTGATCACCACGGCACATTATCAGTTCAAATAGGTCACATCAGCCTTGACCATTCTTGCATCCTAGCCTTTCAGCACCATCACGTGGTCAGTCTTTCTCCAACTTTTTCTCCCTTGTCATGTGTATTCTCAGCGCATGCGTACTCTAATAAACGGCAGCCATTTTATATCGCCACTCGATTAGACTTAGAAGCACTATTTAGAAATAAACAAAACATAATTAAAATAGAGAAACATAGCCTTTTCGTTTCCCTCCCGTCATCTACGTACCCCAATTAGTTATTACCTAGCAGAAAGCAACATTTAAGCTGTTCCTTACTTACCATCACTATTGTTTTTGCAACGTCACGTTTTATATTCTATGAAGCACGAATCATGCATTTATTATTTATTTAGTACGCAATTATTTTTATGTTATAATTAGACACACAGACATTTGTAAATAGATTATTCAGCACACATACTTGCGTGTTACCCTTCCCTCACATACATTGTTGATTAATACATTTAAACGAACATATTTATTAATTATTTATAAAATTTGTTAGGGGTTACATTTTTTCATTTACTCTGCTCCATCAACTCCCCCTTTGGTGATTTTTAAATCACCACATAAAACCCAAGTTATACTTCTTTTTCAGGCAGCATATGTCTTTCATCCTTTTGCTTTTTGTTAGTTATACATCTGTTTCCATTTCATCTTGTCTTCTTGTCTCTTTATACATACTTTCTTTCATTTTCTCTAACTCAATTTCACCCATTTCTCTCTCTCTCTCTTTCATTATTCTGTTATTTCTTTTTATCTTATTTTGTCTTATTTTTCTTTTTATACACGTTATTACAATTTTCAACACCATGGCTAACAATATTGCTACAGTTGCTATTATTATAACTTTCCCTATCATTAGTCTACTCATTCTTGTTAACCAATTTGCTACTGAAGAAAACCCTCTACCAAGTTTTCCAAGGACACTTTCAACCTCCAGTGGAACTAGTTCTTTGTGCAAATTTGTAATATTTGTGATATACTTTTGTATATTTTCACTTTTATCAGGAATGTAAGTGCAACAATGTTGGACTTTCAGCATTCCACAAACTCCACCCTCTTTTGCCAAAAGAATATCAAGGGCAAGCCGATTTTGCATCACCATAGCTCTCATGGCAACCATTTCGGTATTTACCATCAAGAACCCTCCCGCAGTATCTGTAGACAAACGATCTACTACTGTGGATAATTTCCGAATTTTAAATGCATTCAAAGATATTCCCACTGCTGGTATTAATGCTCCAAAAATATCACCTACAATTTCTGAAAAACTTTCCCTCTTTCTACGTGTAAAGCTATTAATCATCTTGTATGTTCCTTTTTCTTCTCTGTCCATATGAAAGATTTTTGGAAAGACCAGGCCTACATAACAAGTTCCATACCAATGGTCCGGTAACCTGTAATAAGCTCTATTCCCACAAATATAATAGATACCTGGAAATATTGGATCTTTTCCACCTTTGAATCCCCAACCTCCCAAAATTTGATAATTGTCATGGCAGATACTGGAACCTACAAAATAATTGTCATAGACTGTCTTATTTCTCCTAATACACAACTTTCCTGTTTGCGGCCAATCTAATGTCATTGCTGCATTTATCTTTTTCCCTTCATGATTTTCTTCCTCAAACGTCCATAGATGTGTTCTTTTCTCTTTTATTGCTTCTCTTTGAAATTTCATTCTTCTTTCTTCAACCATTTCTAAAAATACCTTTTCTTCTTTCTTTAACTCACAGGTAAGGTTGTTTTTAGCTATTTCTTCTAATGTTAAAATTCTATGCTCTAAAAAGAATTCTCCTAAAACTTTTGCTTGTTTTACTTTGTTAAGTTCTGGAACTACAGGAACATTTGCAAAAATCTTATCTACATCAGTGTAATAAAACTCTAATCTACCTGTTTTATAAAATAAACTTGCTATGACACTACATGTTATTCCATAAGTTAGAGGTAGGTGATGATAAGTCACACCTTCTGACACTGATGCAGGCAACTGCATACAAACATAACAATCTCTCACATCCATTGTCTCTACATATTCGTACAACAATTTTGTAAAAACATTTTTAGAAAAATCTGCTACTGACTTATCCTTATGTAATTCTGCACTACTTCTTAAAATAACTGGTTCTTTAATATTAGTTTCTTTTTCTGGTTTAGTATCATTCTTTGCTTCTACTACAGCTATACTAATAGGAATTGTGATTGCTAAAACTATCCATACTGTCATTAATAATCCTGTACAAAAGCAGCACATTTTACACCATCTTTTTAAAAACTCACATTTATCTCTTCTATCTCTAGTATTCTCCATTTTTGTTTTTATCTTTTGTTAAATCTCAGAAAATTGTGTCACTACACCTCAGAAATGACTTAGATGCCACTCTGCATTCAAAAGTCTTTGCTTGGTACTTTCTTTTAATTCTTTTCAGAATTCTTTCGTTGTCACATCCGGTGATTTGTCATATCCAGTAAAATTGTCACATCCAGTAAAATTGTCACATCCGGCAGAAGCACTTTAAGTCTTCACTTCAGGTTTGTTGCACCTCACCTTTACCCATTCGGTTTCGTAGTCTCGGGTTCTCGTGAGTGTTTCTTTCTTCTTTGTAATCAGTTAGAGCGATGTACAACCACTCAGGTGACTTGTATTTCGAATTCACTTTCTTTATTCTTTTAGACTTTTGCAATCGTTTTCCACTTGGCTTTTCTTGTTCTTTTTGACTTGTTATTTCATTCACCTGTTCAGCACTTTTTTCTCCTGTTCTGATTATTCTGTATCTCAATTTTCTTATATAGTTGCTGGGCCAATTGTCTCCTTTTCTTGGCCTTTTGGCTTCACCTTCTTTTTCTCCTCTTTCTGATTTCCAGTTTCTTTTTCTTGATTCAGTTCTTGTTTTCTCTTCTTCTCCGCTTTCTTCAGATTCTGTTTCAATTTTCTCACAATTGTCTCTTATTTTGAAACTTATGATCTCATTTTCTTTTACTGGTGGTTCTATTTTCTCCTTCTTGTGTTCACCTATTACTGTCCCTCCTCGATGTTCTTCCGAATTGGTATTTATCTCACTCTCTGCTTCTAATTTTCCCTGTTCTTTTGTTTCACTATCTGTCCCTATTGCTCCTCGGGGTTCTTCTCGATTTTCTAGCTTTTTAATTGTCTCTTTCCCTTCTTTGTCTATTAATATTACTTTTGAAGGATTTCCACCATAACTTGTACTTGGTTGCTCATTTAGATCATTTTCTTGTTCATTCTCTTCTCTAATTGGTTCAAATTTCCAAGTTTTCCTTCGAAATTCTTCACAGTTTTCAACTGAATCATCAGATCCTGAACTCGTGTCAGATATTTCCAGGTGTCGACTTACAGGTCGATCTTCAAGTTCTGGAATTTCTGCAATTTCTCCTTCTTCTTCTTCTTCCTCTTTCTCTATAGAGGTACATGCAGTTGGGTTTTCCAGATGTCGACTTTCAGGTCGATCTTCAAGTTCTGGCACCCTTTTTCTTCTTCTTTCTGTCTCAGACGCTGAACTCTCATCACACACTTCCAGATGTCGACTCACATGTCGATCTGCAGGTTCTGGAACTCTGATTGTGTGGCTGGCATGGACCCAGTTTTTCACTCCTGCACACTTGACTGCAGTCGTTGTCACTAGGATTACCTGTCGTGGCTCGTCCCAGCGAGGAACTAGACAGTTTCTTCTCCTGTGGACTTTTATGCGGACCCAGTCTCCTGGATTCAAGTCGTGGGCTGGTTTTCTTTCAAGAGTGGTCGCATCCGGTCCAACCTGATGAAACACAGAACGCACCACATCAGCCAGTCCTTTGCAATAATCCAGTACTAGATCATCAGTTATAGTCAGTAACTTGTTGACAGGTACTTGTGCTTGTCTCATTGCTCGTCCCATGATCACTTCATGAGGACTAAGTCCAGTTTTCTTTTCAGGAATACTTCTGATGGTCATCAGGACAAGGGGCAGTGCATCGGGCCATTTGAGTCCTGTAGCTTGACACATTTTTCCTAACCTGTTCTTAATTGTTCCATTTATTTGCTCTACTACCCCAGAAGCCTCTGGTCTGTATGCACAATGCAGTTTTTGTTTAATACTTAATGCTTCACAAATTAATTGAATCAACTCATTTTGAAAATGTGTTCCTCTATCTGTCTCAATCGTGACTGGAAAACCATACCTTGGAATGAACTCTCGCAGCATAAGTTTTGCTACCGTTATTCCATCATTCCTTCTAGTCGGGTATGCCTCCACCCAACGAGAAAACAAACAGACGACCACTAGAACATATTTTAGTCTGTTACAAGGGGGCATTTCAATGAAATCCAATTGCATTCTAGTGAACGGACCTCCTTCTCGTCCTATTGTTCCTAGACTCACTATTGTCTTTCTTCCTGGATTAAACTGCTGACAAATAAGACATCTTTGACAAAGACTTTCAGCTATGGCTCTGAATTTTGGGTTATACCATGTTTGTCTAAAAAGTCTGATCATTGCATCTCTCCCAATATGAGCTTGTCCATGGTACATCCGTGCCATGTCTGAAATCATGCTATCAGGCATAACTGGTCTTTCATCTCTGTAAACCCACACACCATTGTTTTCTTGTCTTCTACATCCTGCTTTTATCCAGTAATCTTTTTCCTCATCATTTGCAACTTCCTGTAACTGTCTCACCTCATCCCATGTCTCGACAGTGTTAGTAAAAAGCAAAGGAGAAGAGATATGCTCCCTTTCGCGATTCTTATTCAGGGATACCATGTTCTCTGCACAATATTTGGCTATCTCGTCGGCGTAATTATTTCCGACAGTTATGTAATCTTCATTTTTCTTATGTGCTTTGCATTTCACTACAGCTATCTGCCTAGGCAGCTGTATCGCCTCAAGCAGTTTCTTTACAAAATCTCCATTTCTGATAGGTGTTCCTGCAGACGTCAAGAAACCTCTTTGTGACCAAATCTGACCGAAATCATGCACTATACCGAAACCGTACTGGCTATCGGTCACAATCGTAACTCGTACATTTCTTCCCAACTTACATGCTTGAATCAAAGCAATCAGTTCTGCAACTTGGGCAGACCTTATTCCTTTCAGACAAGACGCTTCCATCACAGTCGCCACTGTGCACACTGCGTAAGCTGCGCTTAAAACTCCTTCTTTCGTTCTCAAGCATGAGCCATCCACAAACATGACATAATCTGATTCTTTTAAAGGCTCATCTTTTATGTCAGCTCTTGGTTTTGTGCAATATTCCAGCACATTCAGACAATCATGATCTACTTCATCTTGTTCAATTATACTCTCTTCATCTGGCAATGATGTCGAAGGATTCACATTCATACATCTATCTATGGTCACATTTTCTGCACTCAAGATTACTTTTTCGTACTTAGTCAGCCGACTATGTGTCATGTACTGTGTTTTTGTTCTTGTCAAAAGAATCTCTACTGAATGGGGAACATATACTCTCAGTGGATACCCCATCACTATACCTTCACTTTGTTCCAGACTTACACAAGTAGCAGCAACAGCTTTCAGACATCCAGGCAACGCTTTTGCTATAGGATCTAAAACAGCTGAAAAATAAGCAATTGGTCTCTTCATTGTTCCATGTTTCTGTACCAGTACTGAAAATGCACATCCATCTCTTTCACTGCAGTACAATTCAAAATCCTTTTCGTAGTCAGGCATTCCTAAAGCAGGGGCCTCACACAATTTCTTTTTCAACTCTTTGAAAGATTTCATTTCTTCGTCATTCAATTCAAAAGGGTCTCTTACATCCTTCTTGGTCAGTTTTTGTAATGGCTTAGCAATCAAGGAAAAACCACTTATCCATTGTCGGCAATATCCAACCATTCCCAGAAACATTCTTACCTCTCTTTGCGTCATCGGTGCTCTCATTCCTTGAATAATTTTTATTCTCTCAGTCGTTATCTTTCGCACTCCTTTCTCAATTTTATGCCCTAAATATTGGACTTCTTTTTGACAAAACTGCAATTTCGAAGGGGACACTTTGGGGCCGATTCCGATCTCGGTCGGAGGCGCACCCAACACCATTCAGTCGGGAAAAAAGCTATGCGAAAGCCTGTTTCCCGACCGATCCGTACAGCACACCGAACGAGTAAGTACGATGCGCACAACAGCAAAGAATCCGGCCGAGCCGTACTCACCCAAACCAGGTCCTGTTCTCCGACCGAGGCGAATCCGGAAACGCTGAATCGAGTCGCACGGAAGGGAAAATGCAGCTCCGTCCGGCCGAACGAGTACGATGCGCTTTCCGTACGCGCCGAACCCGTCGCTACGCATGGCACGTCAAAGCATCCGGGAGAGGCGCACATAAGCTCCGATTCATGCCACAACACGATCCACGGCTCCGAGACGAACACGGCAGCGACGAGGACGAGGCGAAGCGACGAGGACGACGCGAAGCAACGAGAAGGACGAACGACACGAACCAACCATGAATCCCTTCGTCCCGATCATACCGATATTCTACATTTACTACCGGAACAGGCACGGACGCGTACGGCGCAGAAGGTAAGCCAGACACCAACCACAAAACACATACAACACGTACACGACACATCACACACAGAGGGATGCAGAATATACTTACACCAGCAACAGCAGCACCATAGGGGCGGGATGCCCCATCACCAATGCCACATATGCACACAGGGGCCTGAATGCGCACCACCACCCCTACCCAGGGGGGCTGGATGCCTACCACTACTACCACCCTCACCCAGGGGGGGCTGGATGCCTACCACCACCCTTAGCCAGGGGGGGCAGGATGCCTACCACTACTACCACCCTTAGCCAGGGGGGGCTGGATGCCTACTACTACTACCACCCTTAGCCAGGGGGGCTGGATGCCTACCACTACTACCACCCTGAGCCAGGGGGGCTGGATGCCTACCACTACTACCACCCTCACCCAGGGGGGCTGGATGCCTACCACTACTACCACCCTCACCCAGGGGGGCTGGATGCCGACCACCACCCTTACCCGGGGGGCAGGATGCCTACCACTACTACCACCCTTAGCCAGGGGGCTGGATGCCTACCACTACTACCACCCTTACCCAGGGGGGGCAGGATGCCTACCACCACCCTCACCCAGGGTGGGCAGGATGCCTACCACTACTACCACCCTTACCCAGGGGGGGCAGGATGCCTACCACTACTACCACCCTTAGCCAGGGGGGGCTGGATGCCTACCACTACTACCACCCTTACCCAGGGGGGGCAGGATGCCTACCACTACTACCACCCTTAGCCAGGGGGGGCTGGATGCCTACCACTACTACCACCCTTACCCAGGGGGGGCAGGATGCCTACCACTACTACCACCCTTAGCCAGGGGGGGCTGGATGCCTACCACTACTACCACCCTGAGCCAGGGGGGGCTGGATGCCTACCACTACTATCACCCTCACCCAGGGGGGGCTGGATGCCTACCACTACTACCACCCTCACCCAGGGGGGGCTGGATGCCGACCACCACCCTTACCCAGGGGGGGCAGGATGCCTACCACTACTACCACCCTTAGCCAGGGGGGGCTGGATGCCTACCACTACTACCACCCTTACCCAGGGGGGGCAGGATGCCTACCACCACCCTCACCCAGGGTGGGCAGGATGCCTACCACTACTACCACCCTTACCCAGGGGGGGCAGGATGCCTACCACTACTACCACCCTTAGCCAGGGGGGGCTGGATGCCTACCACTACTACCACCCTCTACCCAGGGGGGCAGGATGCCTACCACCACCCTCACCCAGGGTGGGCAGGATGCCTACCACTACTACCACCCTTACCCAGGGGGGGGCAGGATGCCTACCACTACTACCACCCTTACCCAGGGGGGGCAGGATGCCTACCACTACTACCACCCTTAGCCAGGGGGGCTGGATGCCTACCACTACTACCACCCTTACCCAGGGGGGCAGGATGCCTACCATCACCCTCACCCAGGGTGGGCAGGATGCCTACCACTACTACCACCCTTACCCAGGGGGGCAGGATGCCTACCACTACTACCACCCTTAGCCAGGGGGGCTGGATGCCTACCACTACTACCACCCTTACCCAGGGGGGCAGGATGCCTACCACTACTACCACCCTTAGCCAGGGGGCAGGATGCCTACCACTCTTCGCCAGGGGGGGCTGGATGCCTACCACTACTACCACCCTTACCCAGGGGGGGCAGGATGCCTACCACCACCCTCACCCAGGGGGGGCAGGATGCCTACCACTACTACCACCCTTACCCAGGGGGGGCAGGATGCCTACCACTACTACCACCCTTAGCCAGGGGGGGCTGGATGCCTACCACTACTACCACCCCCACTCATAGGATGGACAATGCATGACACAACCAGCACACCACAACCTAGGGAATGCAAGAAGAAGACATCCCCCCAACACCATGACAAGCGTGTGTAGACTGTGTCAAATGCCTACAACACCGAACATGACTTTGAACATACAATGTGACCCCCTAGCACATGTGCCACACATATATGTGTGTGGCACCCACAATGCAAGCAGGCCATGACCATTGTGGCAATGGGGTCCAAACCCCCATCATCACAGTGACCAAAATGTAAGTGTGGGGTCCATAGCTGAAGCACACTTTGAACAATGTGGCAATGGGGTCCAAACCCCCATCATCACAGTGACCAAAAGGTAAATGTGGGGTCCATAGCTGAAGCACATTTTGAACATTGTGGCAATGGGGTCCAAACCCCCATCATCACAGTGACCAAAATGTAAGTGTGGGGTCCATAGCTGAGGCACACTTTGAACATTGTGGCAATGGGTTCCAAACCCCCATCATCACAGTGACCAAAATGTAAGTGTGGGGTCCATAGCTGAAGCACACTTTGAACATTGTGGCAATGGGGTCCAAACCCCCATCATCACAGTGACCAAAATGTAAGTGTGGGGTCCATAGCTGAAGCACACTTTGAACATTGTGGCAATGGGTTCCAAACTCCCATCATCACAGTGACCAAAATGTAAGTGTGGGGTCCATAGCTGAAGCACATTTCGAACATTGTGGCAATGGGGTCCAAACCCCCATCATCACAGTGACCAAAAGGTAAGTGTTGACAAAGAAAGAGGTGCAACTGCCAAACTGCATGGATGATTCCTGGTCACAGAACAACAAACACATCAGTGGCAAAGTAGTGTATGTGTCCCATTGCAACATAAATTGGGGGAGCCAAATCCTGCAGTGCAAATAAGACATACCTTTGGCCATGTGCAGACAAACAACACCCATGGGGGCTGACACCGTCAACAATGATCAATGACTCCGGAGCTCCCGTCATGCTCCGCGAGTGAAGGCGAGGCGGGTTGGGCGGCTGACGGCAGTCTGACTTGGAAGGAGGAACGGACCTGATTTCTTTCCCCTACGGCATCTCGTTGCACTTTGTTATGCTTCACGAGTGAAGAGTGAGGCGAGGCAAGACGGACTGGGTGACTTATGGTGCTTCGCTTTTTTGCTGATTTGGAAGGAGGAGCAGGCTTGACTTCTCTTCCCCCGCGGCGTCTTGATGTACGGCAAGTTCATGGGGAGTGCTACTATATTGCAGCGTATTCGAGGCTGGACTGGCGCTTGTGACTAAGACGGATTTATGGTGCTACATTGTTGCAATATTCTTGTTCCTAGCCTCGGGGAGAGGGTTTGAAAGAAATCTGCAGTTGGAACGGCAAGAGGCGGGAAATAGAACGGGACGATCACTAATTAGTGAACTGATGCATGCATCACAGTTCTGCTCTACTGGCTTCCCTGGAAATAGCAATTGGCAACCTCTATTGTATGGCAGCATAGCTGACCAGGAGACTTTGGAGAACTCTTCAGGCATCCCAGGTATCATTTTTTTTTTTTTTTTTTTTCTCCAGCCTTTATTGTCCGGTCTCTTTTTCTTAAAGCTTTTTAATTCTAAACTTAATTGGATCACTGCTACTGTGAAAGCAATATACGAGGGATAGCCGCTTAGCTAAGCTCCGGTTCATTCCCCCTGAAGCCGTCCTCTTTTAGTGTTTTCAACCAAAAGTCATGAAAAGAATTTCTCGTGAGAGCACTATTAAACCCCGACTAGTGGCCAATTCTACACGAGCCGCAAAAAACCGTAGTAGAACCACATCCATAAAAGAGATGGACACCGGGCTGTCAAACGGGAAATCTAAATATGTTTCGCCCAAAGAGAAATTGTTTTTTAAAAAACCTAGTGAGCAGGAGACTCACAATGTAGCAGCGCCCTGGAGTCCTACAGCTACTAAAAGCCTTCTTGATCCTCTACGTGCAGCAGACCAGGACTCCCTCTAAGTCCAGAAGCCAGCACATCGGTATCAAATGTCATACCTGCAATGAAATTGCCCCTAAGAGAAATGCAGCAGGGAACTTATTCGTTATTTGCAGGTATTGGCATGAAGACTCATCCAAACACTGCCGACTTTACAGGTCTTACTTTTGACAATCATGCAGCAGGCTTCTCGGGGGAACAGTCAATACTAGAGCTCCCCAGTACTTCTCCTTTCACTACTGCTATTGAAGCTCCAGGTGAAACCCCAATGGAGGAGAGTGTCTTAAGTTCAGCGATCGCTCAGTCTATGACACTGGAAAATCCAGGACCAGTGGAGGCTACGTCACAGGTTCTACTGCAGCAGATACTGACAGAACTTCAGAATATGCAAATCTCTCAAGGGGAAGCACAAAAGAAAATTGAATCTCAGCTGGGGTCGATACATTCCGACATTCAGCAACTTGCATCACGTACCACCGATATAGAACAACGGGTGTCAGATCTCGAAGATAATATGCCTGAACAGACGAGTCAGATCTCAAAATTGCAATCCGAACTTATCAGCCTCCAAATTAAAGTGGATGATGCAGAAAATCGATCACGAAGATGTAATCTTCGTTTTACTGGAGTCCCTGAGGGCAGCGAAAATGGCCGACCTGTGGTGGAAGTTGTTTTGGATCTTATTTCTAAATATATCTGTCCTGAAATGGCAATTGAAGGGACCGATTTTACTATCACCAGAGCTCACCGTGTCCCGGCGGTTCAGTATTCTAACGCTAAATATCCAAGAACTATCATTGCAAATTTTGGTGACTTTAGAATTAAGGACAAGATTTTGGCGCGTGCCATCCAAGAGAAAGGATTTCAGACCTCTGATAACTTTTCATTTAAATTTTTTTCAGATATGTCGGCCTTCTCAGCACGGAGAAGAAAAGAGTTCAGAGGCATGATCAATTCCTTTCAACAGTTAGGGGCCCCGGCGGGTATAATCCAGCAATCTAAATTGAAAGTCTTAAATAAAGGGCGTGTTAGGATTTTCCAATCGGTCGAAACAGCTCAGGAATTTCTACGGTCCCTACAACATGTAGGGGATGAAAATAAGGGCTAGTGTTTTTCTAGTCTTTTCTGCTCTTTTTCTCTTCTCTGATCTACACATGGCTATAGACAGTAGTAGATCTAGACATGCAAGAGATGTGAATATGGGTGAATGTTTCTTACTTCTTCTCTTTTTTTTAGAGCTATAGATGACTTTAGACAGGAATAGATTTAAATAGGTTTTTTCCTTTTTCTCTTTTTTTCTTTCTTTCTTTTTCCTCTTTTTTCCTTTTTTCCTCTCTCCTTTTTTTTTTTTTTTTGAAGAATATTAGCCGCCCGCCCAATCGCCTTGGGTGCCATGTCACTGCACCCCAACTTAGGGAGAAGAAGGGGGTGGATAGGGTCACGGAGGGAGGGGGAGGAGGATCACTTGTGAAGGGAGGGGGCACCCAGGGATCCCTAGACGGGCAGGGGTTCCAAGGTCAAGGGGGCCTGAGGGTTGGTGGGGTGGGGGGTCACCTCAGTGGGTTGGGAGGGGAGGGTGGTAGGGTCACGGGAGAGAAAACAAAATGTAGCATTTGTATAGAAGCTCAGAGACCAATGAAAAATTATTTGTATTTTCTTGCTTTACTAGTAGACAACCTTTTATTGCACAAGGAGGAAAAGAATGTTTTCTAAAAGGTTATATGTTGTGTTTTGCAATGTTAACGGTTTCAAGTAATATTTGTTTAGCAGCTCAAAGACCAATGGAAAAATTATTTGCTGTTTCCGGCTTTATTATTAGACAGTATTTATTGAAAAAAAGGAATAAAAAAAAAAAGGAAAAATAATGTTTACTAAAACGCTACATGTTGTGTCCTGCAATGTTAACGGTTTCAATAACAAAATTAAAAGACGGTCTATGATGGCTTGGTTTAGAGCTTTACAGGCCGATATAATGCTCATTCAAGAGACACACTATAAAGAGGGCTCCCCTATAGATAGACCTCCTGGCTATATTCAATATGAATTTTATGCTTCCTATAATGCAGCTGTTAGAGGGGTGGCTATCTTAGTATCCAAGAATTTTCAGTGTGAGATACAGATGGTTCATAAAGATCCTAATGCCAGGTGGCTCTGGGTGCGGATGAAGATCTCAGACCAACTTTTTAATTTTGTGAGCTACTATGGCCCCATTGAGGACTCCCCAGCATCCCTGCAGTCTTTGTACGATTTTGCAACTAACCAGTCCGGGTATTTGGTACTGGGGGGTGATTTCAATCTATTGATCAATCCAGCTATAGATTGTTCTCGGGCTAATAAAACACAAACCAAGCCTAAGTCTAAAAGGCTATATCTCGATCTTTTACGGGACTTTGCACTAGTAGATTGCTGGAGAAATGAATACCCAGATAAAAGGCAATATACTTGCCATTCAGGAAGATTTCACTCCTCCTCTCGGATTGACTTCTTTTTGATTTCACATACTCTTTTAAAAACTGAATCTGAGATTTATGAAAATCCTTTTTCGGATCATGCCTTGATTTCTGTGAAATTTAAAGTTAAAACTCAATCAAAAATTAGGCCCAGATGGGTATTTGATAAGTCCCTCTTTGTTGATGAACATTGGGTTTCACACATGCGCATGTCGCTCGAGGAGTTTCTGAAACTAAATATTAACACCGCCTCTACGTTCAACGTCTGGAATTCCTTAAAAGCTTTCTTTCGAGGTGAGGTGATTGCATACTTGGCCTTTAGAAGAAAAAAAGAAAATATTCAAAGACTCCAATTGGAGAAGGAGCTAAGTAGCGCAACAGCAGAATATCTTGCTACGCCATCACCAGTAGGTAAAATTAAACTTGCTGGTGCCAAGTCCAATTTACAAGAATTTTTTGTAGCTAAAGAAATTTTGCATCATAATTCAGTACTACAGAAAAGATATGAGGAGAGCGATCATATAGGTAGATTCTTAGCCTGGTCTACTAAAAAGAGATCTAATACTAATTGTATAAAAAAAATAGTAGACCCGATTTCTTTACGTTCTTCGTCTCTCCCCTTGGAAATTTCTGAAATTTTTCTCAATCATTATAAAGACCTTTATACCGAGACACATAATACTACCTCTGAGACTGCTTTAGCTTGGCTAGATAAGATAAACATCCCTATATTATCGCCAGAGTCTCAAGAGCTCTTGAGCTCAGCTGTCACTTTGGACGAAGTCATACAGGCAATAAATTCATCTCCTGCAGCCAAGGCATGTGGCCCAGATGGAATCCCTTCTGAGATTTATAAGATTTTTTCACCCCAACTTTCTGTTTTTTTAAAAACGTTATTTAATGGAATCTTTGAAGGGGATCCAATTCCAGATAACTTTACTCAAGCTACAGTAATAAGTTTTGTTAAAAAAGGGAAACCAGAAGATGAGACTAATTCGTATAGGCCTATTAGCTTATTAAATTCCGATTACAAAATTTTCACTAAAATTCTTGCAAATCGACTTGCGCAGGTTGCCCCTTTACTTATCCACCATGATCAGAATGGCTTTCTTAAAAATAGACTTCTGGCTTCTAACACTCATTATTTGGTGCAGGCAATTGATTACTTATATGCTAATAAAATCAAGGCGGCTATAATAATGCTCGATGCTGAAAAAGCATTCGACAGAGTACAATGGCAGGTCTTATTTACAATTTTAAACAAATTTGCGATCCCCAGTGTATTCTGTCAGGTGGTGAAAAATCTATATCACAATGCCAAAGCGTCCATAATTATTAATGGGAATAGCGCAGGTACAATTTCCATTAGTCGGGGAACTCGACAAGGTTGTCCCCTCTCTCCTGTTCTATTCTCTTTATTTATCGAGCCTCTAGCATGTGCTATTCGGCAGGATCAAACTATCACTGCTCCCCTACCGGGTTCGGCAAAACTTAAACTTTTTGCTGACGATATGGCACTTTATTTAACAGCTGATAGGGATAATATATTGAGGACTTTAGATAAAATTAAGGAGTTCACTAATATCGGAGGATATAAAATAAATCATGCCAAATCAGAGGTGCTTCTTTTTAATAGTTCTGTGGATATTTTGCCCCTTGCTATGCGGGAACATTATATAGCCACCAAGCCTATAAGGTACCTAGGGATCTTTGTGACTACTAGATTGGAAGATCTTTATCCATTAAATTTCATTGCTACTTTAAATAAAACACGGAACCTCCTGAAACAATGGGAACATTTTCCCATTTCAATTATGGGGCGGGTTGCTCTCATTAAGATGAACATCCTTCCATTATTCTTATTCCTTTTTTCTAATTTAATGATTAAAATTCCTAAATCATTTTTTGATTCCGTTCAGTCAGAATTTAGACGTTTTATTTGGTCTGCACAAAAACCGAGGCTAAAACTGCAAATTCCACAATTAGAAGCAGAGGAGGGGGATTAGCCTTGCCGGATTTACAGCTATATTATTATGCCTCAATCCTTAATTGGCTAAATTACAATATCTCAAAGGAACTGATCGATGCCAATTTTTTTCTTACAACCATGCTCAAGGAATTAGAGGTAGATCTTGCTCCCTTTTTACGTTTACCTAAACTCCCCAAAAAAACGCGCTATAAGATCCCAAGGACGATTATTTCGCTTTCTCAGAGAATATGGGAAATATATGATATCCCATGGCTTCATCCTCAGATGAAATTAAAAGAATGCATTCCTCAGGGGCTGCAATGGTCTCACCAGAACTGCGCTCAGTGGGGAACATTGGGGTTTTTTACCCTTCAAGATTTTTATAGAAATGAAAGATTTCTTACCTGGCAACAAGTATTAAACCTTAATAGCAATATAAGCAGTCTCTTGGTGTTCAGCTTTGCACGGGTTAAGCGGTTCTGTGTAGATCTAACCTTCAAGAAAGACTGCCCTGGCGTTATTTTGGGGAAGGCTCATTTTATTTCTAAAATTAAGGGGATAGGCAACTGGTACAAATTATTTAAATTAGTGGAGAATAAACAGGTAATTTTTAGCCACCTAGAGAAGATTAGTTCAACTACTGGTTGCACTTTTAATTTGCAACAATGGCAGAGCTACAACAAAATGAGCTATAAAGCAGTTAGGGCGGCCAATCTAAGAAGAATTGCATGGTTTAGCAAATGGATGATTTACTACACTCCTGATCGACTTCATAAAATGTTCCCTACGGTTGATCCTAGCTGCTTTAGATGCGGATTTATAACCGGGGATTGGCTTCATGTGGGGTTTACTTGTAACTATTTAAAACATTTTTGGCAGGATATTTTCTCTGAAATTAGTAAAAAATTGGAAATCGATCTTCCTCCTAGTCCTCTATCTGCTCTTTTTGGTGGATCCGAGATGAGCAAAGACTTGACTTTTGGCCAACGTCAATTTATCTTTATTGCAACACTAATTGCAAGATCTCTTATCCTTGCAAATTGGAAATCTCAAGCAGTTCCAACGGTCCATCAATGGATCATAAAAATGCAAAGAGTTTTTAAACGAGAAACACTATATGCTAAAAGATTGGGTTCTTTTGCTAAACTCGATAGAATTTGGCGATTTTGGAATGAAAGCACTTCTGCAATTAATTTATAATTATGTATTATTTTATTACAATTTTACTTTAGAATTATTATAAGCATTATAAATATAATTTGGAACTATTTGCATTTAACAGGTTTTGTGCTTCTTAGTATTTTATAAATTCTTGAATTGTTTCTTCCTTGTGTCTAGAGAATTGTGCAAATGTAAATATAAATGTTTGTAGTATTTAGGATGACGGTTTTTTTCTAAATGGCTTATTTTGTAAAGTATACTTTTGCTACAAATAAAA